>JAVIWB010003033.1:370000-396802 GCA_031893035.1 Dermolepida albohirtum | reverse complement strand
TGACAAAATAAATCATTTATAAGCAATATAAACAGTAAAGAATCCAAATTTCACACTTGGCGTACGTTAGAGGTCAAAATAAAATTATTGGAGCCGTACCCATTATAAATCAAGTAGCACTTCCTTCGTGTTAAATAAGAACGAAGAAGACTAATAGAGGCACGAACCAAACCAAAGAAACCCAGCTTATGTAGCAATATTTTATGGTTTTTGCTATTGAGAGCCTAAAAATTTTAAATAAAGATTTAATTAACTTCGGTGCATACCAATAACACGCACGAAGACCAATGTTGACAGCATTTCAATCCCTGTACACCAAAAAGACGGCAAAATTCGGAGCCTTAAGCATCATGTTGTAGGAGTGTTTTTCGTGGTATGGCGTACGCCTTTTACACAAGATAGAAGGCATAATGAATGCTGATGTCTATGTAAAGATATTACAAACTATGCTTCTACCACATGTAGAGGAAGAAATGTCACCAAGCTGGTTCTATGTGCAGGATAATGATCCGAAGCTTGTTTCTCGTAAAGCGAAAACATGGTTTCGAGACAATAACGTTCGCGTTTTGAGTTGACCGGCACAATCGCCAAAGTTAAACCCCATTGAAAATTATGGGTGGAGTTGAAAAAGACTGTATCTGCTGCTAAGCCGCAAAATATTAACAATGTGTGGAGAATATACCAAGCTGAATGGCAATCAGTTTCAGCAGAGACATGTAGGCAACTGGTGAACTTGTTGCCACACAGATGTCAAGAGGTGATAAACAATAAAGGTCAAACAACAAAATATTAAGTGTTTCAATCCAATTAACTAAGTAAAACAGACATTTGGTTAGTATTTTGACCTGACTGCTATTTTAATGCACAATTATTTTGTTTGTTCTAGAATACAAACAGTTCTATTTTTTCTTTGGTATTAAGAAACGTATTTATTTATTGTTATAGTTACGTAACATGTTGGAATAAAGAGTTCAAAAAACTTGAATTTCTCTTAACGTATAAACTGATATTTCAGCAAATTTAAGGCTATTTTCGTGCACATGACTGTGTGTTTGCTTTATGTTAATATTTTACATATACGAGTATTAAACCTTCTACGAGATTTCTGTACTCGTGTAATTTTTAAAGAAAAAAATTACCATTAAATAACATTCGTGTAGGTATACTACCGGTCATACATATTTATTTGCCCAGCCTTAGTTTTAGACAAAATGATTAAACTATCAAATGTGTACTGAAAATTTATTTATTGTACCAATACATTAGTGTAAAATAAACATAAAATAGTTACATTTTTCTTATATAAAAATTTCATCATTAATTATTATTAAATTTTGCTCTCATCAATGTGCCCACCTTTATTTTTGATAATTGCGGCACATAACCGCGGCATCCTTTCAATTAATTTTCGCAGTGTATCTTCTGTAATTTGCGCCCAGGCTTCTTGAAGTTGTTCTCACAGTACGGTGGTGGATGATAGAGCACGTTCTCGAACCTTCGGGTCCAATTCTTTCCAAAGAAGCTCTATTGGGTTCAGATCAGGACTTTGAGCTGGTCATACCATTATAGAGATTTGCCCTTGCTCTTCTAGTTGACGCAAGTAATCGCCACACAATCTAGAAGTCTGTTTCGGATCGTTGTCCTGTTGAAATACAAAGTTTTCGCCAAGAATCCTTAGTCCTGAAGGAACAGCGTTATTTTCTAAAATTTCCTTGTAGCCTTCTTTTCTTAGGATTCCCTCAATTTTGACGAGATCGCCTACAGATCCTCCTCCAAAACACCCCCAAATCATTATTGAACCTCCTCCATGTTTTACGGTAGGCGCAATACATTCTGGTAGTACTCTTTCTCCTGCGGATCTTCTTGCGAATATTTGCCTTTTACTTCCGAAAAGTTCAAACTTCAATTCGTCTGTCCACAACACATTATTCCACTAATTAATCGTCCAATTCTTATGTTCTTTAGCCCAATTTAGTCGTTTTATCTTGTTTTGCTTTCGTAGTAGTGGTTTTCGCAGAGCAATTCTTCCGTATAAATCCGCTTGCCTTAAGCTTCTCTGTACCGTGGACACACTAATTGGTTTAGCACGCGCTCTATTCATTTCAGCAGCAATTTCTGGTGCTGTTCTTCGTCTATCGCGTCTACTTATCCGTGATGCCGGTCATCTGCAGATATCGTCGCTTTGCGTCGTCCAGATCTTCTTTTGTTGGAAAATGTACCACTTTCTTCAAATTTTTTAACGTTATAATCAACGGTTCTTTTGCAATTTCGCGATTACTTTTACCCGTACGATGATAAGTAATTATCATAGCACGCATCAACAGATAATTCCTTCGTCTTCGGCATTGCATTAAAATATTCACAATAACTCTCTATTTCACTGTTTTCGCAACAAAAGATGAACGATGACCGACATAAAATTTATTTTTCTTTTTGAATAACACATCCTAATATTGTAATTAGTTAGTACAATGACACAATATTGGTAATACCTTTCGGAAATGCAGGTAAAACTGTTAATACTGTAGGGATTAGCCTATATAATATTTATGGTATTTTTCCAATTTACACCTTTACGATATATCATAAACGATTTAAGATTTTCGTAGAAATTCATATGGAATTACTTCCAGTAATAATATTGTTGAATAATTATAATAATAATAAATTTCAGGAAACACATAAAATTGGGGTGGGCAAATAAATATGACCGGTAGTGTACATTAAAATGTAATAAATGAACATAATTTTATTTGAATGAGTTGAATTTGATGGAGCCTGTGGTTTATTGACTTGATCAATAAGGTTAATATATAACCCCTTTCCACAATTAACTATTTGTAAATTCTGTATACGTATTTCGACAACCAAGTTGTCATCATCAGCAGATAAAATCAAAGTGTCGCACCTGGTAAAACACGGCGAAAAAATTGTACGAAAAATATACTCCGTACGCGATCCGCATCGTTGAAAGTGCACATCTTGGTTTTCAACGATGCGGATCGCGTACGGAGTATATTTTTCGTACAATTTTTTCGCCGTGTTTTACCAGGTGCGACACTTTGATTTTATCTGCTGATGATGACAACTTGGTTGTCGAAATACGTATACAGAATTTACAAATAGTTAATTGTGGAAAGGGGTTATATATTAACCTTATTGATCAAGTTATTTGAATGACTCTGATATTTTTATTTGCAGATAAAGTAAAAGTTTATCTTTTATTTAAATTTAAAAAAAACACACGCACTTTATGATCTAATAAAAACCTTTTACCTTAATTCCTTTTTTGAGAAGGGCGATAGCGTAGTAATACCCTATACCAGAAACACCACCAGTGATTAAAACGATTTTTCTTTTTTTAAACATCTCTTGTCACACAGTTCGTAATGTAAATAATGATTAATGATTATCACCTTGTTAGTCTCGAGTACTTATATGTACAATGATCGTACTGTTCTGTTGATAAAGGTATGATTTTATTGACTTGCGCGTTTGTGAATTTTTTTGTAACTTTCGTGGACAATTATGTACGAAATTGTACACGTCACAGCAACAAAAAATGAAATATATATGTCATTAGATTGGTACTGTCAGGGAAAAATTGATTGAATGAACACTAGCAAATTCTATTTGCTAATGTTAATTCTATTTTGTATATATTGCCGTTCAAAATCATTCGTACGTTATTTGTAAGTCATCACCAGAGTTGGAAAGTCTTCCCGCGGACCAGGTTCTTACTGAGTACGCAGCGCCACCACTAGTGAAATATAAAAAAACAGATGAAGTGTAGGATTGTAAATTAGTATCAAATGGATCTTTAAATAAGTCGAATTTCTCGATTTATGAGGGGTGGCACAAAAGTAATGTCATAAGTTGAACTGGCTGGCATTTTGTTATAAATGAAAGAACAAGAGCTCTGTTTTCATAAAAAGTTTATTCGAAAGTGTAAAATTGATGATATTAATTGGAAAACATTAAATCACTCAAATGGCCACCTCACGGGTTGATGCATAATCGCGCTCGTTTTACTGCATTTTCAATTGTTGCTCGCAAAATATCTAGCTACAAATTGGCGAGTTCTTCTTCAATGTTAGCTTTCAAGACTTCCAAGGTTCATGGTTTGTTGTAGTAAACGTGAGATTTTAAAAAGCACCAAAGGAAGAAATCTGGTGCTGTTAGATCTTGCGATCTGGACGGCCAATTCAAATCTCCAAAACGAAAGATCACTCGACCTGGAAATTGGTGTCTCGAAATCTCCATCGTTGCCCGAGCTGTGTGAGCTGTTGCTCCGTCCTGTTGAAACCAACAATGATCGAGACCCAATGCAGCAACTTGCCGCAAAAAAAACTCGTTTAGCATCTGCTTGTAACGTTCACCATTTACGGTTACGGTGGTGCCATCAGCGTCTTCAAAAAAATAAGGGCCAATCACTTTTTTACGGCAAATGCCGCAACAAACAGTCACTTTGAGGGGATGCAATGACTCTTTATACATTTCGTGTGGATTCTTTGTGCTCCAGAAACGCAAATTTTGTTTGTTAACATAACCGCTTAAGTGGAAATGGGCTTCGTCGTTCATTAAGATTTTTGGAAAGATAACTTTAGTTGGTGGGTAATACAGAGTGTTTAGGGAAGTGCGCTTTTGAAGAGACGCAATTCTAAAATGGTAGATATAAATCCGCGCTTATTTTTCAGATGTTTGAGATTCGTAGGCGCAAAATTGTATATAAATGCTGTGCGCTAGAGATGAGCGAATGACCAGCTTGTCGTCAATAAATTTTCCCGTTTCCATCAGAGAAACACGAATTTATAGTTTGAAATACATTTTATTATTATTCAATATAGCCTCCCTGAACTTCACAACATTTATTCCAGTGATCTTCTAATTTATGGATATCATCCCTGATAAGAGAATCCGAAAGACTGTCGAAATACTGCTATTACCTTTTTGTTATTACCTTTCCACGCACGAATTTCTTTAGATATAAGAATAGCCGGAAGTCAGAGGGCGCTAAATCTGGCGAATAGAGTGGATGTTGCAACAATTTGTACCTTAATTCTCTGATTTTTGCTGTGGTTTTTTTGAGAGATGCGTTGTCTTGGAGAAAAATGATTTTTCTTCTGTAAACCAGGTCTTTTCTCACGAATTTTTACATCCAGCTGGTCCAGGAGACTACAATCTGAGTTTATTGCTTTACCAGTTTGGAGATAATCCATGAATAAAATTCTTTTTGCAACCCAAAAAACTAATGCTAACACCTTCTTGGCCGGTTTCTGGACCCTAACTCGCTTCGTAGCCGAAGTACTAGGTTAACACCACTCCTTAGGCTCTTGCTTTGGTTTAGGATCGTGGCGATACACCCAAGCCTCATCTATAGTGATGGAGCAACGCCCGAAATCGTATTTATTCTTTTTAAAGCGCTCCTAGTGTTGGTGCGAAAGCTGCATTCGAACGTGTTGTTGTTCCATTGTTTACGAATGCGGCATCCATTTTGCACAGAGCTTTCTGAAACCCAAAACTTCAGTCAAAGATTGCTCACACTGTCTAATGAGGTGCCTAGAGCTTCTACTAAATCTCCCTTGGTTAATTGACGATCTTCCAAAACCATATCATGTGTTTTTGTTTCGATTTCTGGTGCTGATGAACTTTTTGGACGTCCTTCACGTGGATCGTCTTCAAGACTTATACAACCACGCTTAAATTCAGCAACCTATCTTTCTACTACTCTAATTGAGGGTGAAGAGTCCTTATACACTTTTAACAGCCGTTCATGAATTTATTTTGGTATCACACCTTTGAAAAATGATTTTGAATGAATTTTTTCCTTTTTAAAGAAACACTATTACACGCAACTTTGAACGCCTGTAAATATACGAATGAGAAAATATAAAATGAGAAAACTTCACAAGTGTTCTTGAGAAAGTAGAACCATTTCTAGAAAAGTAAAACGACGAACCTAACAACGCCATCTCTTAATGAACGACGAAAAGTACTGAATAACCGTTTATTAAATGCAATTGGTTACAAAAAATCAATCGTAATAACGACATATATATTGCAAATAAATATAGTTAATGAAACTTATTAAGCCTTTTAAATCTAATTAAGTAAAATATCTCACACTCGTTTCCATCAAACGAAACGCAATTAACAATTCCATTTTCTTATTTTTCAATTGGCGTAAGATCCGATTAAGCGACAGAATTTTTGCATGTAGAAAAGTGGATGACTTATAACTTGTTAGTTAATGAATGTTTATAAGTTAGAGAATAACATCTGATACGAAGAGTTGCTCACGTGTACGATTTATTTATGCACTTATATGAATATTAAATAGCCCATCAATGCTCCTGCAGTAAACATATTACATTCGACCGTAATTTAGCAGGAGGAATTCTGTCTTGTTTAGGATAGAGCTGAATACAAGTTGTATATTTTAGAAGGAATTTGAAGATCTTTGGAAAGATAAGAACGACTTCTTGTACGAATGTCGAGGTAAACATTTAAATGATGTTAGATTATACGCAATCAATGTTAATCCGAAATCGAATATAAATTGGATTTTTAATTCAACGTCATCCAAGTGTTTTCTTACATTCATATTTAATCCGGAACATGGAATGTTTGTCACAAACTTGTCAAATTATTTTAACTCCATTATTTATTATTGGGTTGGCAACTAAGTACTTTCGGTTTTTACTGATAGAGAGCGTTGCTTTATTTTTTGTATAATGTATGTTAGTGCTGTACTTTACCGTTTGTTGCGTGATACTAGTCACATTGACGTAACTTCAGAAGCAAGTAGTGCGTGATTTTTATTAAAGCTATTAGTTGTGGGTTAATTTTAAATGGAGTGCAGAAACGAACGTTTTCGACATATTTTACTATTTTATTTCCGTAAAGGAAAGAAAGCTGCTGCGGCTCACAAAAAGATATGTGAAGTTTATGGTGCTAATTGCTTAACAGAGCGCACGTATCAGAATTGGTATAAAAAATTCCGTTCTGGAGATTTTTCCCTCAAAGATGAGCAACGTTCTGGTCGGCCTACTGAAGTTGATGATGACCAAATTAAAGTCATAATTGAAGAGGATCGTCATATAACTGTTCGAGAGGTTGCGGAGAGGCTACATGTATCGCACACAACAATTGAAAAACATTTAAAATGTCTTGGGTTAGTTAAGAAGCTTGATATTTGGGTACCTTACGAATTGAAAGAAATTCATTTAACACAAAGAATCAACTTTTGCGATATGCACCTTAGACGAAATGAAACCGACCCTTTCTTAAAAAGAATCATACAGTACAGTAACATAGTTCGAAAACGATCATGGAGCAAACACGATAAACCAGCTCAAACCACATCGAAAGCTGAATTGCATCCAAAAAAGATCATGCTGTCAGTTTGGTGGGATTACAAAGGTATTGTGTTTTTTGAGCTGCTTCCAAGGAACCAAACGATCAATTCTGATGTTTACTGTCAACAATTAATAAAACTTGATGAAGCAATCAAAGAAAAACGGCCAGAATTGTCAAATCGGAAAGGTGTAGTTTTCCACCAAGATAATGGAAGGCCTCACACATCTTTGGCAACTCGTGGGAAACTATTGGAGCTTGGCTGGGAAGTGATGCCACATCCCCCATACAGCCTTGATCTAGCACCATCTGATTACCATTTATTTCGAAGTTTGCAGAATTCTTTGAATGGTAAAACTTTCACAAATGACGATGACCTTCACTCGCACCTGGTTCAGTTTTTTGCTGATAAGGATCAGAAATTTTATGAGCGCGGCATCATGCAGCTGAAAGAAAGATGACAAAAGGTCATTGAGCAAAATGGAAAATATATAATTGATTAAAAACTATCCTTTGTTTAAAAAAAAAGTGTTTTATTTTATACTACAAAACCGAAAGTACTTAGTTGCCAACCCAATAAATTTGAAAATTCCCTGATGAACTTTTTTAATTGTCACATAATTAAACCAAACAGTACAAAACTAGGAACACAATAAAGGTAATGGTACAAGCAATGTTTATGGGAAGCCTGGAGAACGATAGGCGGTTGACGGTCCCCCAACTATAAAATCTGCTAAACTTTTCGTGCTTCTTTAAAACACGCTTCGCTGAACGAACGCTGGCACTTCCAACTTTACTTATGACCAATGTTTCGCCCAAATGTAAACAAATTCAACTGGTAAATAAGTAAAACTTGTAAACCAATCTCTGGATTATTAATCTTATCTTTAATTTCAAATCGGTCATCAAACCGCTTGGTGTATTATTGAAAAATAACTGTAAGAACGTTGGGAGGGTTAATTTATTTCTGTTAGTCGACCCCATATAACTTTATACGAAATGTTACCATACACTGGCAATGGCATTCCTCAGATTTTACGATTAAAAAACGTGGAGACTTACCGCTAAATACATTAAATCGCGCAGTGAAATTTTATGAATCGTCGTAATTTTTTTCCAACTAATTCATAATTGAATGTGTCGACAATAAAAGAAGGAATCAATCATCATATGATTGCTTTCCAGCTACGAAATGGATTTAATACTAATAAAACAAACAAAGTAGAATATTTTGTTATATTTTAATAGCTGTGCGCAAATTGCTTGAAAACTGTTATGTTAGGTGCTTTTTGCTGATTATATACGAGCAATAAGTCGTCTTAAAATAATATAAAATGTTTCGACCGTATTCGTTACTTTTCTACACGTTCTCTTTGCAGAATTTCTTCTCATAAAGCTTTCTGCCAACATTGAAAGATAATAATCTCCCTCATTAGCGCGTTAAAATGTCCTAATGCACTTCTAAGTACCTCCAATAAAATTATATTAAAACCTACTACTGAGAAAATTTAAATTTTGACAATAAACTGCATTCTCCTTCGTTGTTGGAATTGATAAAATCATATTTGATGGGCAGGAAAAGCTATGTCTTTTATAATGGGTTTTCTTCTGATTATTTTTTTTCTACCTCTGGTGTGCCGCAAAGGCCCAACCTTGGACCTTTGCTTTTCGATATTTACATTAATGATTTGCTCGAGGGTCTTGGGTGTGGGTGTCTGGTATATAGTAATAATAATAATAATAATAATAATAATGACCTTTATTTCCAACAGGCTTATAGCCCAATAACAGGAAAATACAAAATAGCTAACTGAGTTTAGACATATGTGTTGCAGATATAATAAAAAGTTAAAGCTAATTCAAACTAAAGTTAATCAGAAAAGCAAACAAAAACAAAAATTACTAAAAATACATATATAGTATACATGCTAAGCAAACAAGTCAGCAAATTCGTTGGCACTTTTACTCAAAATGTAGACCGGTGTTCCCCTGAGAATATTAGTCCGCGTCCTTGGCGTTACAATGGACACAGTGCACTTAGAGTTCAAACGGGGCACTAAAAAATACAAACGATGCAGTAACGAAGGGCAGTCAACACTGTTACCAAGGATGCCATGCATCATCCCACCACAGAGATCAGCCCTCCTATCATTCAAAGAGGACATACATCCGCGCAACATGAATAGGACCACCCGACTTGTTGCAAGCTTTCGGTGGTTTGAAAAACAATTCATTTACTAAAAATACAATGCAAGTTTGTAATGGTATGATATGGCAAATAATACGCATTATTGCGCAATAGTGCCTAACGTTATGCATTGGGTGACGTAAGTACCACATACATATAAAATGCACCGCGCCGGTTGGATACGACCAGTATTTAATAGTAAGCTACCGGATGAGTGTCGAGTTACAACGTGTATCCGGATAAACAAACATCTGTAATTAAGGGTATTGTGCAACGATGGGACGACAGAAGTGCTTAAGTATGGAAGAAATTGGAAAAATTAAAGCGTTCCATCAAGAAGGGTATTCCTCAAGGGCTACTGCGAAGAAAATAAGTCGATCACACCAGGTTGTGAACAATTTTATTAGGGATCCCGAGAATTATGGAAAACGTTTTAAAGGGCGAACAACATCCGTTACAACTAAGAGAGAACGTCGAGCCATATTACGCGAAGCATCGAATTCGGAATTAACGGCAAGACAAATCGCGAATAACGTTGGAACGAATGCACCGGTAAGAACTGTACAGAAGTTACTGAAGACCTGTCCGCATTTAAAACGTTTGAAAATTAAACGATGGCCTCCTTTAAGGGAATTTCAGCGCACTGCACGTCTTCAGTTTGCTCGAGCAAAAATGGGGTGGACAAGAGAATGGCAAACTGTTATTTTCAGTGACGAGAAGAAGTTTAATTTAGATGGCCCGGATGGGTTTTCTTATTATTTCCACGATTTACGTAAAGATGAAGTGATTCAGTCACGAAGGCGAGTCGATGTTGGTTCAGTCATGGTATGGGGAGCTGTTTCCTATAACGGACCTGTTGATTTAGTAATAGTGAAGGGCAGACAGAATTCGGAAAAGTGCGTCCAGCTGCTGCAACAGGTGAAAGACAAATTTTCCAACGTTATGGCAGGTGGGCCATTTATTTTCCAACAGGATAATGCCAGTATTCACACCGCGCGCATTGTTCGACGCTGGTTTCAAGAACAAGGCATGGAGGTTCTCGATTGGCCATCGCTCTCCCCCGACCTGAACATCATAGAAAATGTTTGGGGATGGTTGTCGCGTAAATTGTACTCCAATGCTACCCAATTTAGTTGCGCTGACGAACTAGAGCAGGCGCTGAAACGAAGTTGGGCGGAACTTCCCGTAGACTACTTGAGAACCCTGTATAATTCCATTCCATCCCGACTATTTGAGGTTATAAGAAATAATGGCAAAAGTACTCATTATTGAACAATAAAGTATTTTGTTATTGCAAACGAATCTTTTATTTTGTAGATTGGTCGTATTCAAGTGGCGTTTAATTACTCTACTTATTGTCATTAGTAACGTACATTTGCACTGACTTTTACAAAAATTATATTTGGTACCTACATACATCTTTTTATCAACCCTCTTATTTTCGAAAATAACAATTCCAGCGCGCTACCATGTTTATACCAACTACAAATGTCATATATGCAGTTGGTCCTATTCATGTTGCGCGGAGTGTATTATGCTCAAGAAGCAACTCTCCCTGCGACACACCTCTTTGTGGCTAACTACCACTAATCTTGAAGGTAAGGAATTTTAAAAACCTTCGATGAATGCGCTCCAACTTCAAGCACTCTATATCGGAGACCAGACCAGTGATGCATACTCCAGTTTGCTTACAACGTAAGCATAGTATAGGGACTTTAATACAGCAGGGTCACAGAAATGTTTGGAGGTGCGGAATACAAACCTCAGCGATTTGCTGGCTTCTGAGCACACACTAGTGATCTGTGGCCGAAAGGTAAGACAAGAGTCGAAAATTACTCCAAGATCCCTAAACTCACTTACCCTCTCCAAACTAGATTCAAAAAGTAAAGTATATGTAGATGACTTAAAAATTTATCGCACTATTGATACAAAAGCAGACTGTCTTTCATTACAATCACACCTTACCATAATTAGTGAAAGATGTCGATTAAACGGGATCCACTTGAACGTTAATAAGTGTACAATTGTCTCATATACGCGTTGTAATGTTGTGGTGGCGTTCAACTATTCTGCGGAAACTCAGCCTATCTCTAGAGTATCACAAATATTTAATTTGGGAGTACTTTTTGATTCCAAACTTACATTTACTAGTCACATACTCTCTTTATGCACTTCCGCTTCAAGGGTACTTGGATTTGTCATACGATCCTCAAGGGATTTTAATAATACGAAAACATTAGTAACTTTACACCATACGTCGGTTCGAACCAAGCTGGAATATGCGTCCGTTGTTTGGATGCCGTATTATGTTTACCAGGGGCTTCTCATTGAGCGAGTACAAAAAAGATTATTAAAATTTTTATCTTTTAGACAGGTCGGAGAATATCCTCTTCGCGGTTTTGATTATAATACCTTGCTTGAGAGACACGGTTTTTAAGCATTATCTTTGCGACGTGACATTTCGCCAGGTTCACTTTTAATTTAATAAATAATACTATTGACTCTCCATCATTATTATCTCAAATTTACTTTCTTGTGCCCTCCTGCGGAACCAGATCTGGAGATGTAATTCGCTTTCTAAGAGCTGGAACTGTCATTATGGTCAAGAGCCCGCTGTACCACATGTCGAAAAGTTTCAGCGAACATTTTGGTGATGTTTAATTTTGTATATTATAGTTTTAGGTGCAGTAGTATTTTCTTTTAATTTGTTTCACATTTAGAATTACTTTTTGTTTTATATTATATTTATCTATTCACTTTGAATGCATTATCCTGTCAGTGGATGTAGTCTGTTGGACAATAAAGATTATTATTATTATTATTTAACCAACTTCCGATCACAATGCAGTCGTAAAAATGAAAAAAAAATAAACGTCAATTACTTTTGGAAGACAGCGTATATATTTAACGAATTTTTATCATTAACTTAATGGAGTATTAACAACAATAAATACACTGCATCATATTACGTACATATTAGCTTACAAATTATGTTAATCCACGTTAATAAACTTCCGAACGATCTAATTTAACAACTACAAACAATGAGATATACAAAATATACAAGAATATAAGTAAAAGTAATCCATATATACATGCACATACAAGAAATACGTTATAAAAAAGTACTATAATTATTTTCACACTAAAAAATCATTTAAACAGTATCAATTTATTCCAAAAAGGTTCTGTTTAAGGGTTCTTTTGAAACTGCTGAAGTTCGTAATATTTCTAACAGACAGTAGGTACCACAATGTAACGAAAATTTATCTACCGAATTTATGTAGAACTATCTTTATAATAATGATATGTAAACAAAACTGGCAGTCGGACCATGCCTCATTGACAACATAGTAGTACAAGAACATCGTTTCCAAACATAATTGTTCAGATTTCTTTGATTTGGTTTATTTCTTATATATTGTATATATATATATATATATATATATATATATATATATATATATATATATATATATATATATATAACTGAACAGTACAAAATTACTAACGCAATAAAGACAATGGTACAAACGAGTAATAGGTACGGCCCGGAGAACGATAGCTGACTGACGATCCCCCGTCTGCAAAATCTTACACAACCACTTTGTCTAATTTAGGAGAAACAATTAAGAGAAGAAGGCAGTATTAATAATTATATGTTTATATATAATTATTAATATCTAATAAGCTGACTGTGAGTTTTAAAATAAATATTAGATCTGTTTCCATAATGAAATTTATGGCGTATTAAAGGACTCGAAGTTGTGCTGCCTGGTGGCTTAATTGGTAGAGCAGCCGTCTAGAAAACGGCAGCTAGAGGTTCGAGTCCTTGTCCAGCGCAGAAATTTTTTAATTGATTTCTGTGAATTTAATTAACAATGGAATAGCAGAAAATAACAATTTTCAGAAGAAGGTAGGTTTACCTGACTGTCGGTGTGTTGCTTCTTCACGATAACGATCCAATTTACGCGACGCATTTTCAAAACTAGTGTGCGAGATTTTGGTTTCGAAGAAATCAACCACACACCCTATAGCCCGGACCTAACCCTTCCGATCATAATGGAGTCTTAAAAATGAAAAGAAAAATAAGCGTTAATTACTTTTGGAACACAGTGTATATATTTAACGAATTTTTATTATTAACATAATGGAGTATTAACAACAATAAATACACTGCATCATATTACGTACGTATTAACTTACAAATTATGTTATTCCATGTGAATAGACTTCCGAACGATCTAATTTAACAACTACAAACAATGTAATACCGTTTGAAAATTAATACCGAAATATTTCACCGCACATATGGAGTTCTTCGCAAGTCTCAACAGTTATCGTTTAGCAGGCCCTTAACTCATTAGTGCAGCTATCATCAGTATAATTGTATGTTACTGAAAATGCACGTGCAGTAAAAAAACACGTATCGGTAAATTATTCTCATTGTGAAACTAGCATCTGGCAAACGTTGGTAGTGTGATCCATCGCTGTCAGTACAGATGCGTTTAACAATTATAGTTGGTTACATTTTTACAATACAAATTATTACGTAATAAAAGAGTAATTGTTAAAATGCTGTATTGAGAAATCAATTTATATTTTACCAGAAGAATTGTGTAGTTGTGATTATGTATTGTAGTGCGGTTTAATTATCCAAATTTTTATTTAAAATTGCACTTAATTTATCGGTTGTACGGGTACCTACATTATCTGTTAGATTTTATGAGGTTTTGAGATGATGTATACTCAGGGCTTCGTTTAAAGAGTTTGCTGGCTTAATGGATTTCTTGAACTTCTTATGAATTTCACTTCAAAATACAAGGTTTAACTTTAGGTTACATTTTCCAACAAAGCTTTCAGGCGACATACTATACTCAGGTCTTTAATTAAAGACAACTTGTCTTTTAGTTGGGAGCTTCTAAAACAATCGAATAATTGTCGGAAATTTACTGTCTTTGTTTGGATTTCGATATTTGTAATCAGTTGCTGGCTTAATGGATTTCTTAAGTTTGTTATAAATTTAACTTCAAAATACAAGGTTTAATTTTAGGTTAGATTTCGTAACAAAGCATTCAGGCGTTATAGTACGAGGGTTATCCCAGAAGTACCCGACCCAACAAAGAAAACACAAAAATTTTGTATAGAAATATATTTATTCTTCAACATAATCTCCTTTCAGCTCTATACACTTTTCCCAGCGATGTTCAATAAGATCGATACCCTTTTCATAATAAGAACAGTCTTGCTCCTCAAAATAGCTATTAACTGCCAACATTACCTCTTCATCGTTGAAAAATCTTTGACCGTTGAGCCATTTTTTCAAGTTTGAGAACAGAAAATAATCCTAGAGGGCTAAATCTAGTGAATAGGATGCATGAGGTAGCAATTCAAACTTTAATTCATTAACTTTAACCATTGCAATCACGGATTTGTAAGTTGGTGCATTGTTTTGATGAAACAACATTTTCTTCTTAGCCAAATGCGGCCATTTTGGCTTGATTTTTTCGCTCAAACGTTGCAATAAGTTCGCATAATACTAGCCGATGATAGTTTCTCCTTCTTCAAGATAGTCAATGAAAATTATTCCACGCGCATACCAAAAAACCGATGCAATGATCTTGCCTGTAGATGAAACGATCTTCGACTTCTTTGGAGCAGGTTCTCCCTTTTAAGTCCATTGTTTTGATTATTCTTTTGTATCGGGTGTGAAGTGATGGATCCATGTCTCATCCATGGTTATGAAAAGTAAACTAAAGCAGACAGAGACGAAACTACGGATTGTTGCTTGGAAAGTATCAAGGCCAATGACACTTCAATTACAGCCTCGCTCGATGCAGCTGCGCGATAAAAGAAGCTGGGTCTCGTTATTTAATGTCCATAAAAGTTCTTATTGTCTCTATTTGTTAAGGAACATTGCACGCAGTTAAGATAATAAAATTAATTATAAGGAAGAAAACTTTACGACACGAAAATAATGTGTTTTTGTGCTACTATGTTATGAATCAGACATGCTCGGAATTCCAAAGTTTTGTTTATTTTGTTTAGATAACAAGTTATAAAGACCATCATACATGAATAGGCAGATACATTTTCGTGGGACCTACGTTCGGTTCTGAGTAATTGATTCATTCAAACTGTCCAGTTATCAACAACGCACATTTGAATTAATTGTTTCGTTCCTTGGCAGGCGCACGAACAACGCGACACCTTTAAGATCCCACCTCATTGAGAGTATAACCTTCCTCCAATAAACGTTCCTTCCTTCCTCTAACAAACCTTCCTCTAATAAACGCTTACTTTCGATGACGTTCGACACGAATCTTCAGGCCAGGTCTAACACTTATTTTCGTACTACATTATTAGAAACAATCCACTTCTTTTCACCATTTATCAGTCACTTCCAAACACTGAACTATCATAAATCGCTTTATTGTAAATAAAATTATAACTGTGGCGTGGAATAAAAATAGATGCAAACGATTCATAATAACTCTAATCAATTTGCTAAAATAAATCAAAGCCATCTGTTGTAAAAATACCTCATAACTTGCTCGACAGTTCAATGTGATTTTGCATTAAAAATTCTTTTGCATCTGCTTAATTCCCAAGGTGTACATATGTAAACTTTCTCGGTATTTTTAAAAGATAATTTTCATTAATCGGAGCGTGTTCTTATATCTACATCATTACTAAAGGATTCTCTAACATTGCGAAGGCACGTTTTATGGATATCGCCAACATATGACAATATATGTGTTCATTAAAATGGCACAGTTTCTATTAAATGGTGAACAAAAATGTAAGATAGCGCTGGAATACAGTAGTTAGTATTAGTGAAGAATATCTCGGAGATATAATCTCTTTAATGAAGTAACTGTAACTGAACAGTGTAATTTGCATGTTTTATTCTTGTATATGCTTACGTACTCCCATATGTAAGTACGCTTATACTCGGTCTCTGTTTAAGTAAATAAATATATCGAGGCAAGAAGTCCGTTATTCTTAGATAATTAGGAGCGTGTGGACAATCAGCAAACGTGTTTGTCGGGTTGAATAATGGATTTATTACGTGCTGAAGAACGTGTAAAAAAATAACACGAAATAATACAAAAATATATTGAAATAGTCACATACTTAAGAGGGCTTTTAAGTTTTGCATAGTGGGTGCCACTAATCAAATAGCAGCACTAAAAAATAACCTCCATCTTTAGTCAACCTAAATCCAAAGTTTCAGTGATTTTTCAAGCAAAATCATCCTAAGCGATGAAGCACATTTTCCCCTTGATGGCTTTGTTAATCGCCAAAATTACCGCTTTTGGGGTTCTGAGAAACCACATGTGATTGTCGATAAACAAACGCATCCACAACGTGTTACTGTTTGGTGTGGATTTTGGGCTGGAGGCATAATTGGACTGTACTTTTTTGAAAATGAAGCTGGTCAAGTAGTGACTGTTACTGGTGCTCGATATCGCGACATGAACACAGTTCTTTCTGCCGAAATTGGATGATATTGATGTGGCCAATATGTGGTTTCAACAAGACGGTGCCACATGCCATACAGCCCGTGAAACAATTCAATTACTGCATGAGACATTTCCAGGTCGTGTACTTTCTCGTTTCGGTGATGAGAATTGGCCCCTAGATCGCGTGATTTAACACAATTAGATTTCTTTTTGTGGGGTTATTTGAAATCACGGGTCTATGTCAACAAGCCCACAACCACCCGTGCATTAAAGGAGGAGATTCAACGCTGCATCAACGCAATTCAGCCACATTTATGCATAATAGTCATGGAAAATTTCGACAAACGAGTGCGTATGTGCATGCAAAGTGGTATTCCATAAATAACCCTATCCTATGTACTTTATGATTCAATAAAAAAATAACAATCAAAAGACTAAAAACTGTGTTTTCTATTTAATTCAAATCTTGCGTTAATTTTGGGACAGTCTTTATATGTAAGCACCAAACGTACAGTGTGTTTAGTTTTTGCGAAGTGAATTTAGTTAATTTTTTTTATTTACGCGCTTGGTTTCTTTGTTTACCCTAAAAGTTCCGTTCATTAGACTACACGACCACATGCTTATAGCTCGACACGGTAGTTCTGTACATATTAGAACGGTTTTTAGACATGTACTGTTAAATTACCCTAGTCAGTAAAGAAATCCAACATATAATAAATTTAATTTCACTTCTCCTGATCATCGTTATGTCCTATACAATACAGGGTGTCTATAAAAGAACTCCGGGGTTTTAAGACAAAATATTTTAATAAAGTAAAAAACGTACATACATGTTCTATACATGATTAGAAAGCTTACATTTTCAAGATTTTTTAACAACTTAGTGAAGTTCAATGTGAGCTCCGTGAGTGGCACGGCACACGTCGAAACGGTATTCTACCTCTTCCCATGTCCTGGCGAGCATGTCTGGGGGAACGGACGCCACGCAATTCTCTATTCGTTCCCTGAGATGGCGAACATTTCGAATTTTCTCCGCATACACAAGATTCTTGATATGCCCCCAGAAGAAAAAGTCCAACGGAGTCATATCAGGGCTCCTTGGTGGCCATAGAATAGGTCCTTCCCTTCCAATCCACCTGTTGCCGAAACGAGCGTCCAGTGACTCACGCACACGCAAACTGAAGTGTGGCGGCGCCCCATCTTGTTGGAAGTAAACTAAACCTTTCTCCGCCTCAATGTCATCCAACTGAGGATAAACATACTCCTCTAACATGTCACAATAGACATCACCATTGATATTCCTTTCGACAAAAATGAAGGGACCTATGACTCTGTCACGCATAAGAGCACACCAAACATTCACTTTGGGCGTGTCACGTTCGTACTCAATAAACTCATGGGTGGCTCTGAACCCCAAATTCTGCAATTATGCCTGTTTACAGTTTCGTTCACATGAAAAGTAGCTTCATCACTAAAAACCACACTTTTTAAAAAATCATTATCTTCATCAATTTTATCCAGCATGGAAACAGAAAATTCGAATCTCTTAACCTTGTCTGCCGGTTTGATATGGTGTAAAAGTTGTATCTTGTAGGCAGTTAAACGAAGTCTTTTACGAATTACCTTATGGACTGTTGATCTTGGTAACCCCAAGTCCAGACTGCGTCTTGTTAACGATTTCTTAGGGCTTCGAGTGCATGAAGCTCGGATTCTGTCCACATTCTCTTGAGACACACGCGGCCTACCCGGCGACTTTTGCTTCAAAACACTTCCTGTTTCCTTGAACGCACATAACCACTGACGAATTGTTTTGTCTGTAGGCGGGTCAACACCATAGCTACGTCGAAAGTTTCTTTGTACAGTAACAACAGAATTAGTTTCTATGAGCCAAATAACACATTGAGCCTTTTGTTGAGGCGTCGCCATAGCGCGGCAGTCCAGACGACACTGACTGCCTGCCGCAGCCGCTACGTCATTTCAAGGTCAACGCTCCGCAGCGCTGCCAACTGTTGAGAGAAACATTCCCAATTGGTATGAGTAAAACTCTTTGAGCTGCTTGTTTCAAAGGAATTGATCAAATTTTGCTATCTTTTATAGTTTAAAAAATATTAATTTTTTAAACCCCGGAGTTCTTTTATAGACACCCTGTATAATAATCTGGCTAATGAAAAAATACAGCTGTCATTTAACTATATACTAAACACTTATCGGCAGTGTAATTGAGCTCTTTTCAAATCCTGCTTTACAAACATATGTTGCATTATCATTGTTCACGAGAGAAAATGACAAACTAACTGTATATTGACATAAAACTACCTAATTGTCAGGTACATATGTATACATGCCGTATGTACGACTGTTAACACTAGCATTTCATTTGGTTAATCTGTTAGGAAGGGTCAAATGTTAAAATTGCCAGACGGATCCGTTAGAATCAAAATACATGTTCCATTGATATGAAAGGGACGTGTTTCTTAACGTATTCCATAAGCAATTAACAGGTGTTAAAAGGCGCCATGAAGTATACGATGATTTACACTCTGTTCGTGTTTAAACAAACAAGTGTTTACATTTGCTTTGACGTATACCAGGTTGTCAATAAATTTTGTTGTTAGATAAGAATAACACGATTTTACGGTTCGAAATACATTTTATTATTCAATATAACCTCCCTGAATTTCAATAAACTTATTCCAGCTGTCTTCTAATTTATGGATTCCATCCCTGAAGGGAAAATCCGGAAGACTGTCGAAATACGTTTCCACAGCTGCTATTACCTCTTCGTTTGATGAAAATATTTACCACGTATGATTTGAGATGTGAGAAGAGCCAGAAGTCAGAGGGAGCTAAATTTAGCGAATGGGGTGGTTGTTGCAAGAATTCGTACTTTAATTCACTGATTTTTACGATGTTTTTTGAGCTGTGTGAAAGGGTACGTTGTCTTGATGAAAAATGATTTTTTTCTTCTGTAAACCAGGTCTTTTCTCACGAATTTTTATATCTAGCTGGTTCAAAAGGTTGCAATACTAATCTGAATTTGTTGTTTTACTAGTTTGGAGGTAATCCACGAACAAAGTTCCTTTTTCATCCCAAAAAATTTATGCTAACACCTTCTTGGTCGATTTCTAGATCCTAACTCGCTTTGGGGCCGAAATACTTGGTTCACACCAATCCTCAGCCTCTTGTTTTGATTGAGGATCACGGTTGTAGACCCAAGTCTCATCCATAGTGATAAAGCGACGCACTAAATCGTTTTTATAGTTTTTAAAACGCTTCAGATGTTGCTGAGAAAGTCGCATTCGAATGTGTTTTTGTTACATTATTGAATGAGGTATCCATTTTGCACACAGCTTTCTGAAACCCAAATCTTCAACCAAAATATTGCTCACACTACCTAATGAGATACCTAGAGTATTTACTAAAACTCTCTAGGTTAACTGACGATCATAGAAAGTCGTATCCTCTATATTTGCTACGCTTTCTGGTGCTAATGCACTTTTTGGGCGTTCTTCACGTGGATCGTCTTCAAAACTTCAAAACTATACAACCACGTATAAATTCAGTAACCCATCTTTCTACTGTTTTCATTGAAGATGAAAAGTCTTTGTACACTTTTAACAGTCTTTCATGAATTTATTTTGGTGCTACACCTTCCCAAAATACGAGTTTTTGTCACAATTATTGTAAATGTATAAATAAACCTTCTGTTATCATTACGTTATTATTTTGTAATACCAAGAAGAAACGGTATTGCGTAATAAATAACAAAAGATTTTAATACTGTATACCTGGTGTACCGGAAAGTCATTGCCGGTTTTTCTAACAGATGTCGCTAGACGTAAGTATGTTATATTATGAGTTGACGCCTATGTCATTTTATTCTACTGACATCAAGCTTCAAAGCCGTCACTGTCATAGATTTATACCTCTTTGAAAATGTGGAGTTTCGTACCTGAAAAAGTTTACTTAGGACACGCATTACTTTCCTTATTCAATAGAAAGAAAAAAGTCGCTAAAAGTCATCGTTTGCTGGTAGAAACCTACGGTGAGTGTGCTCCAACCATAAAAACATATGAGGCGTGGTTTCGACAATTCAAAAGTGGTGATTTCAATGTCCAAGACGAAGAACGTTCTGGCAGACCGACAAAGTTTGAAGAAGCGAAACTGCAAGAGTTATTGGATGAAGACCCAACCCAAACTCAAAAACAATTGGCAGAATGGTTAAATGTGGTCCAAGAAACGATTGGCGACCGATTACGAGCAATGGGAAAAATCCAAAAGATGGGAAAATTGGTGCCACATCAATTGAATGACAAATGGAAAATCGAAAAATCGTCTGTAAAAGGCTGCTTCAAAGGTATGATCGGAAGTCATTTCTGCATCAAATAGTGACGAGTGATGAAAAATGGATTTATTACGAAAACCTTAATGCCAAACAATCATGATGTCACTTGGCGAAGCCGGCCCATCGACTACAAGGCCAAATCGTTTTGATTTCAAGACAATGCTCTCTGTTTGGTGTAACTAGAATGGCGTGGTGTAGTACGAACTATTTAAACTTAGTGAAGCAGTTAGTACTGATCGCTACCGACAACTAATTATAAATTTGAACCATGCGTTTATAGAAAAACGTCCAGAATGGGCCCGAGAACACGGTAAAGTGATTCTACAGCACCATAACTCGCCGTCTCATACAGTAAAACCGGTCAAGAAAGCGTTGAAAGCACTTGGATGGGACGTAATATCGCACCCGCCGTACTCTCCAGACCTTGCCACGTCCGACTATCATCTATTCGCATTAATGGGACACGCGTTTGCAGAGTAGCACTTCGTTAATTTCGAAAATGTTAGAAAATGGCTCGATGAATGGTTTTGCTCAAAGGACAAACAGTTTTTTTGGAATGGCATCCATAAGTTTTCTGAAAAATGGGCAAGATATGTAGAATCAAATGGACAATACTCTGAATAATTATTAATAATTATATAGTCTTTTTGCGAAAAAGTCGATAATGACTTTCCAGTACACCTGATATATTAACATTCATAACATACTTCAATTATAAATGTACGTTAATAGATATTGGCAATAACTGAAGCAGCTAACGAGGACATAATTTACGCATCCTGTCTACGGTGTTGGGAAACAACTTAGGTACTTTCAGCACATACAGTAGGGTGAAATTTACCTAAAAACATTAACACGAATCGCAATTTACATTTTCCTATTGCATCTATGTTTCGCTCATTAAATTCTGAGATTAAATTCTCCCAATGTTCCCTTCAATAATTCAGTTGCTTCGTTTCAAGCAAATCATTTTATGTCTCATAATTTTGGATAGTTTTCTTTTGTGTTAATACCAAAGAAAGGAGAAATAACTCAGTGTGAAAGGTGAAACGACAAAACATATACGTACACTTGATAGCTTTGGAAGCCGATAAAACTGTTTAAGTGGTAACAGGTGGTGTTGACACGTTAATAATGAACTTCAACAACAAGGTCGTTAATAATTAATCATTAAAATTGCCTTGCTTATTATCTTACAAGACAATAACTGACAGGGGTACAAGCAATTTAAAACAACTTATTACTCGTGTACGCCTGCATGAAACATATTATATTCCTTGATTGTCTAATAAAAGATTTAGTCGTCCTCTTTCACAGTGGTAATAAAATAGCGCCAGAAAAACCTTGACAGTGGCCGTTGATCTGACGAATGGTCTAAATAAACGAGCCGCGGCGTTTAGAAAGTGGGTCAACTGTAAAACAACAAACCGTGCGAACCGACGCTCGTGATCATTCGTAATCGCTTTGACAAAATTCTCTGGTTTAATTGTGTGCTGTTATCTGGGAGGATTTTTGGTCTTGATACAAGATATTTTTGATCCGAATATACATATTTATGTACAGTCGGCGTTCAAAAAGTAATAATAACTTTCCAGAAAAGGCACACGTAAAGAATATATAATATACAAAACATAAACATATGTACAGTATATAAAAATATACGACAATAATACTATACCAAGTTGTTTAATAAATTTTGTCGTTCAATAAGAGATGGTGCTATTAGATTCGTCGTTTTATTTTTTTAAAAATTGAACTACTTTTTTATGAACACGGGTTTTTAAAGTTGACGTGTCACAGTACTTCATTACAACAGAAAAAATTGAATATGGTACAGTGATAAAATTATTATTTTTGGAAGATGTAACGCCAAAACAAATTCATGAATGACTGTTAAAATTGTATAAGTACTCTTCACCTTGAATTAAAACAATAGAAAGATGAGTTGCTGAATTTAAACGTAGTCGTATAAGTCTTGAAGACGATCCACCTGAAGGACGTACAAAAAGTGTATCAACACCAGAAATCGTAGCAAAAATACAGGATATGGTTTTGGAAGATCATTGATTAACCAAGGGAGAGTTAGTAGAAGCCCTAGACGTCTCATTAAGCAATGTGAGGAATATTTTGACTGAAGTTTTGAGTTTCAGAAAGCTATATGCGAAATTGGAGCCGCATTCGTTAGCAATGCAACAAAAACACATTCGAATGCTTCAATCCCAGCAATATTTGAAGCGTGTTAGAAAGAATGAAAACGATTTTGAGCGTCGTTTCATCACTGTGGATGAAACTTGGGTCTACCACTGGGATTCTCCATCAAAACAAGTGGCGTTCCTTGCAGGTCTTGCCATGGTCAGAATTGTCAGACCTAAACCCAATCGAAAATAAAGAATGGAAGTAAATATTTCCACGGCATTTTCTTTGAAGCTAAATTTATATTTGGCATTAAATTTACATATACTGCACAGTTATTAGGTCGTTCAATAAGTTTCGCCGTTCGATAAGAAAAACACGATTTTATGGTTTGAAATACATTTTATTATTCAATATAATCCTCCTGAACTTCAATAGACTTGTTCCAGTGATTTTCTAATTTATGGATGCTTGTCGAAAATACGTTTCCACGACTGCTATTACTTCTTCATTTGAAAATCGTTTTCCACGCATGGATTTTTGAGATGTGAGGACAACCAGAGGGAGCTAAATCTGGCGAATTAGGTGTATTGTTTTATCAATTCGTACTTTAATTCATTGATTTTTGCGATGGTTTTTGAGCTGTGTGAAAGGATGCGTTGTCTTGATGAAAAATGATTTTTTTCTTCTGCAAACCAGGTCTTTCTTCACGAATTTTTACATCCAGCTGGTCCGAAAGGTTAGAATAATCATCTTCAGGGCTCAACTACTGCACTAAAAAGTTTCAGTGCAGTAATTGAGCCCTGAAGATCTCCCATACTAGTGGGTACGGAACGTCGACAGTTATACCAGTGACGCGGTTCCAGCCCGGAAGCCCAGAAGAATATAGTATGGATCACGACCGCGGAAGTCTACGTACCAGATTTCAGCAAATCTTTCTATTTCCAAAATAGTAACGTTGATTATTGTTAGAAGTGATTTGCACGGAAGAAAGAGGCATATTTACATACTTAAATCCTTTCTCTAGGTATGACTGAATTTCCATCTATAACTGGTGCACTTGTGAGTGATTATCTATACATTCGATAGATCGTAAACAACTAATGCAGAAATTACATGCTTTGGATTTCATTCAAATCTTTTCAAATTTATATCTTCTTGTTTATAACAACAGTCTATGTGACTTACAGTCAACACATTTCTAAATCACTTATTTTCTTATTTGATGTTCCGTGCGAGACAATAACAAACATTAACCAACAACAGACTAGCTGTACAGACGATGACGGTTTCGATACCCTCGAAACGTCGAGCCATTGATTGTTTCACACACGGACAGGAATCGTGGAAATCAAAGCCTCATCGAACGTCTAAATGCGAAGAAAAGATAGGCTTGTGTACGTGATGAAAGTAAAGAAGGCGAAAGAAAGAAAGAATTTTCACACGTCAAAAATTTAATTACAATATATTATAATTAGCCTCATTTATATCAAAGAACTTAATCCTAAAAAAATTTATTGGATACACACGCATGTATAAATATTTCAAATTAATTCTAATTTGTATTAAGTCCAGATGACCGTTTAATCACGTGTGAAAGAGACATATTTCCAATTAAAAACTTTCTCGAATTAAGATCGAATTTCCATCTATAACTGGTGTACTTGTAAATGATTGATTAGAAAAATGAATAGGGATAACTGAATGAACTAATGTTAATCATTGATTGGGAATATTAATTAGTTCCTGGATTAGTAGATTTCTCCTTATGCGGGCTCTTCTAGATGATATATATTAGTACAGGCATGCAAATATATACTTTAATGTGTAGGTACGTATGTATATATTACATTTCTCGTTCGTACTTTCTCTCTGAGTCACCAGTTTTTCACTGCCTTACGATATATAGGTTATTCAAAAGCAAATTCCCAGACTGAAAAGACACTATAATTTGTACATATTAACAATTTAGTTGCACGTAGTTTAAAAGAATTTTTTTATATATATAAATACACTATCGCTCATAAGTGTTTGGTCACCCTTGTTTCATTACAGTTTCTATAGAAAAGTTGTAATTATAAAATGTATTTCTGTAGTAAGAAATAGTTTCATAGTAAACATTAAAATCTATAAAAGCCTATTCAAAAATAATTATGGGATTACCCAATTATTCACAACGAATGATAATACCTTAATAAAACTCCAGGTAGAATAATTGCACTTAAGAGATTAGATCTCTCAATTATTGGAAATTTTCCATTGTTATGATTTTATTTTAAGGCAGGGTGTTATTGTATACTATTTGTTTGTATTTATGTTTGGGTGTTTTGTCAAAATTGCAGTTGGTTTTTGTGAGGTGCTCATAGTGATAACATCGTGTATTTCGAAGAAGTTCAATCGGTTAGAAATACCTAAACGGACAAAATTGAGTGTAGAAACACGATCGTTTATAATTGCTTACCATAAAATTGGCAAAAGCAACCGCGAAATTGTCACAGAATTTAAATCTGTCCAGCGTGGTTTATATCAGCAAAAAAACACCGCGAATGTGGAAGTGTGTTGAACAGAACTCGAGAAGGCAGACCAAGGGCAACAACCACAGCAGAAAATCTTGCGATGGTGGTAACAAGCAAGAGAAATAGACGAAAAACAGCGTCAGAAATCACAGCAGGAACGAATGCTGTTCGTCGAAAACCCATAAGTGTTTCCATAGTTAAACGGTGATTAAAGGAAGCCGGTCTTCATGGACGAATTGCAATGCGGAAGCCGCTTCTACGCAAGCAAATACGTTTAAAGTGGACACGTGATCACCAAATTTGGACCACAGAAGACTGGAACAAAGTATTGTGGTCCGATGAATCAAAATTCGAGATTTTCGGTTCACGAAGACGTGTTTTCTGTGGTTTCTGTGGGTGAGCGTGCCCGGGAAGAATGCATAGCCCCTACTGTTAAGCACGGTAGAGGGTCGGTCATGATATAGGGTTGCTTTTCTGGTTCAAATATGGGCGATCTCGTAAAAATGGAAGGTATACCAAAAAAAGCATAAGCGCATATTAGAGGAAAACACAATCTCCTCTGGAATTAAAATTTCAGCTCTGAATTTTATCTTTCAACAAGATAATGACCCGAAATACACTTCCAAACTATGCCGGGAATATTTGCAGAAAATGGAGAACGAGGGAACCATAAAAGTTATGACGAGGCCTCCCTATAGTCCCAATTTAAATCGCATCGAGTTGCTGTGGGAAGAACTTGACGGAGAGGTGAGAAAATCGGCCCCCACATCTGCTGTTAATATGTGAAAGAACCTGCAA
>JAVIWB010003033.1:0-367500 GCA_031893035.1 Dermolepida albohirtum | reverse complement strand
TAGTTTTCCAGGTGCGACACTGTTTAATTATCTGCTGATGATGACGTATTCTACTCTTAAAATAATAATAATAATAATAATAATAATATGCCTTATTTCCCAAGAAGTAATTATACAAGTAATGTAAATACAAAACATTCAACTGAATGGAAAATCCTAAGGGGTGGTTGAAATGGATGACTAGAAGTCATCCCCTGCTCTAACACCAAACCCTTAAAGTTATAAAGAAATATAAATAACAAAGTAATTGCTTAATACTAAGAACTAATAATAACCTAATTAAATTATTCTGTCCGTGCACACAACCGTAACCCATCAAAGTCATTACAATTAAACAAAGTAATATAAAAAAGTAATTCTCTAGCATACAAGAATAAGTTAACAATGGAAAGAGACATCACACACAAGACTGCTTATCAAATAGGTAATTAATTATAGCACGCCTGAAAGCACCAATCCCATGGACTTAAAGTGATCATCCAAAGAATTGTAATAGTGATTAATTTTATACGTGAAAGGTCTTCTAAAAAAAGTTGTGCGGTATCTAGGTAGACCAATTATATTCTTCCTTCTTACATTGATATTATGCACATCGCACCGAAACCTAACCTTATACAGCAAGTACGGAGGACAACCGCTCATTTTAAAGTACAAATCTTGCTCTGAACAACTTCCCCGTTAACAAACCAAATACACACTTAATCACTGAAAGTTGATATACAACCCCTTTCCACATTTATATATATTCAGTATACGTATTTCGAAAACTAGGTTGTCATCATCAGCAGATACAGTATTGTGCAAATTAATGGTATCAAACACAATATAACTAAGAAAACCGTTTATTTGTTATATAATCACGATGAGATGGTATAAAATTATAAATTACTAGTAATTTAATAAGAGACATGTCTTCCTTTGGCTGCGATGACAGCCTGAACTCTTTTCGGCATGGAATCTGTTAATTTTTGACAGTTTTCCTTTATTTGCTCGTCCCGACACCACACCTGAATTACTGCTTCTGTCAATTTTGTTTTCGTTTTATGTAACCTAGCCTTACAAATGGTCCACAGATTTTCAATTGGGTTTAAGCCTGGAGAATTGCCAGGCCAGTCGAGGAGAGTTATTCCTTTTTCCTTGAAATATTTGACCATAACCTTCGATTTGTGGCATGGAGCTGAGTGGAAAATTGCACCTCCCTTAGGCTCACATTTCTTTAGATCTTTTACCAAATACTTATCCAGTAGCTCTTTATATTTCTGGCTATTCATCATGCCTTCCATAGGCACCAGCGATCCAGTCCCCATGTACGAAAAACATTCCCAAAACATCTTCTTTACAGGATGTTTAACAGTCTGATCGATATGAGCTGAAGTGAGTTTTTCATCTCCACTTTTTCTCACGAATTTTGATCACTGCCCCTGCACCAAAAACTGAGACTCGTCTGAGAACAACACCTTTCTCCAGTCTTCCTCATTCCATCCGGCATATTTCTTGGCCCAAATAAGCATCTGCTTCATCATTCGTTGAGTGAGGAATTGCTTCTTCTGTGGTCGAATGGCTTTTCTTCCAGACTCTAAAAGTCTCCTACGAACTGTCGAGTCATGCACTTTCACTCCAGCGTCGGCTAAGTCTTTTTGTAGTTCAAAACTAGTTTTTCTTGGGTTCAGCTTGCTATTTCTGACCAAAAAAGGAACATCCCGGGTTGTCATCTTCCTCTTTCTCCTACATTTTCCCGCGCGTTTCACTTCAACTATTCCGGTATTCTTTTTATGCTTTAGGATCTTACTTACAGCTCCTTGACTAACACCATATTCCTGAGCAATATCCCTCTGTGTCATTGAAGTGTGCTCACTTAATGTCACAATTTTCTCACGTTTTCTGGGCATGATATCCATATCGCGAACAACCGGTAAAAGCACAATATAAATCAAATTTTGAACTTTGAAAGAGTATATGTGAACAAACTCTCTAAAACGCACTGAATAACTGTGTAATGTGTTCCCAGTGATATAGGTTATGTTTTTTGACATAAAACTACTGTCAGAACTGACCTAACAATGTTGCCACATGCAGAAAACTAAAAAAATAGTCATGATTCCATTAATTTGCAGAATACTGTAAGTAAACAGTGTCGCACCTGGAAAAACTACGGCAAAAACCTGTACGAAATAAGTTCTATACACGTTAAATTTTAAAAAAACTTATTCTGAATTTCAAGAGTGGTGTAATTTTTATAGGAAAATCGATAAAGTCACAAACCACAAATTAAATAAGAAAATTAAACGTCTTACCAAGAAATTTAGAGAGTTATGTCCGCGATCGGTACATCGACCAAACAAAACGAAAGAATAAAGGTCATGTGTTGAACACTGACTTGGGTCCAAATCATAACTCATCTCTCTTTGACCTTTTATACGGTAGACAAGGGAGGGTTTAATAAACGCATGCAGGTACTTTTCCTTTGAAATAGTTTAAAACTAGAATACATTTTCTGTTAAAATTATGTAAAATGAATATACAGTGTGCGTTTTGACTTTCGACGGTACAGATTGTATACGGAATATGTTTCGTGCGGGTTTTTGCCATAGTTTTCCAAGTGCGACGCTGTTTAATTATTTGCTGATGACAACTTAGTTGTCGAAATACGTATACAGAATACGAAAATTAATGTGGAAATGGGTTATATATCGACCTTCAATGATTAAGTTAATCAACCACAGGCTCCATCAAAATTACCTCCAATACAAAAAAAAAGTGAATATTATAATTAAAACAAAACAACCGACATATTAAAAAAGAAAAGAATTCTTAAAAATTCTACGTATTTGTATCAATCAAAAGACCATAAAAGATCGAGTCTTCAAGTAGGTCAGTAAGAAAAATTATTTTAACCGTCGGTTGAGGCGGTACCGTGTCGAATAGGACACATTCCTGAAGTCGTTGCGTCGATACTGCTACATAAGTTATCTCTTTAATTTTACTTGCTTTTTAGGCGTCAGTCAGTCGTCTATCACGGGCGATTATACTGACCTGATGACATAAACTTCGGCTGGCCGTGCGGTTAAGGACGCCGAAGTTCCGAAGAGCACGAGAATGTTTAAAAGAATCAACTTTCACTTAGATCCGTATAAAAACGTACGTGGGTTAACGAAATATTCGTGAGCACCCAATTTCTTTTCGTTTTAACATTCAGAAATGCGAAGAACAGAAGAACGATTTTAAAATAAATTTCATATTTTAATTTTTCATTAATAGTTTGCGATTCGATATTTTGTGATTGTTTATTAAATATACATCACGACATTCACAATGCAATAATTAAAGTGTTTGTCTTGCACTGAATCCCGTTATGAACATATCCTCTCATCGCCGACGCACGAAAATTTCTCATGGAAAAAGGAAAAGTAAAAGAGAAAAGCAGAATTAATTTACTGGGGTAAAACGTTGCAATTAACCAGTGTATATTAGCTTATATCTGCATTTATGATAAATATGGGAAAGTAAGTGGTTAACAATTCAAAATATCAATTAATTGATATTTATTCAATTATCCCCGACGGTAATTAATATCGTCAAAATATACGAGAGAGATTAAAAGAGAAACAAGTTATTATAGTAACAATAATTACACTGTCCAACATTTCTAAGTATTTTCTCCTTCCTGGAATATTTTTGCCTGATTCGAATGTACAGGGCATGTTTTTTAAGTAAGGGCCGTTTCGTTGTATGCACTAATAATTAACGAATGCTTGCGTCGTGTCCCGACATTCTTTGGGAACAACTGTGCTCAGTTGCAGCTGTGTAGGTAACCTATACGGTCTGTTCCGTGTCTTTAAAATGTTCAAGGTTATCGAATCGCCCGCCCTGTACGAGGTACGATCAGTGATACATTTTTTGTCTGCATGAAACATGTCTGCTGTAGACATTCACCGGCAGATATTTACGGAGTTACTGCCATGTGTGAAGGCAAACTGCGTAAGTGGATCAGAGACTTCAAAGTTGGCCGCGATAACCTCCATTACGAGTCCCGCTCCGGTCGCCCATCTGTGATCACGGACGATATGGTGGCTTCAGTTGAAGCGAAAATGCTTCAGAACAGACGCTTCAACATAAGCACTCTTTCAAACAACCTTCTTGAAATATCGAGGTCAGTACTGTACAAGATTATTTCTGAAAAGTTAAAGTTTAAGAAGCTGTGCTTTCGTTGGGTTCAAGGTTATCGAATCGCCCGCCTTGTACGAGGTACGGTCAGTGATACATTTTTGTCTGCAAGAAACATGTCTGCTGTAGACATTCACCGGCAGATTTGTGATATTTACGGAGCTACTGCCATGTGTGAAGGCAAACTGCGCAAGTGGATCAGAGACTTTAAAGTTGACCGCGATAACCTCCATTACGAGTCCCGCTCCGGTCGCCCATCTGTGATAACGGACGATATGGTGGCTTCAGTTGAAGCGAAAATGCTTCAGAACAGACGCTTCAATATAAGCACTCTTTCAAACAACTTTCTTGAAGTATCGAGGTCAGTGCTGTACAAGATTGCTTCTGAAAAGTTGAAGTTTAAGATGCTGTGCTTCAGTTGGGTCCTTAATCTCCTAACGGAGGACCACAAGAACAAAAGATTTGAGTGTTCGCTGAATTTTTTGACTGGAAGGTGACGCTATGTTGAGTCGTATTGTAACAGGAGACGAAACGTGGGTTTCACATGTCACCCCCGAATCGAAGCAACAGAGTATGGAGTGGAGGTAAACATACTCTCCTGTTAGGGTCAAGACCAAACAGACTCTATTCCAGCGGAAGATCCTGGCGTTCTTGTTTTGGGATAGGCATGGTGTTTTGTTGGTCGACTTCATTCAACGCGGAACCACCATAAATACGGTAACCTACGGCCAAACCCTGCGAAAGCTATGCAGAGCTATTCAAAATGAAAGATGCGGCATGCTGACAGAAGGAATTTTGCTACTCCATGACAACGCCTCACATTACAGCTCAGATCCGAGCTTTATTGGACTCTTTTGGCTGGGAAGTTTTGAACTACCCCTCCCTTCAGCCCCGACCCTGCGTCGAGCGATTTCGATTTTTTCCGCTATCTCGAACATCATCTCGGCGGCAACCACTACAACGATGCCAAAGACGTGAACACGGCCATGACCTCTTGGTTATCGGAGCAGGCGACAAGTTTCTAGGAAGAGGATATTCAAAATCTAGTTGTGAGGTTTGATAAGTGTTTAAACAAACTTGGCAGCTATGTTGAAAAATAGAGAAATGTATTTAGAATCTGAAAATAGATTTGGTTTTTGAAAATTTTCTTTCCTTTGGTTTTTATTTTCAAACGGCCCTAACTTAAAAAACACGCCTCGTATTTCGGTCTGCTGAATCCAATTCTGACCTCAGAAATTATAAAACGAAAATGAGACTGAAACAACGGTGATAGCCAATTCTAATTACAAGGTGCCATATCCTGGGCTTACAGAATGAAGTTTTCACCTTGACAAATTGAGGTTTTTAGTGGGTGAGAACCCCACACAATGGAGAACTTGACCTCTTCCCTAAATGCGTTAGATTTTCCTCACTTAAAAAAAATATTCCTACCCACACTCCTTTCTTTTTTCGTATTTCAACTTATATATTTTAATGAATCTATATCGATTAGGTGTCGTAATGTGAATGCCTTCTCGATAACGTTTTCTTTCAATTCAATTACCGGTAGTTTCGTAATCGAGGAAATCTATAACTTCACGTTTTCACTTAATAAATAAATTTGCCATAGAGATTTATTTATTTAGCGAAATTACCGGAAGTAATGGGAATGAATTAAACGATTTACATAATGAAATGCTTTCGAAAGCGCTAAAAAATTTAATCGAAGAGAATCTTTCAATTATACTCCTAGCACAGTTCACAACAAACACAGCAAACGCAATGTGGGTCTTTATGTCACGTCTGGGACGAGTTATATGTACATAGTGTACTCTAACACCAGTGGGTCACACTTAAAGATGTTGTCGATACAATGACACGTACCGTAATGCTATATTTACGTTTGCTGTAACACTGCGAGCCGTACTCTTATTTCAAAGTCAAAAGCGCACCGTAAAGGATCGGTTAAGGTGAAACATAATTTTCTTTACTTTCCCCAATCTACTCACACAATATATGTACATACACACGTACATCTGTTATTTCTTAATTAATCGTTCGTTGTAATTGAGGACTTGGGAAACACGTCGATCGCTGTATCTGAATTGTTTTCATTTTTATTCCCAGAAATCCCACACGCATACCGTCACTTTATCGTCCGAGCATTGTATTTAACATTTATTTAAATTTTTCGCTCCCAATACCGATACTTCTTTATTAAGGACAGTTTTTTCAGGTCACTAGGGTGGACCATTGTTTGCTTATTAATTAGTGGATTATTTGGCTTATTAATAAATAAATAATAATTGTAGATAACCAAATTGTAAGACACGGTTCGTATGTGTTTTGTTTTTCTATTGCTTTAGAGCAAAACGTGAAAATAATCTTGGAATAATTTAGAAAGTGATAATAATATTAATAATAATAATAACAATAATAATAGTGATCAATTTTAATGGAGACTTTTGTTAATTGAATTAATAAAAAAAAGTTATACCAATGTTCGTATTTATAGCACAAACATACAAAACGTCATATGAACTAATCAAAAAAAAGGTAGTTCGACAGCTAAATTGTCATCATTAGTAAGTGATTAAGCACAATGAATCTATGATGAGAAGCGGAAATGTATTTTAGTACAAGTGATAGTTTTATGACTAGAAAATACTAACTTGTATGTGAAAAAAATCAGTGTGTATTTGGTTGTTAGTCTGTACGAGTTTTACCGTGGTTCCAGGTGCGCCACTGTGATTAATTATGTACTGATGCTAACAACTTAGTTGTTGAAATACATATACAAAATATGGATTTTGTTATGTTAAGGGGTTTTATATACATTTTTCAATTAATAAAAATGTAACAGAAAAAATTCAACTTGAAAATGTTTTTGGTACCTTTGAAAAACGTCAGCGCGCGAGCATACGTTAATATATTATACAAAGGTGGTCCCAGAAGTACCCGACCCAACAAAGAAAACACATAAATTTTGGAAAGATATATATTTATTTTTCAACGTAATCTCCTTTCAGCTCTATACACTTTTCCCAACGATGTTCAATGAGTTCGATACCCTTTTCATAATAAGAACTGTCTTGCTCCTCAAAATAGCCATTAAGTGCCGATATCACTTCATGATCGGTGGAAAATCTTTGACCACTGTGCCATTTTGTCAAGTTTGGGAACAGAAAATAATCTGAGGGGGCTAAGTCTGGCGAATAGGGTGCATGAGGTAGCAAGTCAAACTTTAATTCATTAATTTTGGCAATTGCAATAACGGATTTGTGAGCTGGTTCATTATCTTGATGAAACAACACTTTCTTCTTAGCCAAACGTGGCCGTTTTTTTTAAATTCTTTCCTCAAATGTTGCAATAAGTTCGCATAATACTCACCATTATATTTTTTCTTTATTCAAGATAGTCAATGAAAATTATTCCACGCTCATCCCAAAACACCGATGCCATGACCTTGCCTGCAGATGAAACGGTCCTCGCCTTCTTTGGAGCCGGATCTCCCTTTTGAGTCCATTGTTTTGATTATTGTTTTGTCTCGGGTGTGAAATGATGGACCCATGTTTCATCCATGGTTATGAGACGGCACGATAATTCTGCTTTGTTGCTATGAAATTTCGCTAAACACTCAATTGAAACATCTTCAAGACACTGTTTTTGCTCGAGTGTGAGCAAAAGCGGCATCCATCTTGTCCAAATTTCTAGATAATATGCAATGCACCGCACTTTTTGAAATGCCTACTATGTTTACCAGGTCGCGTACTTTCAGTCGACGGTCATGCAGTACCGCGTTGTGGTTTTTCTTCACCATTTCTGGAGTCGTCACCTCATTTGGTCGACCGCTGCGATGCTCGTTTTAGCAGCTCGTACGGCCTCATTTAAACTCTGCTACCCAATATTTCACTGTTGTAAATGAAGGCCTTCAAATAAAAGTATTGTATCACGTAACGATGACCAATTTTCTCCATTTTTACAAATTCCCTGAAAACGTTCATTATTGATGGCTGCCAAACAAATACTAAACAACGTGGCGTCTTCAAACTTAGAACATTTGGTTTATAGATTGTGTACTTTCTAATACAGTGATATTTTTCAAACAACTACCGCCATCTCTAGGTCAAGCCGGGTACTTATGGGACCACCCTCGTACGATAACTTTTGAAGTAAAAATAAAATTTGAATTTAACTTTCCTAACACAAAAAGTAGTATCATTATATATTTTGTGCAATTTTTAATAGATATTTTTTTCATTACAGTGCTTAATGTGGCGGCTGGAAAAGCACCGATGCAAATGAGCACGGAAAATGGGGGAATCCCGCAAAAGGCGATAGATGGAAGCACGAGTGCATTCTTCAGCTCGGAGACATGTACTTTATCAAAACTTGAACGCACTCCATGGTGGTACGTTAACCTTCTTGAACCCTATATGGTGCAATTGGTACGACTTGATTTTGGAAAACCTTGCTGTGGTGAGTTGTTTGAACCTGATAATTTATTTTATTTATTTCTATTCTTCCCAATTCTTTCGTTAAAATGTGGTGTACGCGTTCTGTTGAAATGTTTACCATGTCTGCTATCTCTCTCACTTTGAGTCGTCGATCTTGCGTAATAATACTATGGATTTTTATAATCATTTCCTTAGAAGTCACGATTTTGGGTGCTCCAGAGCGCGCTTCATCAACACAGCTTGTTCTACCACGTTTAAATTCATTTACCCATCTACTTATTGTGGCGGATGATGGAGCAGATTCACCTAATGTTTCCCGTAACTCATCTTTTATTTCGGTAGCTTTCATACCCTTAATTACGAAGTGCTTAATCACCGCACGATACTCTGCTCTTTCCATTTTAACAAAACGACGTGTTGCTTCTTTTTCAATCAGCTGTCAAAAATAAACTAATCAACCGCTTTATCTAAATATCGGAATGTAAACATATAAATAGGCAACCTAAATTACGGTGCATTTGTTTTACCAATTAGAGCGCAACCTACGTGTCATTCTCACTACTTGTCAAACTATTCTCGTATATATATATATATATATATATATATATATATATATATATAGTATACAATATTACGTGTATTACGCGCATTATTATATCTGCACGAATACAAACCTTCAAAATCAGAAGATAATGTGTTTTTGGACTACTACGTTGCGAATCAGACATGCTCGGAATGCCAAAGTTTTATTTACATAACAAGTTATAAAGACTCTCTTACATTAACTCGGCGGATATATCTTCATGTACATCCTAAACCTTTTTGTGGTATCTACTGTGCATATGTAATAATACAAAAAAAGCTTGATAAATAAGTATTCGAATTAAACGTTCGCACATTTAGTGTTACAACTTTTACAACGCTATAACTCGCTAAACTAATATTATTTATACTTCTCTATAAAGTGTTTTTGTATCTTTATTTGATCTGCAACAAAGAAGAAACGCAACTTTCACTGTTGGCAGAAAAAAAACTATAACATCTTGATAGCAGTATTCGGAGTAGGTGGTACAGTTGTTTATATAATTTTTTCTTTAATCTCCTTGTTCACTTCACTTTCTCTCGTAACTGTCTAGAATTTAAAAAAAAAACAGCAAAATTACACATATCACATAGATATGCGTGTTCCAGCAATGGACTACCGAAGAGAAAATTTATATTAGTAGTAGTCATTGAGCTTAATTTCTTCCTTTTTCGTTTAAACTCCCGGAAGTCGATAATTCGTAGTAATTTATCTAGCGATTTAGTGAATTTAATTAAATATATTTGCTGTCGTAAATACACGTATTAAAAGTACTCTTTTCAGTAATAGTTTTTTTCTATCTCATATTCGTTTTCTGATTCGTTTTTTTTTTGACGGTCGAATTTAATTCGAGGATGGTAATTTTGCGTTTCTTAACGCGAAGAAAAAAAATAACGGAGTTTACTGTCAATGGTTGACGAAACATCTTAATAACCATTAGCATTAAACGGTCGAAATTTACGCATAATCCATATTTATTAGACTCTTGCGTAATATCCATTATGATTTAATGTTGTGGTAAAAGGATTTTTCTTTGTTTTTGTTTAATTTTTGTTGATGTAAAGACACATACCGTGCCTCCTGCCATAAAATCGTTATTTACGTACGTAACCTATGATTTTAATATTAAGTTGGTGATACTGAAAAATACTAACACTTCTTAAGTCAAATTTTAACAGCTTCTATCTCAAAGTTAATTCTTCAATATTTATATTTTCAAGCGACGACTTATTATACATATATTCAAGTTTGATTTAACGATTCAAAGAAATTGGGAGTAACCAACAAATGTCACCACTAATTACATATTTACAGGATGTTTTTTTAAGAGCTTGATAACTTTAAATGATAATACAAGTCAGAAATATTGTTGGAATGAAATTTTTTTTATTATAATCTGGTAGATAATTTCATGGCATTTATTTTTAAATATGATTTCCGGCATATGTCCACCGCGGCTACGAGTTACATGGTCCATTCGATCAGTCCAATTTTTGACTACTTTTTCCAATAAATCTGGCCATACAGCGTCAGTGGTGGCTTGAATATTGGCTTCCAATGCTTCAAGAGTTACTGATTTATCGGCATAAACTAATGACTTTACATAGCCCCATAAAAAGTAATCTAGACGCGTTAAATCACACGAACGATGGGGTCAGTGAACAGAACCACTTCTGGAAATAAAGTTGTCACCAAATTGATTTTGCGATAAATCGATTGTTAAGCATGCTGTATGGCAAGTTACACCGTCTTGTTGGAACCAAATGTCGTCGATCTTTAGCTGAATTTTGGAAACAAAAATTCAGTCAGCATGGCTCGACAGCGCTCGCCGTTCACCATAGCGGCAGCTCCTTCCTCATTGCGAAAGAAATAAGGACCGATGATGCCGCCAGCGTGTACACCGCACCAAGCAGTCAATTGTAATGGATGTAATGGTGATTCATTGAGGATTGTCTTCGCTCCAAATACGTCGATTTTGCTTATCGACGTAGCCATTTAACCAGAAATAAGCTTCATCACTAGACACAATTCTTTAATAAAAATGCTCATCTTCGGCCAGTTTGAAATGAGCTCAATCAGCAAAAATGAGACTCAAACGATGGTCGTTGGCTTGAATCCTTGCACGAGCTGTATTTTATAGGTACGTAAGGCAAGATCCTTAGGTAAAATTTTCCACGTAGTCGAAGGACAAAGGCCAACAAGTTGAGAACGACGACGAATCGACATTCCGGCGTCTTCTTCAATATTCTCTTCGGTACGCACATTTCTTTGTCTTGTTGATGGTTTTAAATCGAGAAGAGTAAAATTAATGCGAAAACGATCAATAACTGCACGAATTGCTTGCTCACTAGGCCGATTATGTTGACCGTAAAATGGACGAAGTGCTCTATGAACTTCGCGAACAGATTTACTTTTTTCAAAGTGAATTTCCCCAATTTGGAAGCGATGTTCTGGCGTTAAACGATTTATGATGACTTGCCAAACCTTACTGAACAGAAATGTCAACACAGTTTGACATTATCAGCAGTCAAACTATAGTTATCAATATCGATAGTTCTCGTGCAGCTTAAAAAACACCAATTATATCACCTTTGAATAACGCCAACCTTCGAACGACGCGTATCAAAGCTTCATAACATTTCGACCATTTATTGTCAAGCTACAATGGTTTAAGTGATAATTTTGTAATTTTGAAAACAATGGAAGAAACTGAGTTTCGTGTATTAACAAAACATTGCTTTTAATGGGAAAAAATACCGTTTGAGTTCAGCAAAGGCTTGAAACGTATTATCCAGACTTCGCTCTGTCATAAACAACCATTTGTCAGTGATATTTAATCACTGAAGATTGATATATAGGTATAACCCCTTTCCATATTAACTTTCGAATTCTGTATACCTATTTCGATAACTAAGTTATCATCATCAGCAGATAATTAAACAGTGTCGCACTTGGAAAACTACAGCAAAAATACCCGTACGAAAACAAATTCCCCACTCGGTCTGTACCGTTGAAAGCCAAAACGCACACTGTGGCTTGTGCTTTTTCAATTTTCTAACGCAATTATATCCCATTTCTTTAAACGTATATTTTACGCCTTAATAAATGTTATTACTTCTATAAACGTAAATTATATAATCCTTTAATTAAGACATATTTATAATAGAAAGTTCATATATCTGTCTGTCATCACGAGATCTCGAGATGTAGCACAACATAACTCCGCCATATTAGGTGTCATGTCTTTTAAGTTTTGTATAGTGGGACATAAATTCAAAATTTCAGTACGATACGTTTAGTGTTGTAGCTACAACGAACTGTCAAAGATGACAAGTTAGTTGAGAAATGGAATTAAACCGAGAACATTTTCGCAGAATAATTTTTTTATATTTTTCGAAGACAATTATCTGAACAAAAATGCCTCGCCGAGTTGGTTTTTGTTTTCGGCAATGAAGCACCACATCAGTCAACAATTTCTCGTTGGTATTGAGAATTCAAACGTGGACGGATTTATCTTAGCGACAATCCAAGAAGAGGTTCGCTAAAAACGGCAGTCATTCAATTCAAAAAATTTAGCATGAAGGTTGTCTGCAAAAAATTTGTTTCCCGTTGGATACTGAATCTCTTGACCGACAAACAAAAAGCAGTTAGGGTAAATTGGTGTCAAATAACTCTAGATCGGTTCAACACCGGGCACTCTAAATACGTATACAATATTGTCAATGGTGATGAATCTTGGATTTATTCATACGAGCCAGAAAATGAAGACTAGTCGACTAATGTTTGGGTGTTCCAATGTGAAGAAAAGCCGACAAAAGTCATCCGATCTCAGATACAGATTCATTTACTATCCAAAAAGATTTTACAAGTAGAGTGTGTACAATAAAATTGGAATTGTCAATAAAATAAAATTGAAAATATAGTACAATATTAAAACTATAAAAAATATACATCCATGTAGATGTACATATACATATACATATATAAAACCAAAATTACACGACAACGCACCTGATTGACAAACAAAAAAAAACAAAAAACTCAGATCAGATCTCGAAGTATCTCCAAAAAGATGGTCACGACATTTGTCTCGAAATATATATAATTCCTCTACAAGATCAAATAATTGTTACTGCCGATTGGTATACAACTAGTTGCTTGCCGCAACTCATCATTGAGTTTTGAAAAACCAACCTCGGACGACGAATCATTCTCCACCAAGACAATTTAAGTTCGCACACAGCACGCAAGACATTTGAATTTTTAACACATTAACATCTTCCGTACAGTCCGAACCTAAGTCCCAACGATTTCTTTACTTTCCCGAAAATCAAGAGCGGACTGCGAGGTCAAAGGTTCCAGTCATCAGAAGGAGCAGTCGATGCCTTTAAAAACGCAATTTTGACTGTACCAACAAGCGAGTGGAACAACTGCTTCCAGAGTTAGTTCGAGAGCATACAAAAGTGCATTAATCTTCGTGGAGAGTACTTCGAAAAACAATGAAGTCTTTAAAATCTATCTACTGTTTTATTTCAGTTTTATATGCAAAACTTGAAAAACAACCCACTAACAATCGATCAGCTACTTCGAATTTGTCTATCCACTTATTAAAACTCTGTATACACACATAATTATAAACGTACTGTAATGTTTTTCTTCTTCTTGCGCTAGTCTGCCCTGTTGGATTCTTGTTATAAATACCCGTACTTGTAAAGCTATAAAATATGAAAAAATTATAATCAGTATCGTAAAGTAAAAAGGATAACATATTGCACCAATATCTTTCATAACAGAAATGAATACATAATTTTAAAAGTATCTTAAAAAACGATTTCGCGTGTACGACTTTCTAATGAAAAAAAAAGCTATTCTTCTCTATGTAGGCGCGACAGTAGCTATGTTTGAATTAACAATAATGACGGAAGCGACAGTAAAAAGTAAAAGTTGCAGAGAGTTGCGAATATTTAGACCATTTAATTGTCAAAAACGGTTCCAATTAGTTATGCACACCCAATTACACTGTTCGGATTCAGGCGCGGAACAGATTTGTGACGATGAGGTTGCGTGACACACAACTAGTTGAAGCTGCGGAGAAATTCTTAAATATGCAACAACAAATCGTTCAAGTTTTGAAAATATTTGTTGAAAAAAATGAACCTCTCTGTATGGTAACCTCTTAAAACCGGCCACTTTTAATGACGGTCATTTTTTAATTTCTAAAACAAATAATATGTAAAAGCACGCATCGATTACCCTTCCAATAACGACACTCCCCAAAAGCGGTCACGGTCACTGCAACGAAACTTTTCTTGGAAAAATGCCTACAATTTTACCTCTCGTGAGCGATTATAAATTATTTTTCCAACAGCATACAATGCAAATTCGACAATCACTAAAAGCAAATTTCAGAAGTACTACGTAAAAGATTATTATCCTGTTTTCTTGGAAGAATATGCGTGGGAATTTACCTCATCAAAAACGGATTTCTAAGTACACAAAAGTTTATTAGAAATACAATTCTAAAAGCTTGTACATATTTGAGCTTTCGCTGCACATATTTTGAGTTAGTTTATGTTCAACTGTGGTACTGTTACATACAAATACATATCATGTCGTTAAAAAAACGTTAGACCCTAAAAGAGAAAATTGATATAGTGGAAAGTAAAAAGTTCAGTATCAACGCGAGAAAGTTAGCTGGTTTAAGAAGAATACAAGTTAACGAAATTATAAAAAATAAGTTCTACTTAAAGGGAGTCTTTGAAGAAATTATTTTCCTACCACTAGATACATCTCATTACCAGCCATTAAATCAGAGAATTATCCTTAACTTCAAGACGACATGCAGAAAATTTTTTATCAAAGGACTTCTAACATTAATCTGGTACGTAGACTTCCGCGGTCGTGGTCCATACTATCTACTTCTGGGCTTCCGGACTGGAACCGCGTCACTGGTATAACTGCCGACGTTTTGTATCCACTCGTGTGGGACATCTTCAAGGCTCAACTACTGCTACTGTCTGTCGCACTTAAACTGACGCAGCCCAGGAGACATCTAACATTCTCTAACAATGAAAGTTCTTTTGAAGATACAGAAAAAAGAATTAATTTAACCAACACTTTAATTTGGATATCATAAACCTGGAAGAGTTTCGCAAATAGTTGATATTGTGTTGGAGGAATCGGCAGGAAAATTAGTTTCAAAGATATGTTCACCTAACAACACTATTAGTCGAAGAATCCATTATATAGTTCAAAATCTCAATGATCAATTAATAGAGAAAATTAAAAGCATGAAATTTGATCTGTAACTTGATAAGGCTACTGCCAGTAACAAAGATGCATACCTTATTCCTTATATACACTTTCTGGGTAATGATATTTTCTTTGAAGACCTTCGGTTCTGTAAAAGTATCATTGGACGTGCAAAGGTTCAAGATGCTTGACAAGTTTTATAACCGAAAATGATTGAAAAAAGTGCATCGGAATGAGTATGCATTGAGCTCGATATCAATGACTGGTTGCTATGAATGATCGCAGGCGCATATTCGCAGCATACCACCGCATGCTATGTGGATCCATTACATCATCTATAGGAAACCACTTGCATCAAAATCTATGCTTTCAATTGAATTTGATATTAGAACGTGTCGCTGAATTAGTAAAATACATAAAAAGTAGGCCACTGAAAGCTAAATTATTATAGCTGAACACATAGATATAGTACTGCAATTCACGTGATAACATCTTATCCTATGCATTCGATCTATGTCAAGAAATTCGCACTTTTCTACAAGAGGAAGGTCATGAAAACTCCAGATACTCTGTTCTATTCGACTCTTTGCTGAAAATAGAGTATTTGTGTGTGATGTTTGACAAGCGGAATGCCTTGAAGCTGTCCCTGTAAAGCAATAAACATGCGCATTTTCAAACTTTTGGAGAAGGTCGTGGCATTTAAAAAAAAGCTGCAGTTATGTATAAGAAGAAACAATCAGGATTTTGACCAACATTGTTTCCCTGAATTGTACAAATACGTGGCCTGTAATAAAGTCATTGTTTCACAAGACTTGCTGTTCCTTTTCAAGAAACACCTCTTAAAACTTACTGATTGATGTGCGTTCTTTGAGGATGACAATGTCGACAAATTTGCAAGGATCCAAAACGGTAGTATACTACTTTTCAATGAACTGAAAGAGACATAGTGGTCCGATTCCAAATTTTTATCCCTCTCAGTTCAATGAAAAGTAAAATACGACCATTAAAATGGTTCGCAAATACAAGCAGGGGGGTTACTTTAAAATAAATGCTTAGTTTTTAAGGCTAGAATACAATATAAATTATGTGAAACGAATATACAGTGCGTGTGTGGTTTTTGGTGGTGAAAGCGTGATACGGACTTGTTTCTGTGCGTATTTCACCATGTATCCAGGTGCGATACTGTGAGTAATTATCCGCTGATGATGATAACTTAGTTAGTAGTAACTGTCTCGTAAAATATTGTTACCTTCATCGTTTAAAATTATTATCCTAATAAAAAAAAGACCTGTTCATAACACAAACTGCAGCAGGCGGAATATATCAAATCAACGAAAGCCCCTCTTTAACGAACAAAAGACATTTGTACGTCTTAGCTTGTTAAATCACCAATTCACATTTGCATAAGCACATTTTATTCAGCGCTAATTGTAGAAGTAAACAAGTAAGTTGCAATCTTTCTCGCAATTAACACTTCTCGCGGATAAAATAAAATAGGCGCCAATAACTTGTCTGAATTAATGTGGAATTTATTCCGTTAAGTTTGAATTTATAAATATTTTAACGCAACGATATGTCTAGGTTAAGTAAACTATATTTATCAAATAGGTCGATGAGATACAAAGGCCTGGTACGTTTTGTAAGTAGACGAGAAAGTACAGAAGATACGACGATGCAAGAAAATACCCGTATTAACCGCCCATATAGGAAAAATATGTGATAATTATAGTAAAAGTGTGATGTGACATACATGAGAACAAGTCTGATACCTTGTGTTGACAAGTTACTTCTATATTCACCTATATTCATCCTTAAACAAGGGATTTTTCTTCTTTCTGACGTTAAATTCTATTATACAAAATCAAATACACACTCCCATATCAGTTCTATGTTGTTACTAGATTCTATTTAAACGTTAGACATTTTTTACAGAAGCAAAAAGTTATTATTCTGAATTATATTACATTGAATCTGGAGTATTTTAGGCACGTACATTGGGATCTTTGTGTAATCTCTTATTTATTGCAAATCAAACAAAAAAATAACTCAATGGATGTTGTACCATATGCAGATGATACTGCAGTAAAACGCTCAAAGAAGAAAAGAAATGAAACGATTGACAGCTAAAAGCAAGGAAGGCAAATCAGTCCATGTGACTCTGAAAGTCAAGTTCTTTAGTCACAGTTAATAGTTGATAATTGAAATCACCGATAACGTAAAGTACTTAGGAATGTATCTTAATATACTAAAGGATGTTTGAAATTTCGCGGTTATTTTAAAGAATAAATAAAACACACAATTTACAGACGTCCACTCTTTTGTTAAAATTTTCAATGACATTTTGACATAATTGAGGCGCGATCTCACCAATGACATGAATAATTTCATCTTTCAAAGCAGGAATTTATTGTGGATTGCTCTTATAAACATCACTTTTCACATAAGCTCAAAGAAAATAGTCTACCGGTGTCAAATCCCATGATCTTGGTGTTCAAAGTTCAAAATATGCCTCATCGGAAAACATTATTTTTTGAGAAAAATCAACTGGTTCTTCATTGATGAAATTAACAAATGAACGACGTTTTAAATGATCTAATGGCTTCAGTTTCTATGTTATTTGAACCTTATATGCCTTCAGATCTAAATCCTTGTGTAAAATACGCCATGTTGTTGATCTACTAAGTCCAAGTTGTTGTGAACTTCGTCTAATGGACATTTCAGGATCTTCAGCAACACTTTCACGAACCAAACCAATATATTCTTGCGAACGACCACTACGACTGTACTTTTCACTTTTTTAATCTTCCACGGAACTGGTCTCTTGAAATTTTTTAATAATTCGATTAATAGTGCTTTCAGATGGACGATTATGTAAACCATAAAATTCACGTAATTTTCTAAAGAGTCTTTTCACAGAACGCTGATTTTCATAAAATAATTCAACAATTTGAAGGCGTTGTTGTACCGTGTACGAAGCCATTTTTATGAACGTCATACATCACACTTTTTAAATGCCCACATACCCGTACAAATTCAGTGCCCCATCTATATTTTATTTATTCTTAAAAAAGCCGCGCAATTTGAAACATCTTTAGTTCTAAATTTATATTTTTTACTACACTAGCATGATAAAAGCAATTGTATATATTGATACTTTGGCCCAGAAATGTAATGAACACTGACAGCATCTAAAATAGAAATAGATACATTATGAGTTTTTAGCAATGCTTTTCTTTTAAATGTCTTTTATAGGGTCCAAATTCTTCCTCAATCCAAAGGTTGCAAAACTGAAGCCAACCGAGATGGAAAACAGTTTTATGTTCTTGAATTGTGTATAAGGGTAGGATTGGCAATTATCTTTTCTTTGCTTAATTCAATGTTTCGTTTTTTCAGGTAATTTTTGAAAATAGATAACGCCATCCATGTCTCCTGATCGAACGTGTAAAATTCCTATATTTTTAAGGTATTTAGGCTTTTGGAAGTTTCCTATTACCAGTGACTTTCTCTTTTCTAGTCCTGAACTATTGACACAGCATCACTGTTATACGTCTTTCGAAAGCTTTCCTCCGCGACACTTTTCACCTCTGAATTTGTGGGTTCTATCCGGTGCAAGTTTGTAAAATATTTCCGTTTCATCTGCATTAAAGATGTTGTCAGACGTTCGTAAGTCACTGGTGAATGACTTTTAAATCTATCTAATTTCCAAATTCTTCTGCTGAAAATGTTATTTACTTTCTGCTGTTGAAACCATTTCAATAACACAGGATGTAACGTCGACGTATTTTTTCTTCTTATCATTTTTGTGCCATTTGTCTTTGCTTTACGAGCGATTTATTCATATATTGTTAACTTATTAACTGTTATTAACTGTTAACTTATTTAATTTCAGAGTCATACACACTGTAAGATTTACCATCCTTTAATCGTTTCAATCATTTTTAGTTTTTTCAGACAAAACAAATGATTTGCGACATTTGAACTGCTACTGAAAAATCGATTAAATAATGAATAATATTTTATATTCTAGGTCCTAATAAACAGGCAACAATAGTGGTGCGAGTTGGCAACAACAGACCAGATCTAGGAACAAACCCAATATGTAACAGATTCACTGGCTACCTCGAAGAAGGCCAGCCACTTTTCTTACCCTGTAATCCACCCATGCCGGGTGCTTTCGTCAGTGTACACCTAGAAGCTCCCGCTCCGACGCAGCTCTCAATATGCGAAACTTTCGTTTACACGGACCAAGCTCTTCCTATAGAAAGATGTCCGCAATTCAGAGACCAGCCACCAGGCAGTACGGCCACTTACAACGGAAAATGTTATATATTCTACAACCGACAGCGCTTAAGTTTTAGAGAGGCACTGACGTTCTGCAGAAATCGCGGCGGGACATTGGTGGACGAAAGCAATCCGGCGCTTCAAGGTTTTATTAGTTGGGAACTTTGGCGAAGACACAGGAGCGATGTAAACGGACAATATTGGATGGGCGCTGTTAGGGATAAACATTTAGGTGGTTGGCAGTGGTTGGGTGGAGACGAAGTGTCGGTGTCTTTTTGGAATTTACCAGTAGGTAGTGGAGATTGTGCTAGGTATGACGGTACGAAAGGATGGTTGTGGTCAGACACAGATTGTAACGTGCCTCTGAACTACATTTGCCAGCATCGTAAGTATTTTCGTAATTACTTAATATTTACACCTACGCTTTGTAATAATTCTTTCTCCCTTCTAAATCTATCTTAGCTATTCCTTTTCGACAATCTTCTTTGCTTTATAAACTTTATTTCATGATTGAATACCAAGACTATTTTAATTTGTTTAATTTTTATACTTGCTAAAGTATAATTGCCTATTGTACCACTTCTTTCCTAAGAAACATTAACTACAGTTTCTTTCATTTAAATACGAGGTGCGATCCGGATGTTTTCGGACTGACGTAGTACCAGACCCGAAAATAATATCAATATCATAAATGGAGGGAGGTATATATCTACCGAGTATGTGACAAGTTTCAACGTGATCGGTGTAGCTTTCACTAAGCTACGTGCGATTGCGTAAGTTGGAGCCATGAAGAACATGAGCAACGCGTGTGTTTTTGTTTTCGTTGTATACGTAATGAAAAGTTTCTTCTTTATATAGAATACAACGTTTGAAGTAGATATAATATATTTCAGTTTCTTTAAGCACATGTACATGTGAAGTAGATAAATAGTTGAATGAGAGTCCTGTCACTACATCGATTCTGCCATAGGGCGGTAAATATGAAAGTTAGGGTTAAGCAATAGACATGTACAGTCTGTCGCAGAGGAAACAGAACTTTTGTAAAATAGTAGTTCTTAGTGGCTCCATCTATTAAAATAAATATGCATCGGTAAGGTAGATCTTTCACCAATGTTATGTTAAAATATCGTGACATTTGCATCATTAGAAGCAGAGAAATTTGTTTTTTATACATAACTTTTTAACGGAAACATCAACTACTTCTGCTATCTGCTTCTGGGCTTCCAGGCTGGAACCGCGTCACTTGTATATCTGCCGACGTTTCGTACCCATTTGTTTGGGATATCTTTAGGGCTCAACTACTGCACTGAAACTGAGTTTCAGTGCAGTCCAGCCCGGAAGCCCAGAAGCAGATAGCATGGACCACGACTGCGGAAGTCTACGTACCAGATTATCAACTACTTCCTTTCTCCACCTCCGTCTATTCATCAGAATTGGCTCTCTCTGCGACTTTGGATTCATTCTGAAAGTGAAACTACAGCTAAAAGGTGGCCGGTGTTTTGATAACATTAGAAAATTCAAGAAAAATAGCAAACTATGCTAAAGTTCACAGGAAACAACTTCTTCAATAACTCTCCGAATAGAAAGAAACGCTGAGACCGGTGCATAGCTGTTCAAGTCGACTTCTTGGAAGATGACTGAATAAAAATTTGGAATTTTTATAGCATCATTCCGGGCATGTCTGGATTGCACCTCGTATCAATATTACTACAAAATCTTTTCTGTGTTTCTTTCATTTCTCAAACACAAAATAACTATGTCCCTTTTTACAGAACCAAAAGCTTGTGGCAGGCCAGAACAACCACCAAATTCGACGATGTTGTCGGAAAATTACAACGTAGGGTCCAGTGTGGAATATTCTTGTGACGAAGGACATTTGCTTGTGGGCCCGTCGATAAGAACATGCTTAGAGACAGGATTTTACAATGAGTTTCCACCAGTTTGTAAACGTAACATCGTCCACAATTTAAATAAAGGAATGTTCTTTCACAAATATTATATTTGCAGGTATACAATGTGGATATCCGGCTGATATAGCCAACGGAAAATATTCTTTAGTCAATGAAAGCGTTGGATACTTGAGTAGGGTTATGTATAATTGCGACGAAGGTTATAAGATGATAGGTAGAGCGCAATTGGCATGCGACATTGACGAAAGATGGAATGGACCACCACCTAGATGTGAACGTAAGTTCGCAGATTTTTTTATTGAAATTATGATAATTTTTTTAAAGTAAGACATTAATATGTACGAAGTTAAAATTGTTATGACGATAATTCTCCACTTTTTCCATATAAGTTATGCACAAGGGAGTTGTGGTGCCCTCGGAGAATGTTGAAATATCTTAGTTTAGATTTAGCTCGGGTTCCTTGAGAAAGCTGATTCTCATACTCACATTAGCTATGTACCCCTGAGATACTGTTACCACAGTTGTGCTCGCTCATTAATCCAAATTGTTTGACAAATTATAATGTAATGAATTTAATTATTGATAGAAAATAGGTAATTTTTAATGGAGACTGTGGTCGATTAAATTAATCAAAAAAACGTACTTCCACCTTATATTTATTGTTCTTTTTCTTTTATATTTTTGTAAATTATCTATACCCTTTTTACTTCCAGCTGTTCAATGTGGACATCCCCTAGCCATCGAACATGCTATTTTGACTGCCTCTGATAGTAATTTTATATATGGCGCAGAATTAGAGTATTCGTGTAAACCTGGATACAAGTTAACTGGGGAGAAAAAATTGACTTGCATGGCCAATGGTCAGTACGATAAATTACCGCCGAAATGTGAAGGTAAATATGCTACAATTATTTCCAAAATCAAGCACACACAACTCTGACGAAAACTAAAATCAGAACTATAAATTGTATTCTTTTATATTGGATGTTTGGGTGTTTTGGAGGACGAGGGGAAGTACTCCCTTCAAATTATTTATTCTTTTAACCTGCAATACATTTTTTATTTACATATTTTTAAAATTTTGCTAATAATAGTTTTTTTTTTATATAAATATGTATCTGTAGGTACTTATATTTTATATTTTATTATATTTTTTTCCTATTTAGTTATGTGGAATTTACAATTATACAAGCATCTTTAAAATGAACAAACTTTTACTGTCCATTTTTGTATACGGACGTAACCTTTGTGAATACTTGACGAGGGCTTTCTGCGTGAACATGTGTGTTATTTCTTTCTTCTTCTTTTATCTCCTGCGCCAAGTATGCATGTGTATTTGTAAATTTATGTTGATGAACGTTTCTATACACAGGGAGATGCTAGCAATTTATTTTATGTTCTTGTTATTACGAGGGTAACCGTTTATATTTCGGGAACTGGCAACACTGTTAGTGTTGTCTCCGATCTGATGATTGCATCGTGAAGTTTGTCATTTTTAACAATATATTTACCTTGACAGTTTTATTATCCGGTCGCTATTTCTATTGTTGGCAGTAACTTGAAAATTTTATGTCAGCGAAAAAATGGAATTAACCCGCGAACATTTTCGTGCAATTATCTTTCATAAATTTCGGCGTGGATTAACTCAACGATAATGCAACGACGAGCTGAATTCTTTATATGGTGATGAAGCGCCATCGAAAATTACAGTATATCGTTAGTATAGTGAATTCAAACTTGGATGGCGTTCTTTGGACGATGAATTTCGTGAAGGTCGTCCCACAAATGTTGTTGTGTCGGATTAATGAAGTGTCTGAATTGATCATGCAAAACCGTCATGCGACATACCTTGAGATCGAGACATCTCCAGATATCAGTAACACCAGCCTGCGTAAGATCCTGCACGAACAGTTAGCCGTTAAGAAGCTATGTTCACGTTGGGTACCACATAATTTAACAACCGCTCGGAAAACGACTCGTGTCGATTGGTGTCAAGAAATGCACAAAAAATACAATGGCGACGCTTCAAAGAACATTTATAAAGTCGCTACAGGTGATGAACCTTGGATCTATACGTATGAGCCCGATAGTAAACAGCAGTCGACTGTGTGGGTATTCCAAGATGAGCCGAAACCAATAAAAGTTCGCGCTCGAAGCACGTCAAAACAAATGGTCGCCTATTTTTTCGGAAAAACCGGTCACGTTGCAACCGTGCCTTTAAAGAGTTGTAGAACAGTCAATTCCGAATGGTACACAACTATTTGTTTGCCAAAAGTTTTTGAAGAAATAAGGAAAATTAACCAAACACGACAGATCATTCTCCACCATGACAATGCGAGCTATCACAGGTCGATACAACAATTGAATATTTGACCGGGCAAAACATTGAATTGATTAGCCATCCGCCGTACAGTCCTGATCTAGCAGCCTGTGTATCCTGTGATTTCTTTTTGTTCCCACGCGTGAAGAAAAAACTTCGCGGTCAACGGTTTTCTCTTACGGAAGAGGCATTTGAGGCATTCAAAACTCATATTTTGGAGATACGACCTTTACAGTGGCGGCAATGCTTTTCGGATTGGTTTAAACGAATGCAAAAGTGCATTGATTTTCAAGGAGAATATTTTGAAAAGCAATAAAGCTGTTTTCGATAATAAAATTTTTTTTTGTTTGCTATTCCCGAAATATAAACGGCTACCATCATATAAATGTCATTAACATTGATAGTGTCTCTTCTATAGTTTATTGTGTTTTGGTCTTTTTTATATTATTTCTTCAACTATACGTTTATTGTAATTATTGTCTATTTCGAAGATTTCTGTGTTGTCAAAGTCGAATTTATGTTTTTCCTCTAAAGCATGGATTTATTTTGTTACTGTTTAGACTGTATTTGTGTTCGTGAATTCTATTATGTAGGTATTGTTTCGTTTGATCTAGACTTCACAACATTGGCACTTTATTTTATATACACAGCGTTTGTTTTTCGTTAGGCATTTCATGTTTAATTTTGGTAAAAAAGGATTTGCTTGTATTTTTCAGTTTGTGGGCTATTTCAACTTTATATTTTCTAAAGTGTTTGTTTAGATTTTCCGATAGGTCTGGTATGTACGGTATTTTGGCTTGTTGTTGTTTGTGATGGTTGGTTGCGGTGTTTATAATATCTCTTTTGTTTTCTCTGTTTTTGAGTGTGAACAGCCTTTTTTGATGTTTTTTTCTATGGAGTCCGAAAGATACTTTTTGAAAATATTAAGAAAGTATAAAATATATACACTCAATCCATAACTTAAACAAGTGTTATAAGTTATAACCTTTCAGAGAGAAACAACATTGCAAAAGACATAAATAAAACTAAAACAATACTTAGTAACCATCCACCGAACTTCATAGAAAAAAAACCATTAAAAAAAGGCTATTCACATTTACAAACAAAATATAAAAAACAAACTTGGAAGAGGGTAATCCCCTACTTCGAAACGTCATCACTTATAATTAGGGTTTTTATATTATAATGGTCAAAACGACCAAGACAAGGGAATAGAATTTATAGTCCAAACATATTAAAAAGAAAAGAATACCTTAAAATCATAACTACAATATTTTTATTGAATAGAAGAAGAAGTACCAACAACAACCACAACAGCAAAACCGATACTGGTCACCATATCTGCAAAACCCACCACCACAACCAGAAGACCTCCAAAACCAAGTCCGACAACCATCAAAGCCGAAATAGGCATCGTTAGAATATCAGAGAGACCCAAGAAAATGTCGACTACCACTACTACTACCACCACAGAAAGCATCAAACGGGAAAGTTCCACTTTGCCACCGATTTTGGGAATCATCCCGGGACATCCTCAGGATAACGAAATCTCGGAGAGTTCGAATGTTCAGCGCGGAGAAACTCATAGTGTCAACATTCCGCATAGCATCGACGGGGAGAGAAGGGACAGTTACGGTCCGAAACTGAATTTAGGCGCCATCGTGGCTCTCGGCGCTTTCGGAGGTTTCATATTTTTGGCTGCGATTATTACGACCATCATAGTGCTAGTCAGGAGGTGAGTTCTTTTTTGTATTTTAACTGTAGATACAACCTGTCTATTGTATATATGTATGTAAGATTTTCAATTTCTGTCCATAAGTTAGGGTCAGGATGTACGTGTAAATATTCTGGATGAATCAACAATTAAGGTTAGGAAATATAGAAATAATAGAAAGAACAGTTTACTAATCAAAATTATAATCAATTTTTACGTATAAATCAATGCTTAACTTCAGAAAAAAAGCATTCCATCTAAACTGGATGCTAATTTAATATTTTAAAACAACACACGAAGAATCTTTCAAAATATCTTTTGCTACAGTCATTAATTTGAACCGCACATTTTTTCCAGAAGAATTATAATAAGAAATAATCGATGAAAAAAAACTTCTTAATTGGCGAAGCCATTTTCAATCTCCATTATCTTCTTTCCTCCCCTATTTTTTGCAAGGGATTAAAAAAGATATTTGTTCAGAGTCGACATAATTTGTCCAAGATTTGTTGCGTTACCCTTGCAATATGAGGGCGATATTGTCACAAGAAATAATCAACATCTTTCAGGTTTGTAGACTCACTAACTTCTGTAAAGATATTGACTAATCCTAGGTAAAACAAACATAGTGTTATACATTATTTTAAAACACATGTTCTAGATAGAAAATATAATCAAAAAAGTCACAATATTAATATTTGTATCCTAGTAAATGCGTATTCCAACTACTAAGTCATCATCTTCATTAGCAATTAAAACACTGTTGAACATGTGCTTGCAAACATTGAGTGTTTGTGCGAACTTATAATAGAGCGTTTCGGGTTTTTTCTGTGTAGTTTTACTGCGAATCCATGTTCAATAATGTTTTAATTACTACTGAAAACAACAACTTAGTTGTTGAAGTACGTATTTAACAAACACAAATAGTAATGTTGAAAAGAGGGTAGCTGCCGTTAAAAGAAAACAACAGTGCCAATTTAACATTGTTTTCTTCTCATTGTGTTCTTCTGCGCCTGATTTTGACATCTCCAATAATCCTCCAAGTAACAGGCGACAGAAGTCGATGTGGGGATACCCCACAGAGATGGATTGTTAGTAAATAAGTTTCTAAATTATTTTTTTACGTTATAATTACATACATAAAATCGCACCTATCCAACCTTCCCGGCGAGGCTATACGCTTCTACAAACCGTGACGTTGTATTTAACTGTAAACAAGTTTGAGACAAAACTTCACTTCAAATCATTAGTTCCCGAATTCGATGGAAACCCTAACACATTAGATACATTTAAGCAAGCTTGTACATTCGTATGCACAATATGCGGACATGCACAATCCGGCAAATCAGTTAAATGTTTTCTTAAGACAGGTAATTCTATCACGGGTCAAAGGTAAAGCTTTAGAAATTTTAAGGTGCACCAACAGCATAGATACTTTCGACGCCATAATTAACTGTTTAATGTTGCGCATTGACGTCCGGAATCGACTGCTTCAAACCGGAACCCGCTACGACGTCGCGTTCTCGAGTTATGACTGGAAAACCGAAATTTTTTGCGAAAATTCAAACTGCCACTGTGGCCAAACGGTTCGTTCTGCAGTGACGAGTTTATGCATTTTTTAATCACTGCATAGAGGGCTTTCATCTGGTGGAAAGCTGGTGGAGATCGGACGAAAAATGTGGAAGTTATGACGGTTTGAATATTTTTGCGATTTTTTTGAACCTCAAGCGATGAAATTTAAAAAACGGAAAAATCAAAGTGTGGATTTTCGATGTTTTGATGACTCTATTTTATGTATTCGAACCCGCTGATTACGAAAAACGCAACAGGAATGCACTACCTCTTTCGGTTCTCGAGATATTCGCGAAAAACTAAATTCGGTAAAGTCGAAGAAAATAAAATTGCGATTTTTGCCGCTTCGATGGTCCTATCTTACGTATTTTGATCTCCTGATTCAGAAAGTACCCCTACTTGGCATCGTATCTCTTACGGTTCTCGAAAAAAATAAAGTTGCGATTTTCGACGATTCGATGGTTCTATCTTATGTATTTTGATCTGCTGATTCAGAAAATGTACATATTTGGCATCGTATCTCTTTCGGTTCCCGAGATATTCGCAAAAAACATTTTTCCAAGTTTCAAAAATCGCGAAAATTTTTGAATTTCATTCAAATCGGCATGCTATCTCGCGAACCAAAGGCCTCTCGCCGGCCACGCGGACATTGCCGGATGCGTATTGACGTCCGGAATCGACTGCTTCAAACCGGAACCTGCTACGACGTCGCGTTCTCGAGTTATGACCGGAAAAACGAAAATTTTTGCGAAAATTCAAACTGCCACTGCGGCCAAACGGTTCGCTCTACAGCGATGCACTTGTGCTCATTTTAATCCTTGTGCAGAGTACATTCATTGGTGAAAATTTTGTGGCGATGGGACGAAAAATGTGGAAGTTATGGCCGTTTGAAGATTTTTGCGATTTTTTTGAACCTCAAGCGATGAAATTTAAAAAACGGAAAAATCAAAGTGTGGATTTTCGATGTTTTGATGACTCTATTTTATGTATTCGAACCCGCTGATTACGAAAAACGCAACAAGTGATTAAATTAGCTGTTTGTTCGGGTATCATGTTTATACAACCTTTTGCACAATTAAGCAGTCAAATATTCTTACGACTCGTACAAAAAATCTGATCAAATTTAACTCATGTTCTTTTCTATTTTTTTTAGTTTAGTTTTTGTATTTTTAAGTGAAATATATTTTCTGAGAAAGTAACAAATTGAAAACAAACTTTTCGACAAAATAATATGTTAAGATGTTTCTGTTTCTCCCCATGTTTATTGGAATTGATATGCATAAAAGGTATGATTTACAATACAATTTGTCCAGAATATTATATGTGCATAGGATATTTGCACCTTTGATTTACATAGCACATTGTCTCGCCTTCCTTTTACTTTATTCAAAGCCATAATTTCATATTCTGATATTCCTCTTAACTCTATTCTATTGCGACTACTACTTGAACTAACTTAACTCTGTTGACCTCTCGCGGTGTCAGTGCGGGAGCTTCGTCACCGCGTTCGAAGCACCGTCTGCCTGCCGCTAGCGCAATGCCTTCACGGTGGTACACGTTACTGGCTTTACCCTTTCCCGACCAGCAGATCGGCAGAAGGGAGTTCACACGTAACTACAGGTCTCACAGGGCCGGCTATTTCTCCAATCCTACCTAAACGTCTTCCCCCATCTCCAATAAAAAAGAGGACACTACATACACCACATGACCATGCCGTCATACCTCAGGTACGATTAAGATTTGTTTTTCAAGTAATGTAATGAAAGAAAGAGATAAAACAACGAATCGTTATTCTCGTTGTGGCAAAAATGAAAACTCCGAGCACTGCACACCGTACACTGTAATTTCCAAACAGAAACTTTCGCACTCTGTATGTACATAGAATGCTATCACTTTATTGGGGTTTGTGTTGTCCAACACTACTTTGCTTTTCTACCACATTCTTGCTTATCTTTTAAATTTTGTAATAAAAAAAAACATGTTTAAATTAGTTTCTTCTGGGCTTCCGGGCTGGAACCGCGTCACTGGTATAATTGCTGACGTTTAGTACCCACCCGTATGCGACATATTCAGGACTCGACTATTGCTACTATCTATCGCACTGAAACTGGGGGTACGAAACGACGGCAGTTATACCAGTGACGCGGTTCCAGCCCGGAAGCCCAGACGAAGATAGTATCGACCACGACCGCGGAAGTCTACGTACCAAATGTTTAAATTAGATTCCCCTATCCTTTCACACATTCTCTACACCAAAAAAAGAAAACGAAATGGCTTTACTTAAACAAAATTAGTGACGCATTCCATTAGTAGAAACTGTAAACTTTCTTAAATAATCTGTGAAAATTGCATGACATTTCATTCACTAGAAGCCATGACATTGTTCATTTAAATGCCTTTAGTTTGTATACACAGTATCATAGATAAATACGAGGGTGATCCCAGAAGTACCCGACCCAACAAAGAAACCACAAAAATTTTGGAAAGAAATATATTTATGTTTCAACATAATCTCCTTTCAGTTCTAGACACTTTTCCCAGCGATGTTCAATAAGTACTCTTTTTATAATAAGAACTGTCTTGCTCCCCAAAATAGCCATTAATTGGAAAATGTTTGACCACTGATCCATTTTTTTCAAGTCGGGGAACAGAAAATAATCCAAGGGAGTTAAATCTGGCGAAGAGGGTGCATGAGGTAGCAATTCAAACTTTAACTCTTTAATTTTGGCGATTGCAATAACGGATTTGTGAGCTGATGCATTGTCTTGATGAAACAACACTTTCTTATTAACCAAATGGGGCCGTTCCTGCTTGGTTTCTTCGCTCAAATGTTGCAATAAGACCGCATAATACTCGCCGTTAATAGTTTTTCCTCTTTCAAAATAGTCAATGAAAGTTATTCCACGCGCATCCCGAAAAAAACCGATGCCATGACCTTGCCTGCAGATGAAACGGTCTTCGCCTTCTTTGGAGCTGGTTCTCCTTTTTGAATCCATTATTTTGATTGTTCTTTTGTTTTGTTTCATCCGTAGTTATGAAACGGCGCAAGAATTCTGCTTTGTTGCTGTGAAACTTCGCTAACCACTCAATCGAAACATCTTCACGACACTGTTTTCGCTCGAGTGTGAGCAAACGCGGCACCCATCTTGCACACAGCTGTCTCATGTCTCATGGCGATTATCCAGTACCGCTTTGTAGATTTTCTCCACCATTTCTGGAGTCGTCACCTCATTTGGTCAATCACTGCGATGCTCGCCTTGGCAGCTCATACGGCCTCGTTTAAACTCTGCTATCCAATATTTCACTTTTGTAAACGAAAGAGCTGACTCACCCGGAGTAGAATCCAGTTCAGCTTTTATTTCGGTTGGGCTGAGGCCTTTCAAATAAAAGTATTCTATCACGTAACGATGACCAATTTTCTCCATTTTTACAAATTCCCTGAAAATGTTCATTACGGATGGCTGCCAAACAAATACTAAACAATTTCAAACTTAGAACATTTGGTTTATAGATTGTGTACTTTCTAATACAGTGATATTTTTCGAGCAACTACTGCCTTCTCTAGGTACTTATGGGACTACCCTCATAAAATAAAACACCTATTATATGCTACTTGACAATTACTAAGGAACGACTGGTTTTTACAACGTAGCGTTGCCGACAGTCAACCAGTCATAGAAAAATTAAACATAGAAGGCGTAGTAGAGCGGGGCTTCATCTGCATAAGAGGCAGAACTCATTCGAAAAATGATGCAGTTAGGTATTTGATTGTTGAACTTATTTCTGTGAAATTCCTTGTAATACGACAATAAATTTGTATTTGTAAATGTTAAAACCAAATTTTCCAGTAAAGCTGGGTTTGATTCGACACTATTTGAATTTGGTTTGATAAAAATCGATATTTTTTCATGAAAGTCAATGTCAAATATTTATTTTTGATTATGTGCAATTCAATAAATCTAATTTTGTTCAAAAAAACCTGAAACGTTCAAAAATAAGTGCATATTCTTGTTCACATTGTATGAAATAAGTTGTAATGTCTATGGAAATAACCAATTTGTGAAGAATAGGGTGTTTTTGTTAATTTGTTCCGAAAATGTCAAACAAAAATGTAGGTTAGGTTTGTTCGTTTGTACTACGTGCTAATTATTCTCCAATAACTGAACACACTTTTGAATAATAGCTGCATCATGCTTGCATATGTAACTGTAAAGTTTTTCATCTTTTAAAAGCTTCTTTTAGTAACTCATATGTCATACATATGTCTATAAGTAATATAATTAAATGTGTAATACAAATAAAGGGTTTTCTAATAAGGACTTGACAACTTTTTTTCAAAATAAAATGCAGACCATTTGAGATATTTCAAAAACTTTATTATCGGGTTGAAGTACAATCAAAACATTTATGAATGGAACTCGACTTCGTTCATATGGCCACCGCGGGCACGTTTGCAGCGGTCGATTCGTTGGACCCAATTTTCGATGACTCGGCCACACAATTCGGCCGAAACGACTGCTATTTCGCCTTCAATGTTGGCTCTGAGCTCTTCCAACGTTGTCGGCTTGTTGGCATAGACCAATGACTTGACGTAGCCCCAAAGAAAAAAGTCTAGAGGCGTTAAATCGCACGAACGGGGCGGCCAATCGTCTGGTCAATTTCTTGAGATAACACGCTCATCAAACTTACTCTTCAATAAATCGATTGTAACGTGTGCTGTGTGGCTTGTGGCACCGTCCTGCTGAAACCACATGTTGTCCAAGTCCATATCTTCCAATTCGGGCCAAAAATAATCGGTAATCATAGCGCGATAACGATTACCATTCACAGTAACGTGACGATCATTATCGTCGACGAAAAAATATGGCCCTATGACGCCGCCGGCATGCAAACCGCACCAAACAGTTATTTTTTGTGGAAGAAGTGGTGTTTCCTGAAGCACATGTGGATTTTCACACGACCAATAACGCATATTTTGCTTATTGACGAACCCATTGAGCCAAAAATGAGCTTCGTCACTGAAAATGATTTTGCGATGAAATTGATCATCTTGGCGCATCTTTTCCAGAGCCCAATTGGAGAATGTATGCCGCTTCAAAGGGTCCATCGGCTTCAATTCTTGAGTCAGCTTGATCTTGTATGGGTGTAAACCAAGATCCTTACGCAAAATTCGCCATAAAGTGGTCTGGGCGATGCCCAACTCTTGAGAACGCCGTGGAATTGACTGATTTGGATCATTTGCTACGAACGTTTCACCGGCAGCGATATTTTCGACACTTTGACCAACCCGTTGTCTCACTGGCACGGCAACATCACATAATGAATATGTAGACTCAAATTTTTGCACTAAACCTGTTACTACCTGTCTACTAGGGCGAGAATTACGACCGAAAATCGGAGTTAACGCTCTTAAAGTAGCGGTCACCGACTCCGAATTTCTGTAGTAAATTTTTATAATTTGCAGACGTTGTTCGTTCGTGTACTTTACCATGATGAAAATGTTAAGTTTACTGAATAAATTGACAGTGACAGTTCGATGATTAGTGAAAGGGTGCGTTCACAAATTGAATTAAAAATTGTCAAGTCCCTATTGGAAAACCCTTTAGTAATCCTTTTAAAAACTAATGGATCATTACTTTTGCTTATTTTTCAATGTCCTAATTCGCCTATACTGTGTTTCAAAAGAAAAGAAACAAATTTCTAAACAGATCCCCAAGCCCACATTACACCCTATAAAATTCATGAAAATAAAGAAATCAAGAAAAATAAATCAATCAGTAGTATTCTTACATAATCTACACATTCTTATTTTTATGTATGTAGATAAGATGTTTGTCTAGAAAATATGTAATTTTATTTATTAATTTAAGAAAGTTCAAATGGTACGTCATTATAGATACGACTATGTGATTTTGCCTTGCTCTCAACCAATTATAATTAACTGTAATTTGGGTCTGTTCAGAAATTTGTCTCCCTCCTTTTGAAATATATGCTTGAAAATCGTAATTTATATGCAGTCACAGATCAACATTTTTTAAATAAATTCCATTTTTAATAATATTTCTCCTATGCTTCTTTCTAGAAACCAAAGTGCCAAACATTATAGACATAGGGCGTCCCCGGATTGCAATACCGTAGCCTCTTTCGATTCCTCGAGTTCGGAATCGCGCAACGGCCTCAATCGATATTACCGACAGGCATGGGAGAACCTGCACGAATCGGCGGGCAGCAAAACGGGCCTGAAGGTCACCGCCGGCAATCACCAACCGTTAAAACGAAAAGAAACCATGGACGAACCGTTCCGGTCCAGTGAACGTCACAGGGAGGGTTCCGAACTGGTCGTTTCGGATTCGGCCGCGTTCAACGGAAAATCGAGCGAAAAGAAACGTCATCACCATCACCATCACCACCATGATGTCCGATCGCACAAGGAAGGTAGGGAATGGCGCGATCCGCGTCCACCATCGAACAGGGAGCCAAAGAAATATTGACAACCTTGTTTGATAATAACAGTACAATTGGACGACTAGGAAATTTTATCTCTCTAATCTTGTCTTTGGATTCTGTTAATTTATTGAAGAAAATTTTAGGACTAAATTAGTGATTTTAAATATTATTTGAGTTCTGAATGCGGTAAGTAAAGGTTTTTATTCGTCGACTAATTGGGGAACGAGTAACATTTTATTTGAATTAATCGACTATTGAAGAAGGTTGCAGCTGTTTCTTTTCGGCCAAAATTTTTGAAATACGGACACTACATTTCAGAGCTTACATTATCGGTAGTATATCAATAGAATCAGTATTTAATGACGTTTGTACTAGATTGACAGATGTGTACTTTTAATGTATAAGTTAGGTATCAGCTGCTTGTTAAAAGCAGTAGGTGTTATATGGGCGCTAAGATGAAGGAATGGATAATATTCCCTTCGCGCTAGTGATTTTCAAAGTTGCGAAAATATTACAAAGAACTCCATCCCAGTGAAGTCTAGTGGTAACAGAAAATTCCCTAGATTAGAGAATTTTTACTTTCTTCAGATGCCGATCATGGCTATTTACAGTGCGTTTGAAGTTATGTGTTTTTAGCGACGTAACCTTTAAACACGCTTACAAGTTAACGAATTATTCACTGCGTTGAGTGAGAAAGCCTTCCAACAACCGCATTACTAACATCTTTTTGTGTATATCAATGTAAACGCATTTAGGTTACTTTATATCATTGTAATAGCCACAATTAAAATACGTAAATTAAATGATTTAAAATTAGGCAATCATTATATCTTCTTAAACTTTGTTCCTAAATATCATGTTGCATTTTAAAATACACTGTACATCATATTTGCATTTCTTTTAACAGACTTTTATAATTACACGAGGTGTGTAACGAGACTGACGCTGTAAAACATTTTATTTTGATTTTTTACATATTTACTTATTATCACCTTCAATATATACTCCTCCTCTATCCCTACAACGTTCTATGCGAGTCTTCCATTGTTCGAAACAGTGCTGGAAGTCTTCTTCTGTCAGCTCGTTTAGGACGCGTGCTGCTTTCGCTTTCACAGCTTCAATGGACTCAAATTTTGTTTACTTTAATTCAGATTTCATCTTAGGAAACAGATAGAAGTCGCATGGCGCCAGATCCGACGAATAAGCCGGATGATCTAACACTGGGATGCTGTACTTGGATAGAAACCTCTTGTCTGACAATGCGGAATGAGCCGGTGCATTGTCTTGGTGGAGAACCCATGACTTCTCCTTCCATTCGGGTCGTTTATTCCTTATTCTTTCAGTAAAGGTATACGCTCCCATGAATATCAAGAAAAATAATCATTGCTTTGAACTTGGACTTGCTCATATGAACGCTTAAACCACTCAAAAACACGTGCACATGATAAACATTCATTGCCATACACTTCTTCAATAAATTATAAGTTTCAGTAGCGGTTTTTCCAAGTTTCACGTGAAATTTCACAACCATTCGTTGCTCTATTGTTACGCTTAACATTTTTCCGGCGAAACAAAAAACAACTCTAGTGCGAACGAAGGCTACGGCTATACTGCTTTGTTTATAGAGGCGAGAAGCACTGCATTCGAGAAGGCTTCATGATAAATAGCTGTCAGTCGTTGGCGTTTGGCACATGCGCACTTCTTCCGTACCAGCGTCAGTCTCGTTATTTAATAGCCACACCTTGTATACATAGATCAATACTTTTGAATAGATGTACTTCTGATGACACTTTAATGAGCCAAACGACTGGAATTAAGCGTTCAATGGTGCTCTTCCTATTATCGAGCAAATAGTAATTTTTTAAATGCTCGTAACAGATGTTTAAGCAACTTTTTGCAACTGCGAAAGTGAAAAAATAAATTTTATGTATATATTTCCAATAAATTAGCTTCTGAATTATTTAAATTAAAATGTATTATATATCTTTAGTGACGAATATTAAAATTGTATAAAAAATCAGAACAAATATGTCAAGTCAACAATACCGATATATGTAACGGGAAGTATCTGAAAAATGGTCATCGTTACACCCGTCCCCTAACCTTCATAATTTAAAGAATATATTTAAATGAATGATTAATAAATCATTACTTGCTTGTTTCAGAACTCTATTGTTTCTTATGCAGTACAATTTTCTTGTGGATTTCGCCGTGTTGTCGTACAACAGCACAGTGAAACACACAAAATTGTACTACGAGTGACACCGGCCGTGAAAGCCTACGTAATGTTATCTATTTCCTTATTTCGAACTCCTTTTCGTGTACATATTTACAAAAAAAAATTGAAAAGCGAAACGAATCCAATGAAATTAATGAACTGAAAAAACTATTATAATAAATTGAACTGACGAATCCCTTGGCCATCTTTTAATTGAGTGCGCGAAAAGCATCGCTGATATTCTGTGTTCTTTTCGATTTTAAAAGACGGCTAATGTGATTCTCTTTGACTTTTTTTATGTAAAACTGGTAAAAGAAGTAATTTATGATAAATACATTAATGTATATTTAAATAATAAAGGAAATGCTAATAGAGTTGCTCTTTAATCCATGACTATAACATTAATTATTACTCGACACTAGAGTATACAAATTGAGCCATCTGACAAAGATATGCTTTACGTTCTTTACTAATTCGTTCCCGCTGTAATAATCAATTTAATTAATCAAAAATTTTAATAAAAGTTGTAGAACCATATTTAACAAATTGCTAAAGTGAATTCAGTCATTCAGTGCACGTATCTACTTTGACTACTCAACAATCTATTAAAAAAACTATTAACATATCATTAACGAAGACAATATATATAATAGATACAATAACTATACACCGAAGAGATATATACTAAAATATAATTAAAGGATTATATAATATAATATTATTTTTATTAAATTTGAATTCTAAAATGAAGGATACGTTAACAAAAATATATACAAAACTTTAATTTGGTAGTTCATGATGCATACCAAAACCTACCTATACCGTAGAAGGAAGTGTCACTTCTTATTGAGTCATTTTAAATTCCACGGATATTTTAAGTTCTACATCGGAAATTATATTTCACTTTACAACATATATTTCATCAAGAAACTAAATCACGGTTAAAAACAAAATTCGTACCTACAAAAATATGCCAAACCTTCATTATTACTACCAACTTAAAATTTAAAATGTAAAAATTACCGTGGATTGATGCTCGAAATATAGTAGAACAAACTGTAAACATACAAATATAAAAAATAGCACAATTCGATGATTAACAAGGCGATAATTACAAGTCGATTCAAGTGTAAATTGTTTAAATTTGTTTTTAGGGGAAAAAGAGCAACTGTAAGTGTTTTTTTTTTGTTATTCTTCATCATACCAAAACTTAATTTAATATTATAAATACAAATTATAAGAAAATGTTATAAAAATTTAAATATTCGTGCCATTACATAAGGCAAAAGATCATGAATATTTCGAATTCATTTATTAACGTTTAGTATAATGTATATTTGCACCGATTTAACTTACTGTTGGTTTACTTGTTGTAATACTTCCTTCGTTGGATTTATAAATATATACATATAATTTTCTATAATACATTTATGTTTATTTATGCGTTGTTAGATTTTAAGAACTTTTTATTGTTTAAGATTATTGTAATATAGTTTTTATTAATATATTCTTGATTCGGAGACTGATAAGTGTTTTATTTTAAACTATATATGTACGTCATCTACAGCCCGTTTTACATTTACCTATTTATTGAGCAATTAATTGATCAAAGAGTGGTCAATAACTTAACTTTATTAATTAATTTTTGTTAACTTCCCATCAGTATTTTACAAAATAAATTGTGGAGCTTACAAAGTGGACAACAATGAAGAGTTTATTGTTACATGAGTTGGAGAAAAACATGAATTCAACTTAAAAAATAGTGAAATCCTTGAAATAAAATGTATTTACAACAAATGCTAATTAAAGAAGATGAAAATACAAGCAACGGAAATGAAGTTCCTGAGAGGGATAGTGGGAGTTACAAGAAGAAACCAAATGAGAAATGAGGTTATAGGAGAAATGTTGGAAGTTGAATCGATAAAGAGCACAATAGAAAAACAACAAATGAGATGGTTTGGTCATTTACTCAGAATGGGACAGTGGGCAACAATGATCTTTTACTACTTTCCGCACGCCCCATATCAGTACTTACTTCCTTTTTTTCTTTCTAAAGTTAGCAGTTTAGTAATTTCTAGTGTTTTCCTACTCTATGTTTATGTCATTAACCTTTCATTGACGTGCAGTGTACAGAAGTTGTTTTGTGATTAATATCCATTATTTATACTTATATGCTAGCCTTCATCAGTCTTTTTAAAGTCTTCAGTTCACATATACGCAGCGAAAATGCCGTTTTCACAGCAGTACTTGTTGTTTACATAGTAGCTAGCATATTTTTATTATAATTATTAGAATTGCGTGAGACACTGTCTAATTTCACTTTTAAGAGGAAGTAAATATTGAGGTGATATGTATGGAAAGAAGTGTAGGATCAGGTCACTCATTGTTGCTCACACTGTATAAAGAGACAGAGAGGAAGACCAAGGAGGAGCTGCGACGAGACAATGGAGGAAATACTAAAGAAGGAAGACAAAAACTAGCAAGAGGCCAAGATATGGGCGCGAGACAAAAGTAAATGGGCAGAGTTCATGCATATGGGCAAACAAGCACAGTGAGATGAGGAAGTGACAACCAAACTGAGTGTAAGTGAAGTAAGAACCGAACCTAGTGAGAAGTGAGAGTGATAATGTACCTCAGAGTGACTGGAAGTGAGAATTTACCCTACACCGAAAGGTAGAAGTGGACTGGATTATATATATCCTAATTAAAGAAATTACATACATATGCGATGGGATACCTAAAATAATCGGAATTTCTCTACAAAAAAACCTGTATTGTATTTTTCTTTTACAAAATAACCTTAACACCTTCAATATAACCGTTTAACTTTATACACTTGTCTAATCGATGATTCCATTGCTGGAAACATTATTCGAACTCGTTTTTCTGTACGACTGAAAGCTATTGTGGCGTTTTTTTTTCTACACCTCTTCCACGTCGTTAAAAACGATGTTCTTTCATGTCCCTCTTCATTCGTGGAAACAAAAAGAACTCAATCGGAACAAGATTAGGTGAGTAGGAGGCGCGGAGCAAAGAAGTTATTTTGTTTTGGCCAAAAACTGGCGAAGTAATAATAAAATGCATGAGCAGGTGGATTGTCGTGGAAAAACCATTCCCACGTTTTCCACAAATCGGTGCTCTTTCGTCGCACACTGTTACGCAGCCTTCTCATAATCTCCAAATAGAATGCCTGATTAACTGTGTACGCTGTTCACTTAAGTTTGATATTACAAAAAGCGACGAGCAAACAAAAATGCTTTTACAAAAAAATACACTGAAACAAGATACAACCTTATTCGGCGAAAGAACCGACTGCACCGAACGCAGATCAAATTGTGTCACACGCACCTAGCAGCATGAATGCGTGCCACTCAGCACGCACAGCGCTGTTATTCCGTTTAGCTTCCCCCGTCTAGGAGTATATATATATATATATATATATATATATATATATACTATCTACCATAGAAAAATTAGGTTGAAGCCTAGGGCCTCGAAAGAGAAAGAAAAAGAATTCCTGATTAACTGTGTACGCTATTCACTTAAGTTTAATATTACAAAAAGCGACTAGCAAACGAAAATGCTTTTACAAAAAATACACTGGAACAAGACACAACCTTATTCGGCAAAAGAACTGACTACACCGAGCGCAGAACAAGTTGCGTCACACGCACCTAGCAGCATGAATGCGTGCCACTCAGCACGCGCAGCACTGTTATTCCGTTTAGGTTTCCCTGTCTAGGGGTATATATGTATATATATGCTTATACATATACATAGACGGATCTACCATAGAAAAAATTAGGTTGAAGCCTAGAGCCTCGAAAGAGAAAGGGGCCCCGCAACTAACTCATGCCTGCCAATTTTTAAAAATAATCTTATTGACACATTTCCAGGCCTTTATACCACCCTTAAAATTTATTTAACAATACCCATAACGAGTTGTGAAGCAGAACGATCTTTTTAAAAACTGGCCGATATAAAAAAAATACGAGTCAACAATGTCTGATGAAAGGTTAAATAACCTCTCAATTCTATCTGCTGAAAATGATTTGACAAGGTCCATTTCATACGATAAAGCAATCCAGGAATATGTGTCAGTGAAGTGTAGAAGAAAAAAGTTAGTTAAAATTTGTATCGTGATTACCTGTAGTTAATAAAGTTTATTTTGTTTTTTGTGTTTTAATAGAATTTTATTTGTTCCTTTATATAAATAAAGAAACATTTTGAACATGACTATAAAGTCTTGTTCAAAATGTTAGGCTATGACAGAAATTTAGAATATTTAGACAGCTTCTCATGCTGATCGGGACTCCAGAAATTCAGTTAGCCTAGGGCCCCAAAAACCACAATCCGCCCCTGCTTACATATATATGTTATACCGTCCGTTCGTTCTCAAAGTCGAACATAAAAATCTAACATGGTATCAAATGCTTTTGAATAGATATGGGCAACCTTTGACATGTTGTGGGCCAAACTTTAATGTGCGAATACGTTCGCGGGCCGCGTTTAAAAGTAGTGCGTTTTAAAGTAGTGTTCATAATTTTTAGCGATAGATATCAGACATGAAATAATACGACAATGTCTCGCAGGCCGGATCAAATCTTACAGCGGGCTGGTTGTTGCCCACATATGCTTTTGAGGATTGTTTCTCGCCAATTGACGACACCAGCTAAATGAAAATTGTTACAAATAATGGCAATTAGAATTTAGTATTTTTAAATTTAATGTCATAAACAATGACGTAACGTAAAAATAATGTTTTACTAAAATATATCCCTAACTTACAGTATATATAATCGTAAAGAAAAAAAATTTAAATGTTGGGCCACCTTTTGGAAGGTAGCTGAACTATTACCGAAGTATTTCGTCTATACGCACCCTTTCGGTTTACAACTAAAATATGAATCGTTCAAGGTTTGTATATTATTTATTAGATGGCGCCACGAAAAAACCACAAATTTTTACATTTAATAATTTATTTTTACGAGTAAAAAATCATGGCAATATGGCAAATAAAATTATTCATAGCAGTTTCTACGACCAAAAATTATCCTTCACTGTATTATTCTGAAAACAACCAGTTACTTTCATTTAACGAATTTGCGGCGACAATTGATGAGATTGTAAATCAGTCTCTCAATTGTTACCACTCTAAATTGATTAAAAAAAATCAAACGAATGAAAATACGAATAGGAATTATTTTTATTTGTATGTAATTCGGTTAATACAGGGTTTTTACAAGTTTGTGTAATAACAGTTCAAAACAAAGCAAAATGTGTAAGGTGTTGAGTATTTCTAAATTTTCTTATGGATTCCACAATCATAAACACGACTGGAACATTAGAATATTCAAAAGTGTACACCAATTTATTATTTCCTGACAGGTTGATGTATTCATCCACATATATAAATATTAAACGGTTCAGTCACAATATATATCCAATATTATGACTTTACCGAAGAGGTAAATCACATTTGGGAAAATGGGAACGAGTTTATTCTTTTTAAAGACATACATTTTCTTTTCCAACAACGAAATACGGTTAAACAATCACATTGTATACATTAAGTCTTACAATTACTAACATAGACCTTGTTTATGAACATCACAGACAAATATAAATTCTACATGTCGAGCCAAGTACTGATCAAATCAGCAATTTGGATTCTCGCAGCAGTTAACTGAGGTAAATCGTCATCAGCTTTGGGATACATGTTGGCGCAGTGAGCGGTACCTGAAAAATAAACGCTTTCAGATATGAATGTTGAAAGGAATCATTCAAATATTAATAACACCCTGTTTACTAGATGTTTCAGAGATTCACTCATCATCGGGTGAACTTTAACTGAATTTACCTGACGATGGGTGAATCTCTGTAAAATATGTAGTAAACAGGGTGTTATTAATATTTGAATGATTCCTTTTAACATTCATTTATTCGGCAAATTGCCGAGATAGCAAGTGTCTGTCTATACAAGCTTTGGGAACATTGTTGCCGACCAGCGAGATACGCGTGTTCTCGCTTTTTCGTTCAATACATTCATGTGTTGTACGTGACAAAGAGGCAATGTTTTTTCACGCTATCAGATATCACACTCACGGACCACTTCAAACTACCTTCAATATATATAGCGGGTGCGCCTTGGGATTGTGTCTGGGTGATGCCCAGAGCGTGCCAAGGATCGATAGAACCATGAACGAAAACGACGTTGGAAACTTCGATATCCAAAGCGCCATAAAGAACGTTAGTTCTTTTGACGGAGGCGTTCAAAAATGCGCTGTTATATTTCGGACCAAATATGTCGGTGCACTGTTGCACGAAGAAATCTACCGGGAATCTGTTTCCGAAATATTGCGGATTGTATGACGATGTTTGGAAGAAACCGAATTCGGTACAAGTTTGATAAGTCCATTGGCGACCTAAAACATTTAATACGCGCCAATAAATCTCAATTAACAGAAAATATTTTCTTACCTCCTTCAGATGTTATGCTGTCCCAACTGATATTCCTATATTGCTTTACCATATTGTCATATTTATAATCCACACATGTTTGATTATAAGCGGTTAGAAGTACCTTATTCACGGCCGCCAATCTATCAACGGACGTTCCAATAGACTGATCAAGCATTATATTACATAACGTGTCGATGGTAATATTACTCTTGCCCTTGCCGATCCTGTTGTCTTTATTGTACTGAACAATTCCAGCAAAATTACCGGCCAGCGTCTCGAACAAGTTGGAGACATCGTTTTCGTTATGGACATTTTGCTCAATAGGATCGCACAGCATGAATTTTTCGTCCAGACTCAATTGGCCGATCATGTGTTTCAGCAAAATTTCGACTTGCTTTGTGCCCTCTTTAACGGCAATAATGCAATCGTCGTCAATAGTGGTTAAAGCTTCGTCAACGACCTTGAAATAATCTGGAAATATGCCGTAAATAAATGAAGAAATATTATTTAATGTACAGAGTGTGGCAAATATTCAAATAAATTTGAGATCAAGTCGACTGTGGATGGTATTGAAACCGAACTTTCTAAAGATACAAAAAATTAGTGGCGTCGTTTATTTTATACTTTTCTTGCTCAAAGCTGCAACCTTCGTACGTGTCGTGTCGTGTCATGTCATGTGTTCATGTTAATTGTTACATTAGACACCGTGCTATGATTCTAAGATATTACAAAGATGCCTTTCAAAAACAGAACTGTGATTAACTTTCATGTTAAACTTAATTGAGAGTTTTAGAGAAATACATTAAATACAGTATACAATGCTTACCTATTACTCAAGTTCTAGTAATGGAACACTTAAAGATGACGAAAGTCAGACGGTTAAGTTGGGATTTAAAAAATGTGTGATTTTTTCGAAGAAAATTGAGTCATCTTTGAGATTAACTGAGAATAAATAGGGAGTTACAAAAACAACTTTGCCCAATTGTAAAGGTTTTCCAATAGGGACTTGACAACTTTTAATTCAATTTGTGAACGCACCCTTTCACTAATCATCGAACTGTCACTGTCAATTTATTCAGTAAACTTAATATTTTCACCATAGTAAAGTACACGAACGAACAACGTCTGCAAATTATAAAAATTTACTACAGAAATTCGGAGTCGGTGACCGCTACTTTAAGAGCGTTAACTCCGATTTTCGGTCGTAATTCTCGCCCTAGTAGACAGGCAGTAACAAGTTTAGTGCAAAAATTTGAGTATACATATTCGTTGTGTGATGTTGCCGTGCCAGTGAGACAATGGGTTGGTCGAAGTGTCGAAAATATCGCTGCCGTTGAAACGTCCGTAGCAAATGATCAAATCACTTTATGGCGAATTTTGCGTAAGGATCTTGGTTTACACCCATACAAGATCAAGCTGACTCAAGAATTGGAGCCGATGGACCATTTGAAGCGACGTACGTTCTCCGATTGGGCTCTGGAAAAGATGCGCCAAGATGATCAATATCATCGCAAAATCATTTTCAGTGACGAAGCTCATTTTTGGCTCAATGGGTTCGTCAATAAGCAAAATATGCGTTATTGGTCGGGTGAAAATCCACATGTGCTTCATGAAACACCACTTTATCCACAAAAAATAACTGTTTGATGCGGTTAGCATGCCGGCGGCGTCATAGGACCATATTTTTTCGTCGACGATAATGGCCGTCACGTTACTGTGAATGGTAATCGTTATCGCGCCATGATTACCGATTATGTTTGGCCCGAATTGGAAGATATGGACTTGGACAACATGTGGTTTCAGCAGGACGGTGCCACAAGCCACACAGCACACGTTACAATCGATTTATTGAAGAGAAAGTTTGATGAGCGTGTTATCTCAAGAAATGGACCAGTCGATTGGCCGCCTCGTTCGTGCGATTTAACGCCTCTAGACTTTTTTCTTTGAGACTACGTCAAGTCATTGGTCTATGCCAACAAGCCGACAACGTTGGAAGAGCTCAGAGCCAACATTGAATGCGAAATAGCAGCCGTTTCGGCTGAATTGTGTGGCCGGGTCATCAAAAATTGGGTCCAACGAATCGATCGCTGCAAACGTTCCCGCGGTGACCATATGAACGAAGTCGAGTTCCATTCATAAATGTATTGATTGTACTTCAACCCGGTAATAAAGTTTTTGAAATATCTCAAATGGTCTGCATTTTATTTTGAAAAAAAGTTGTCAAGTCCTTATTGGAAAACCCTTTATAAAGGAGAGCTTGAGCCTTCTTAAATGGATTTTACGATTTGTTTATCCACAAGTCCATCAACGACCATCAAACAGCATTGAAAGGATCTCTTAATGTTGAAAGAGTATGCTGTCAAGTAGTCAAAACATTACTCTAGATTTAGTGACCATGAAACGCTTGAAGATGACGAAAGTCATGGGAATGATGTTGCGATTAAAAGAGTGCGTTATTTTTACAAAGTAAATCTAAATCATCTTTGAGATTAACCGAGAATAGATGGAGAGTTACAAAAACAACCGTGTCCAATAATTTAATCGAGAGTTTGACAGTTCTTAACTGGAATTTTCAATTTGCTTCTCCACAAGTCCATCAACGACCAAAAAATGTATCAAACTGAGCATTGAAAGGATCTCTTAATGTTGACAGAGCACGTTGTCAAACGGCCAAACAGTACCCTAGTGTTGGTGGTCATGGAACGCTTGAAGATGGCGAAAGTCCATGGCCCAGAAATTGTACTGAGTGAAGTTAAGATTAAAATAGTGCAGGCTTTCTTCAAAGAAAATTCAAAATCATCTTTGAGATTAACCGAGAATGAATGTGGAATTACAAAAACTGTTTTGCCCAATAATTTCACCCAGAGTTTAAGCCTTCTTAAGTGAATTTTATAATTTGTTTCTCTAAATGTCCTTCAGCGACCAAAAAATGTATCAAACTAAGCATTGAAAGGATCTCTTGATGTTGACAGAGAACATCGTCAAATAAGCGAAACAGTACTGTAGTGTTGGTGGTCATGGAGCGCTTAAAGATGACGAAAATCAGATGGTCCAAAAATTTGATTGAGTTAAGTTGAGATTTAAAAAACGTATAATTTCTTCGAAGAAAATTCAAAATCATCTTTGAAATTAACCAATAATGAATGAGGAGTTATAAATACAATTTTGTCTAATAATTTAACCCAGAGTTTTAGCCTTCTTAAGTGGAATTTACGATTCGCTTCCCCACAAGTCCATCAACGACCAAAAAATGTATCAAACTGAGCATTAAGAGGATCTCTTAATGTTGACAGAGCACGTTGTCAAATGGAGAAAACAGTACCCTAGTGTTGGAGGTCATGGAACGCTTGAAGGTAACGAAAGTCACATGGCCCAAAAATTGGACTGAGTGAAGTTGAGATTAAAAAAGTGCGTGCTTTCTTCAAAGAAAATTCAAAATCATCTTTGAGATTAACCGAGAATGAACGTGGAATTACAAAAAACTGATTTGCCCAATAATTTCACCCAGAGTTTGAGCCTTCTTAAGTAAATTTTATAATTTGTTTCTCTAAATGTCCTTCAGTGACCAAAAATGTATCAAACTGACTATTGAAAGGGTACGCCATCAAGTGGTCAAAGCAGTACTCTAGTTTTAATGGTTATGGAACACTTGAGGACGATGAAAGTCAGATGGTCCAAAAATTGAACTGAGTGAAATTGAGATTAAAAAAGTGCGTGCTTTCTTCAAAGAAAATTCAAAATCATCTTTGAGATTAACCGAGAATAAATGGGGAGTTACAGAAACCACTTTTACCCAATAATTTAACCAAGAGTTTGAGCCTTCTTAAATGGAATTTACGATTTGTTTGTCCACAATCAACGACAAAAAAAGTATCAAATCGAGGATTAAAAGGATCTTTTAATGCTGAAAGAGTACGGCACCTAGAAGTCAAAACAAATAAACTGGTTAGCTGTCTTAACGATGTAGTCTGGCATAAATGGTATTTGAACCAAGATGCAAAAGTAAAATTTAAAAAATTGGCAATTAGATCTATTATGTATACCTTGAAAACCAAATTAGATACTTCAAAAACAAAACGACTTTTGGAAGCTAGAGATATGAAAATGCCGCGTCAAAGATACTACTAAATAGGGGATGAAATTAAAATATGTGATCATGTAAGATAGGCAAAAATAGAAAGGGAATGCACATATAAACGTAATGGTAGAAAAAAGACTGGTGAAAATCAACTGAGATAAAATACCTGTCAGCAAAAAGAGCACTAACCAACTAGTAGTGACAAGCTTGGACTTAGAAATAAAACGATATCAAAGAAGAAGCAAACCACCAACATATCATAGAAAATAGACTAAAAAAGAAAGATTTTGAAACTTGTAAAAACTCAAATTTAGTAGAAATTGCCAACTACTCTGACTACAAAGCGAAATGTGCAGAGTACGAGTCTAAAACAAAGTGTCAGTTTAGTGAGTGGTGAACCATCAGGAGAAAGTCATTGGAAAAGAAGTCACTTCTATTGATTTCAAGAGAATTATCCGTTCACCGCCATCAATGTTAAATTATCTATTAAAATTTCGAAGCAATGCAGGCAATTGGTCACTTTTACATGATAATACACCATCTCATCTTTCAGCAATTCTAAGACAATATTTAAGCACCCGATCTAGCACTGCGTGACTTCTTTTTCTTTCCCTGTTTCATTTACCGGCGACAGCAACGCGATGCAACACCAAATATTCAATCAGCATTTATCGGAACTCTTAAAAGAATACCCCTCGCCTTCCACCAAAAGTTATAAAAATCCATTAATTGAAATAAATGATTTGAACAATTATAATTGACCTGTTTTATTCTTTATCTAAAATTCGGTTTCTTTTGGAATAGAATGGATAATTCTATGACAATTTTAATTATGATAGAGATAATTAGGTAGATTCAATATAATTTCATAACTTTGCTTAATCATTACAGTCTTTAAATAGTCCTTTCTAGTTACTTAAAATTAATCTATTTTATTATAAAATTCAAAGAAACAACAGTATACAAATAAAGCTAAATAAAAACAGGTCACACATTTAATGAGTAATTCTAAAAACAATTTTCTTATTCTGTTTAAACAGTTATTGAACTATCTATAAATATTTACACTAAGACACTTGACAATGTATCTTCACAAAGATGATAACAATGTTTTCCCTTTAAAATAACAAATTTAAATTTCACTTGAATTCTTTGTCATCACAGTTACTAAGTAATATATACCTCTAAAATCAACTTCTGCTAGGAGAGGGCCACTGGCTGACATAGCTCCATGAACCAAGTGTGGATATTTCATCCGTAACCAAGCTGCTAATGAACCTGGATATGAGCCTCCGAATACAATCCATTTAACATCATCGCTGAATTTATACTGATCGTTCATTGATTCAATGAAGAATGCCAGATCGGCTAGTGCTTGTTGACTTGTTAAATATTGTAAATTTTTAATACTTAAGTCTCTACAAAAATATCAAATAAAAAACATTTAAAAAAATAATGTAAAATCAAATAATCTAATATTTAAATTATCCATCTAAACTTACGGAGTTGGATGACTTTTGCCGTAATACCTATGCTCCAATTGGAAACAAAAGGCATTGAATCGTTTAGCATAGTCGATCCAGGTACCCTGGCTCATCCACTCTATAGAAGCTTCTCCTTCACCTCCTATCATTAAAAACACAGGTCCAGAACCATCATAAAATTCACCATTTACAAAATATCTCTGCAATATATTTGAATATATAAAAGTCTTCGAGAGTATATTCTCGAATACTTACTTGCTTCCATGCTTCATCATTTCCTGGGTTGAAATGATCTAAATTTTGTATAAACCATTTTTCTAATACCTGTCGCCTCGCTCCATAACTTACCTTACCAGCAGGTTTACCCAGGTTTCCACCAACCATTCTTCCATGGTGAAATATTCTCCAAGAATTAATATTTTGAAAATGAAATAATAACAATATACAAAAATATGCAAATAAATACATTTTTTACGATATAGAAACGAAAATTACGTATAATATTAATAAAGTTAACACTTTGCCGATTCGAGATAACCTTACGAACTTCCAGTCACTCCCAGTCTTTCATCCAACAATAATTCGATATCGTTTCTTTTATATGTAATCGATTTAGTTTAAATACGCAAATGTTACCGCCTTTTTCTCTGATTAAAGTCTGAAGTGAAGCTGGTATAAATAATTAACAAGGTCTTTTCCAGGAAAAAAGAGGATATCTAAATATTTGTTTAAAAAGAAAATATGTAGTATGGAATTTTAAACATTTATTTATTTAAATAAAATATGATAAAGAAAATATAATTATTTCTATGAATTTATGGATTTGTATTTATCTGCACTGATGTTAGGTATATTAAATTTATAATCTTTACTCTTTTTTATTGGGAGTTTCGACCATTTGATTAATAAAACATTTAATTGTTAATTTATATTAACGACGTTTCAGGGGAGGATTCTCCCCTTTTTCAAGTTATTTATTTTCTTCAATCTTTTACAGTTAGATATTTTCAATTGTGAGTAATAGTTTTTTTTTATATATTTATATACACTTGTGATTATTTAGATTTGTTAAAAATATATTTTTGTGTTTAAATTGGAAAATTTACAAACACACAAGCATTTTAAATTAATAATTTTTTTTAATTGTGTACTTGCCAAAAAACTTGTTGATTCTAAATCTTTTTAGTTGACGCTTTCTAAAAGCATCTGTTATTTTCTTTTTCCCTTTACCTCATGTTAAGAACATATGCATGTGTATTTATAAATTCCCGTTGTAGGATGCTCGTATATACAGGGTGATGCAGACAATTTATTAACAAAATTTTTTTAAGATTTAAGTTGTAAATATCACTGAAATTTCCATCTCTTCTATCATTTATTGTGTTTTGGATTTTGTATGTATATTATTTCCCTACTTAAAATAAAATAAAAGTTAAATTTATATTTTTTCTTTAAAGCATGTTTAGATATGGTTCTTGGATTTGTTGTGTTATTGGTTAGACTGTATTTGTGTTCGTATATTCTTTTATATAGATATTGTTTTGTTTGTCTTACATATGTACCTTCACAAGAATGGCATTTTATTGTGTATATACTGTGTGTTTATTTTTCTTTAGGTGTTTCATGTTTAATTTTGGTAAAAAAGAATTTGTTTAAATTTTTCGTTTAAGGACTATTTTAATGTTATATTTTACAAAGAATTTGTTTAGATTTTCTAATAATTGTGGTACGTACGGTATTAATTTTGGTTTGTTGTTGTTTGTGGAGGTATTCTCGGTAGTTTCAACCTCTATTTCTCTGTTTTTGAGTGTGAATAGCCTTTATTTAATGTTTTTTTTTTCTATGAAGTTCAACAACATAAAAAAAATACGTATAAGAAATTTAAATATTTAAAATTAGATATATAAAATGCAACATAATTATTCACACTCCATCTTTTAAGAAATTTGGAGTAGTTTTGAACTGTTAAATATATACACTATAGGCCATAAGTGAGGGATCACTTATCATAAATAACAAAACACTTGTATTTTAGACACATCCCTTAGACTTTTACCTGTTTTTGTGAGAGTAATTGAAATAACAGTTGTAAATGTAATTCTGAGAAGGATTATTCGGATTATTATTATAAATTAGATAAATATATTTGTTTCTGAAAAATATTGTAAATCCTTTTAATAGTTTTATGGCGTCTATTTAATAGAAATATTTTATATACCCCAATAAATTTAATAGGGTTTACAACGCAATATTATTATAATGGTATTAGGAATTCATAGTAAACTATTTAGCAATTTAAAAATTAGTTTTCGTGCAGCATTTGTCCGAGTAAGTTGCAATACGAGTATTTGAGAACACACGTAAAAGTAACTTATAAAAATGCAGAAAAGAAAGGAACTTAGCGCAGAAACTCGTAGTTCTATAATAACACTACATGGTGAAAAATTTTCACTGCGGAAAATAGCCCAAAAGTTAAATTTATCTTATCACGCGGTGCAAGGAACAGTGAAACGATATTCACAAAGTGGATCATTACAACAAATAAAACGTTGCGGAAGGCCAAGGGTAACTACCAGACAAGAGGATTTGCACCTAAAAATACTATCAAAACGAAATAGGCGCCTCACAGCTCCTCAGCTTCGAGCAGAGCTGAATGAAGGCCGTCGAAAGCCGGTGTCACTGACTACTGTAAAACGACGTTTGACAAAGGCGGGACTACATGGGCGTATTGCAGCTCAAAAACCATTATTGAATCCACGAAATCGTAAAAAAACGGTTACAATGGGCCCAGGACCATCAACACTGGGACATGGAAATTTGGAAGCAGGTGTTATGGACAGATGAGTCAAAGTTCCAAGTTTTTGGTAGTAACCGACGAGTTTTCGTTCGAAGACAAGTGGGTGAAAGGATGTTACCCGAATGTGTAGTGCCAACTGTTAAACACGCGGGAGGTTCTGTGCTTGTTTGGGGATCCTTTTCCTTTGATAGTGTCGGAGATTTGTACCGCATTGAAAGCATTTTAAAAAAAGAGGGGTACCTGAAGATTTTGGAGGAACATGCAATTCCGTCTGGATTAAGGTTAATTGGTGAAGGTTTTCACCTACAACAAGATAATGATCCCAACACACTTCCCAACTTTTAAAAACTATGTGAATCAAAAAGAGAAGGAAGGGGTGCTGATAAATATGATTTGGCCACCACAATCACCCGATCTCAACCCTATCAAATTACTGTGGGATGAATTAGATAGAAACGTGAGAGAAAGCTGTCCACAATCGCAGAAACAGCTTTGGGAGCAACTTACAAGTGTGTGGAATAATTTACCAATGGATACGCTTCAGAAACTGGTATCGCGGTTGCCTAATATTTGTAAAGAAATCATTAAGCGCAGAGGTGGATACTTCGACGAAAGTCGAATATGATAAGAAATTCTACAGAATATGTTGAAATTATTTTATTTTATAAGGAAAACTGTTCATTTGTCTCGTAGATATAGTTTTGTAGAAATATACGTTTTGTTTCACTAAGCGTGCATGTGTTTTTTAAATTTCATCTACTGATCACTCACTTATGGCCTGTAGTGTATATATGATTCTTATTAGTTCTTTAAAATACTGATTGCTTTTCGTCTTATATATGAAAAGAAGTGTTAGCTTATATTTAAATGTTATTTCAAATTTTTAATTTATCTATTTTTGTTAATAACCTTTAATAATTTATATTGAGGAATATGGGTTAAAACAACTCAAACATCAAAGTATCCCACTCAAAACGAGAATTTTCATGCAATATTTGGTATTATTAAATTTAAATCATGAACCCAAATAAGTAAATATGCATAAAATGTATTACACTTCTTAAAAACTTTTTGATGACATCTCCATAGATACATACAATATGTAACTCAAATCACTCCATCCATTGGAATTTAAAAACAAAAGTGCTTTACAAAATGACACAGTGACATTTCCAAAAATTTCTGTTTTCGTAATATAAATTTTCACTCCAATTTTGGCAAAGAAATAGTTTTAAATGTAAAGACAATTAAATATTCATCGACGAATATGGGTCCTCCAAATCCGCGCTCTTTGAACACCGCCAAGATGGTATTGGCGGCCCTTAGAGATGTACGTGAAGGCAGAGGTGCTTCGAAAGAGGAAATCACCGAGCACATTGAGAATAATTTTTCGGTGCCCAACAAGGATTTTTCCAAATATTTGAAGAAAGCACTGGAAAAAGGAATGGCATTCGGTGCTATTAAGAGATTCAGAGGCCGATATTGCCTTAGTGATGTTATGGAAGGTGTCAGGGAACACAGACGAAGGCGTGGTCGCAGCAAGTCGGGACGTCAGGGCCAACGGAGACGCAGGAGGAAAAGCCGTAAACAAGAGTGATTTTTCAATTTGGTCAATTTGAATGAATACATTAGAATATATTTGTCTGATATAAATCCGCATGGTGATATTGTTTAGGATTAAATTATAAAAAGAATGAGTATTCGACATTTTTGATGAATATATTGTATAACAGTCTAAATTTAAATTGTGAAATATACGTTTTTAAATTATTGTAATTTCATTTCAGGATAAAAATACGTAAAATTTATGAGAGTGACGACTATTAATACATACACTACCGGTCATATTTATTTGCCCACCCTTAGTTTTAGCCAAAATTATTAAACTATCAAATGTGTACTGAAAATTTATTTATTGTACCAATACAATAGTGTATAATAAACATAAAACAGTTACATTTTTCTTATATAAAAACTTTATCATTAATTATTATTAAATTTTGCTCTCATCAATGTGCCCACCTTTATTTTTGATAATTGCGGCATATAATCGCGGCATCCTTTCAATTAATTTTTGCAGTGTATCTTCTGTAATTTGTGCCCAGGCTTCTTGAAGTTGTTCTCACAGTACAGTGGTGGATGATAGAGCACGTTCTCGAACCTTTCGGTCCAATTCTTCCCAAAGAAGCTCTATTGGGTTCAGATCAGGACTTTGAGCTGGCCACACCATTATAGAGATTTGCCCTTGCTCTTCTAGTTGACGCAAGCAATCGCCACACAATCTAAAAGTGTGTTTCGGATCGTTGTCCTGTTGAAATACAAAGATTCCGCCAAGAATCCTTAGTCCTGAAGGAACAGCGTTATTTTCTAAAATTTCCTTGTAGCCTTCTTTTCTTAGGGTTCCCTCAATTTAGACGAGATCGCCTACAGATCTTCCACCAAAACACCCCCAAATCATTACTGAACCTCCTCCATGTTTTACGGTAGGCGCAATACATTCTGGCAGTACTCTTTCTCCTGCGGATCTTCTTACGAATATTCGCCTTTTACTATCGAAAAGTTCAAACTTCGATTCGTCTGTCCATAACACATTATTCCACTGATCAATCGTCCAATTCTTATGTTCTTTAGCCCAAATTAGTCGTTTTATCTTGTTTTGCTTTCGTAGTAGTGGTTTTTGCAGAGCAATTCTTCCATATAAACCCGCTTGCCTTAACCTTCTCTGTACCGTGGACACACTAATTGGTTTAGCACGCGCTCTATTCATTTCAGCAGCAATTTCTGGTGCTGTTTTTCGTCTATCGCGTCTACTTATCCGTTTTAGATGCCGGTCATTTGCAGATGTCGTCGCTTTGCGTCGTCCAGATCTTCTTTTGTTGGACAATGTACCACTTTCTTCAATTTTTTTAACGTTATAATCAACGGTTCCGCGATTTAATCGTAATTCTTTTGCAATTTCGCGATTACTTTTACCCGTACGATGATAAGCAATTATCATAGCACGCACTTCAACAGATAATTCCTTCGTCTTCGGCATTGCATTAAAATATTCACTGTTTTCGCAACAAAAGATGAACGATGACTGACATAAAATTTATTTTCCTTTTTGAATAACACATCCTAATATTGTAATTAGTTAGTATAATAACACAATATTGGTAATACCTTTCGGAAATGTAGGTAAAACTGTTAATACTGTAGGGATTAGCCTATATAATATTTATGGTATTTTTCCAATTTATGACACTTTTACGATATATCATAAACAATTTAAGATTTTCGTAGAAATTCATATGGAATATTTCCACTAATAATATTGTTGAATAATTATAATACAGATTTTTCGAAAGATAATCCGTATTTCAGGAAACACATAAAATTGTGGTGGGCAAATAAATATGACCGGTAGTGTAAGTAATCTTCAGTTTTGGGCTTACTAACATATAAATTATTGTAATCTCGTTTTAGAATAAAAATACTTAAAATTTATAAACACCACGACTACGTGGGATGTCTTTTAAGTTTTGCATAGTGGGCGCCACTAATTAAATGTCCGTACTAAAAATTAACCCCATCTTTAGTTAACCTACCACATCAGTCAACAATTCCTCGCTTGTATGGAGAATCCAAACGTGGACGGATTGGTCTTAGCGACGATTCACGAGTAGGTTCACCAAAAACGGCAGTCACTCAAGAAGGTGTCGATGCTGTGCGCAAGATCATCAATGAAGATCGACATGTGACATCTCCAGATTGAAGCATAATTGGGGATTTCAAAAAATTTTACATACAGAATTATGTGTAAAAAAAATTAGTTTCCTGTTGGATACCGCACCTGTTGACCAAAGAACAGAAAACATCTAGGATGAATTGGTGTCAAAAAACTCTAGATCGCCTTAACGCCGGAAACTCTAAAAACGTGTACAACCTTGTCGGTGTTGATGAATATTGGATTTACTCATACGAGCCAGAAAATAAACGCCAGTCGTCTGTTTGGGTGTTCCAAGATTAAAAAAAGCTGACAAATATCATCCGTTCTCGAAATGTCTCCAAAAAGATGGTCGCGATGTTTGTTTCGAAAGCAGGTCATGTAGCAACACTTCTTCTACAAGATCAAAGAATTGTTACTGTTAATTGGTTCACCACAAGTCATCTCTAAGCTTCGAAAAACCAACCCCGAACAACGAATCATCCTCCACCAAGACAATGCAAGTTCGCACACAACGCGTAAGGCAATTGAATTTTTAACGCATCAAAACGTCGAATTGTTGGACCATCCTCCGTACAGTTCGGACTACCTTTCCGAAAATCAAGAACGGACTGTAGTCAAAGGTTCCAAGTCGTCAGAAGGAGCAGTCGATGCCTTTAAAAACGCAATAACTACTTTCAGAGTTGGTTCGAACGCATGCAAAATTGCATTAATCTTCACGGAGAATACTTCAAAAAACAATGAAGTCTTTAAAAGCTATCTACTGCTTTTTTTCCAGCTTTATATGCAAAACTTAAAAGACAATCCACATATTAATAAGTAATCTTCTTTTGAACATACTGACATAAATTATTGTTATCTCATTTTGGAATACGTACAATTTATAAAAGTTAAGACTATCAATACGTAGTAATCTTCAGTTTTGAGTATACTAACAAAAGAAAACTAGAAAAACATCCTAATTATCGTAATACAGTTATAACAAAACTATGGTGTTTTGTAGAATGGCCAGCAATAAACTAGCGATGTTTATATAGTTTGATATTCCTCATACATTTCTGAAAAGATATATCCTATTCAAAACAATTAACAGATATCTCATATAAATGATAAATTGAACTAAGAAAGTTGATAAAAATAATTTTTTATTTCAGTAGGTATATTTCTTCTTCTTGTTGTTCAAGTTGTAGTGGAGCTGAACTTTGTTCTTTACTCCGTCGTCTTCAAGGGTTTTCTGAACCTGTGGACATACTAAATATTATAATTAGCGAAGATCTCCAATGCAGTTCTTGTTAATTTTCGGCGAAAATTAACTGGGAAATTTTAGTCAGTTATCGAAGTAACACTGACTGGGGTTATTTATAAAGGCCTGAATGCTTGTTAATTTCGATACCTGCAATGAGCGGGTTTTCGTGGGAGGTTTGAATAGTAATTCGCTGTCAATTCTTGAATATATTCTAGAATCGTGAGGATCTGCAGGTCTCGGTGTATGACCGAGTTCCTCGTGAACCAAAGAACTGTCGTAATTCGGAGTATTTTATTTTTTTGTCACCTGAAGTTTTTTCAAGTTGGTAGGTATATTTGTGAAAAAGTACTTGAACACATTGTATTTTAACTTCTTTGGATAAGTTTTAATATGATCTTGAGATAGTGTAGAATGTTGCTTTTTTAGTGTAGGAGCAATATACAGTACTGCGCAATCAAATAAAGGTCATCATATAAATTCAACTTTTTAGTTTTATTTGTATGAGACATAGGAGACAATAACGACTTGATGTGAACAACTGTTAATTAACATTATAACATAGAGATTAATATATATATTTAAATATGAATTAATATTTTGTTACGTTAAACTTTGCTTTTAATTTCTCTCGACGTGCTTATGATGCAGAGGGAGCGACAATGATTGACCTCTTTTACTACTTTCCGCACGCCCCATAATATCAGTACTTACTTCCTTTTTTCTATCTGAAGTTAGCAGTTTAGTAATTTCTAGTGAGTTTTCCTACTCTATGTTTATGTCATTAACCTTTCATTGACGTGCAGCGTACAGAACTTGTTTTGTGATTAATATCCATTATTTATACTTATATGCTAGCCTTCATCAGTCTTTTTAAAGTCTTCAGTAATTAGATAAATTAAATAAAATTTTAATATATTTAAGTGAAAATCTCACAATTTTTATGTTTTATTGTTAATATGGATTTTCATCAAGTATCGGTCAACTCGATCAAAGTATTTCTTTAATATATATATATATATATATATATATATATATATATATATATATATATATGTGCACACACTTTAATACATACCAAATGTATTTTTATTAATATTACAGTTTAAAGTAATTTGCCCAGTAATATTTGTTGTTTACATAGTAGCTAGCATATTTTTACTATAATTATTAGAATTGCGTGAGACACTGTCTAATTTCACTTTTAAGAGGAAGTAAATATTGAGATGATATGTATGGAAAGAAGTGTAGGATCAGGTCACTCATTGTTACTCACACTGTACATAACGCAGCTAATTCCTTCAAATATTGATTATTGCACCAAGCATCTTCAATACCATTTCATAGACGATTTTTTCGATTTTCCATTTGTCTCTCATTCAATTGATGTGACACCCATTTACCCACCTTTGGATTCTACCCATTGCTCGTAATCGGTCGCTAATAGTTTCTTGGGACACATTTAACCCTTCTGCCAATTGTCTTTGAGTTTGGGTTGGGTCTTCATATAATAACTCTTACAATTTCGCATCTTCAAACTTTTCCGATGTACCAGACGTCCTTTGTCTTGCAAATCGAAATCACCACATTTTGAATTGTCGAAACCACGCCTCACATGTTTTTATGGGTGGAGCATGCTCACCGTAAGTTTCTACCAGCAAAAAACGATGACTTTCGGCGGCTTTCTTCGCTTGATTAAATAAGAAAAGAAATGCGTGCTGTAAATACAATTTTTTAGGCACGAAATTCGACATTTTCAGAGGTATAAATCTATGACAGCAAAATATAACATGTATTACTTTAAAGCTTGATGTCAGTAGAATAAAATGACATATGTGTCAAATAATAATCTAGCGACATCTGTTCGAAAAATCGGAAATGACTTTCCGCTACACCTGGTAAACAAAATTAGAAAAAAAATCTAAACAAAATGGGAATCACTGAATTAGGGTGTATTGATGTTTCAAAAAAACAAAAAAAAATAGAACAATCAGTATTTAAATACATTTAATAAAAATTATTTTCAAATCAATTTAGTATAGGTATAACAATAATAATCTTTTATAACAATTATTCATTTCACTTGCGATATTTTAATACTTCCCGCCATTTTAAAATTACCATTACTTGTTCCTTTTTGCTTTAAGTGTTTTATATTCCAACGGTGATTCGTTCTGCTCGTAATCATAAGAAAAACTTTCGAATTTTTGTCAGACTTCTTTGTAAAAAATTGCGAGATTACTGAAAATCATGGATTCCCAGTCATTCTTCTGTTACTTTCTCGGATTATGCAATAATTATGTTTTTTTTTTGTTTGTTTCATTTTTATTAAAGTGTGTGTAATTCTGTGTGCTTAGGTACAGTAAATATCAATTTTTCTTAATATTTATTCGTTGTCGTCTTTCTGATCAACAATTTTCTACAAAAAAAAAGAAACGCCCATCAACATGCGATTAAAACGTCACAGTCCTTCATATTACTTGTAAGTTTTTCACCTCGGATATCATAGACGCCATGCTACCCTCGGAGGATGCCAATGAAGCGGATAAAGGGGAAGATTGTGAACTTAAACCTTGCGTTGTATTGGTGCGGTCCGTTAAAGTAGCATTCACCTCGTGGCAACTACTTATATCCGGCGATATCACTTTTTTATTTAACGTCTCGATACGTTGCCACAACTCGACGATTTTTTCCTCTAAGCATCTATTAATAGCCAACTGCGTTTGATATTTACTTTCGACAGCCTAAAAAATTAAATACATTATTGCAACTGTTAATACACTTAAGATACTATCGTGGCCATATGCATTAGACGCTCTTGGCAAAACCAGATGTTATTGTAACCGATGTATTTCTGAGAAATGGGGCGGGTAGTAAATGTAGATAAGACCAGAATAACAATATTTTTATGATTCAATATTAGTCTTTGTTAGGGGATAGTGGCTGCAGTCGTAGAGTAAAGGAAAGGGATATTTTGTGTGTGATTTTTTCCCATTATTCTGATATCATAGAACATCAAATAATACCTAAGACGCGCGAATTAACAGAAGCGGAACGTGGTCATATAATTCTACTTACAATGCAAGGAATGTCGCTCTCGGCAATTGCTGAACAAATGAAATGTCCGTGGTGCGCCATCCGAACTACGGTCAAACGTCATAGGAAACCGGCTCATACAAGAATAGACCGAAAAGCGGTCGAAAACGCCAGGCAACGGCAATAGATGATCGAGCCGTAGAAAAAATGTGCCTGGGAAATCGCAACAACCTGCAGGTGACATGTTACAAGGGTGTAATGTCACTGTTTCTGCTCGTACCGTAGGAAGACGTCCTACAGAATTAGGCCTGAGCAGCTGTAAGCTCCCACACAAACCGTACCTCTCTCAGGAGCACAAAAGGAAGCGTTTAGCATGGGCGAAAAGATACGAGCTCTGGACAGTAGATGATTGGGCCAAGGTAATGTGGTCCGACGAATCCAACATACAGGTACGTTATGAATAATGTTGATGTTTGTATTAGCGATATTGTTATTTTAGTCGATGTACTTTAATGCAACAGAAATCAACTGAAACAGTAAAGTAACTTTGGCATTTTTAAATACAACTTTTCGGCCAATCTGTTGCTAAGTACGTATGACGCAGGAAAACGGAAACCGATCATCCTGATTGCCTTGTACCAACGACGAAATTTGGTGAAGGTAGTGTGATGATATCGGAATCCATGTTCGCCTCAGGTGTTTGTGTGCGACGGCATCATGAATAGTCGGCGATACCTCAGCATGTTGGAGGAAGTTCTAGAACCGTCTGCATTAAAATTATTTGATGGAGACGATTCAGAGTACTACTTTCAACGGGACAACGCACCCTGACACAAATAACGCGAAGTGTTGCGTTGGTTCGCTGAAAATGACGTGCGCGTATTAGAGTGGTCAGCGCAATCTCCAGACCTGTCACCCATTGAACATTTATGGAAAGTATTGAAGGAAAGGTTGTCCAGATGCAAATGTGGATCTAAAATAAAATTTTGGAAGGATGGGAGAAAATTGCAGCATAACTGTGCCACAATCTTGTATCCAGCATGCCACGCAGGATCCGTGCTGTAATACAGGCAGGTGGTGGATCCACAAAATATTGAAAGTATTAATAAATTATCGTTAAAAGTTTTTTTACATGTGTAGTATTTATTTGCAATACCAAAAAACTTGTAAAACGCCAAATATTTTGCGCTGTTTCCAACCAAAAGAAAGTTTTTATATTAGATGTAATGAATTGAAGGATATTTTAGCGGTGATAATAAAACTCCTTTTATAAGAGAATCTTATTGAACAAGTAATATATTTTAGCAAACGCCATCTATTTTGAAACAAAGTAAATTATTTTACATATGTACGAGGGTTGTCTTTTAAATAAGGTCCGTTTTTCAATAAGAAAAATACTGTAAATATCATGAAAGTACATTTATTTCCATATTCCACATATTTTCATCTACTTTTTTACATAATTTCCATTTTTGTTTACCAAGACGTGTAAGAAAGGAAGGAAATCTTCTGATTTAACCTCCATCGTGAACCTTATTGAATAATGCTGGGAATTTAGGAAAGCAAGGAAGATATTTAAGGAATCCCGAAGGTACGGTTGAATCACAACGATGTCATCTACGTATCTCAAAGGCAGCACAATTTCCAAAGGCACGATTCCATTCTGGAAGTCAATATAAAGAAAATATATACAACGACAGCGGAAGTCTACGAGCCAGATGAAGAGAGAAATTTCTGAAAAACAACCTGAAAAGGCCCATGAGAATTTTTCGTTTATAGCAATGCGCCTTCGGGTTGTGTCTTGAAGTGATTTATTCCCTCATCTTCCAAATTTGAATCTTTCCTTGCTACGAAGTAGTTTTGCTCGAATAAAAAACTTATGGCACCAACGGAGTAATATTTTGAGTATCTCGAGAAAGATCACAAAAAAGACATAAAGACACTTCTATTTTGAGCATCAACTTGGTAATATGGAATCAAAACATACATCAAATTTTACAAGCTTTCACATCCTGTTATTAATGTTTTTAAATTTCACGGCATTACCGAATTTAGAAAGTCTATCAAAAAGAAAAGTCGATATATAAAAGCAGTAGATTTAGGTTTAATAGATTTTTATTTTATGGCCAGATACTGTGAAATAGTCAGTTAAGTAAGAGCGTGTTCGGATCAATTTAATAAAAATTTAATTTAAAAAAATTTCAAATACGTAGGTACGATTTATTCCATCAGAATAAAGGTGCTATTGTATCAATAATATATCCAGTCACCACCGGCGTCGATTGCCTGGCATCTCCAAGACATGCTTTAAACCAAGTTGAGGACGTATTCATTCGACAAGGACCTCCAAATATAACGAATTTCTCCTTTCCACGAAGCTTATGCTTAAATTCATGCTCACATATTCTCAATCCCATTTATATTGGGCGACTACAACGGTTAATTAAGTGTACCGCGCTAGACCGTTCTTTTCACTTGGTGAAAAGCTTGCTGCAATGTTTGCGATCGTTATTTTCCTGTAAGATCCATGTCTTGCTTTTCTTGATGAGCCAACGTTCGGCAGTTGGTAGCAAAGATTTCTTATAAATCTTGAGCATTCATGTCGTATGTAAACATATACAAAGTTCCAAAACCCAGATTTGAGAAGCAACCCGAAAGATGCACTTTTACTGGGTGTTTAACGGTCTGCTGTACCAACCTGTTGATAGAGGTTGGGACGACAAAATATCCCCAAACATAAGCTTCGTCCGTAAAAACTACATTCCTCCAATGCACCACTGCTCCATAACGTAATTTTCACCTAACAAAGGTTTCTTCATTTGGCATCATGGCATTTCGCCATTTGATGTTATGAGAATGTAGATGAGTTCGCATAGTTACTAGCTATATACCTTTGTTTCATGAACCAACGTTCGGCAGTCGGTAATAAAGATTTAATAAAAATCAGGAGCATTTTCTGAGCATTCATGTTAGAGGTAAAGAGATACAAAATTGCGAAACCCTGATTTGAAAAGCAACGTCAATGATGCACTGTTACTGGATGTTTAACAGTCCGCTGTACCAACTGTTGATAGAGGTTGGAATGATAAAATATTCCCAAACAGAAGCTTCGTTCGTAAAAACTACAATGTTCCATAACATGATTTTACCTAACAAAGGTTTTCTTATAGAACGACGCCATTTGATACTATACATTACATCTCTGTTTCAATTTTTTTGCTCTTTGACGTAATGATAAGCCAGAATTCCACGAAAACCAGTTTACAACTTGTTTTTCGACTTCAAGGGACACTTTTCCTATGGAGCCACATTCCGGCAAGTTATTGATAGTTTTTGTCTCCTTATATCGCTGCATCTACTAACTGACGAATGACTTTGACTTCCTGTACTCGACACTCATGGCGTTTTATTTGTTTCCCTGTCAAGAATTGAATGCCAATTGTATCTTTGGTGACAATGCATCAACTTGTATTGATTCACGAAAGAATTAAGGCGAAATACCTTACCAAGTACGATAACCCCTATCGTGAGTGGGCATAACTGCTAGTTATGCCAAACATGCTCTTATTTAACTAACTGTAGGCGAAATAAACTTTAGAAAAGAAATAACATACTTTGAGTTTTTCATGGCATTCCTCTTTAACGTCATTCAATTGCCTCTTCTGTAGTGCATAGAATTCGTCGTGCTTTTGAATGACGTTTTCTAATTCTGATATTCTAGTTCCATAAGCTTCTAAATTTTTCCTCTTTGTTTCGAGTTGTTGAGTTAAAACTAAAATCAAAATAAAATAATGAGAAATCACAAACTAGGATAACGGACAATTAGTTTTGCAAAAAGTTATAAAAAGGAGCAACAATTTTGAGATACAAACCTTGCGCCTCGTGCTTATGAATGTCTATAAGTCTTTTCTGTTCAGTATCACCCCGTTTTAACAGTAAGACATCACTTAAACGTTCCTGATATTTCAATTGCAATTCTCCCAGAAGCAATAACTCTTTGTTAACCTGCTCCAATTCTATCCGACCTCTTTCGCCGGCATCCGCTTGTTCTTTCGCGATCTAAAATTGGAAACATTCTTGGAAACTTGTAAAATAAACGTACGATTTGGATATTTGTCAAACAGGTTACCATTTCTTTAAAGTACAATATCGTGCAACCGAATTAAAGCCAGCTTTTACATTGAATTAAACAAAATAACAACTTATCATGTGAACAATATTTATTTATAATATATACCGTATGATTGTTAAAATGCGGGTCATAGGCTATAAAATATTCACTTGGCCGACTGTAAGTCACACTTCGTTCCGCCTACAGCGACCACCTCGAAAGACAAAGGCCAGTTGTGTGATCATTCCTACTAAAGGGGGAGAGTAGGGATTTATGTACATCTCCTTAATGTACATAACATGATTCGGAACTTACAAAGTGTTATCTCCAAATTAGTATCTAATATTCATCGTCAATATAACGATATAATGCTAGTGATGAGAAATGGATACATTTCGATAACACTAAGCGCAGCATATCATTAATATCGTCGGCAAAGCCGAAAATGTAGTATCAAGCTCCTGATCTGCATTTGATGGGATCAGATGGGTGTAGTGTATTGTAAGCTGCTCAAGCCGAACGAAGTCATTACAAGAGATCGCTATCAATTACAATTGATGCGTTTGAGCCGAGCATTGAAGGAAAAAACGACCGCTCTACGAGCGGAGACACGACAACGCTCGGTCAGATGAGTATAGTTAATAAAAGATAATTAATTACTTCATTATTAATTTTGAATTATTTTTCTTTTTCTATTGTTTTTATATACATTGAACATGTGGAGAAATGTTGAGTCTGTACAGAGACAGCATACCAAGGAGAATTTACGTTACTAAAGTAGAGAGCGCGTTAAGTAAATACTGATATTCACGTGTATAAAATATAATTAACAATAAATGATTCCTTTTAACATTCATGTATTTTGGCAAATCGCCGAGATTGCAAGTGTCTAACTACATACGCTCTGGCAACTTTGTTGCCGGTATGCGAGATAGACGCGTTCTTGTTCTGTCGTTCAGTACATTCGTGTGTTATACGATAGAGGGAGGCAATGTTTTTTCATTATTTTTCTGTATCGAAAAGATACGATAAATCCTACAAAGAAATCGTTCGTTAATAACACAAGTTTACCTGATGGTAGGTGAAATTCTTGAAACATATGCAGTAAACAGGCTATTATTAATATTTGAATGATTCGTTTTAACAATGAAAGAGTCATTTAATATCTTAATTTTATTTAATTTTTGGGAATTCAATACAATTTTATGACGCATCTATTCAGGCCGTAAGTATATTGCTATCATTTAGTACAGCAGAAAGTGACACCTAATCTACATACAACACATTGCCGCGATTACAAAGTGAAATCATTAAAATTAGAAACAGAATATATTACTTACCTTAACTTCCACTATTGCATTGAGCAATGAGGATTCCGCATTCTGCCATTTAGCATCCATTTTCATATTCTGATTCCGCAAATTTTCAAGCTCCTTCTGGTAATCTTCATTCTTTTCCTTTAATTTCTTATTTTCGTTCTGCAAGACTTTGTACTAGCAAAAAACACAAATTACTAATAAACTTATTTATGCAAAGGATAACTGTAATGATATATGGGTGTAGTCTGAAAAGTTTTGAGGTTCAACATGACGATGGCGCCACTCGTCAAATATATTCGATAATGTAATTGCGCACGAGTTGAAAGATATTGAAAATTTCAGTCATGCTGACCGCTTAGTCGTGTAATGTAAATGTACAAAATCGAATTTCGAGTCATCGAATTTTTGCATTTGAAAGACAATACGTTTATGTTAATGAAAACAAAGACGGACACTGTTTACGAAGACTCTGCACCATTTGTATGTGAAATTTTGGGCAGCTCAATTTAAATGGAACTAGCTTCGTTTGATGATGAACGTTTGGGACGGCCAAAAACTGCAAACACTACTGATAATATCAAAAGCGTTCACCAAACTGTGCGAGATTGCCCTCGGAGTAAGGTTAAAGAAAGAGCAGAGGCTATGAGCATCTCAAAAGCACGTGTTTGTATGTACTGCCTGAAGATTTGGTCATGAAAAAGCTAACTGCGCATTGGGGATCGCATTTGCGCACTCAGAGCTAAAAACACATGCAAATGAACATGTTTAAAAACTGTTGAAACAGTTTAAGAGTAATGTGTTGAAGTTTTGGCGTTGATTAATAACTGTGGATGAAATTTGGATACACGATACTCCTGAAATCTAGATATAGTAGAAACAACGGACTGTGAAAGGTGAATCGGCTCCGAAAAAGGCGAAAACTATTCCATCGGCCGGGAAAGTCATGGCGACTTTTTTTTTGGGATAGTCATGGAGTTGTATAAATCGATTATCTAGAAAACGAAAAAAAAAAACAATAACGGGCGCATGCCACGCATCATTACGTGATAAGCTGAAGACAGAAAAAGCGAAGAGGGCTGCGTTTGAAGAAAAAAAAAAAGGTTTGTTCCAATAAGACAACCCTCATGCTCAATGGTTGTCACGGCAAAAATTCACCGTATTCACCAGATTTGCCTCCCAGCGACTATTTGCTTTTCCTAGGCTCATAGCTCGCTTGGAGGACAAAGCTTTTTATTAAATAAATATTTGAATGAATTACAGAGATGAGAGCATCGTTGGGACGTCTATAAGGAGACTATGTTGAAAAAGCTAGAAACTTTTAAGACTTCCTACGTAATTACGTAGGTTGCTTTAAAATTCTGAGGATGATACAAAAAAAATCAATTATTTTAACCAATTTGCATTCGGTGGAACCAGGTCTCAAAATATTGAGCCAATTATTTTCCAATTACATCAGATACGAAGTTTGCAGGATAGTTCTGATTTGGATCATACCTCTGCCTAATGTGCAGTGGTTGTCTATATTCATCATTTTGTACACGACGTCGATGTTTTCAGGAGTAACTGCAGTGGCAGGGCGGCGTTCACCATGCTCGTCTTTGAGCGAAACACATCCACGCTGGTACTCGTTGTACCACCGTTCAACAGTCGCCAAGGATAGTGCTTCATTACCAAACAATCACTTGATTTTTTGCGAATACTCTTGTCGAGTGAAACCGTCTTTAGAATCGTAGAAAATTTTCCCGCGTTAATTCCATTTTTCATGAAACACTTTATTTTTAAAAAATTACTAAAAGAGACAACAGCATATGCTAGCAATCTGTAAATGCTATTCGGATTAAAAAATCTGAGAATGCGACAAAAATATTTCTGACAGCGCCACCTTACGGGAAGTAGCTGAACCACAAAACTTTTAAAGCAACCTACGTACATAATTATTTGACTAATACTAATTTTATAATTTTATTTTTAAACAAATGTTACTAAAAAAATACTAAATTAAATGATAAATGATGACAAAAATTGGTAGTAAAGTAACACTAACCTGTTGATCCCAAAATTTAGCATTTTCCATAGCGTCTTTGTCCTGTTTGTGTTTTTCCCTTCTTAGCACTTCCATTTGTTCTTTCATGACGTCGATGTCATGTTGTTTCATCAACACTGTATCCATCTGAATATATATTAAAAACAATATAGTTTACTTAACATCGTAATATCAATAAAAACGAGTAAAAAAGAGAGAGAGAAAAATGGGGAACTGGTTTGGTTACATTGAATTAATTGTATCATGGAGATTGCAGCTTAGCACATAAATTGAAAAGCAAGTAATCGGATTACGTAGTCTGTCCAACAAATACGCGAATTGATGTACTGAGGTGCACACCTGCTAGTTTGTTTGCAGAGGAGCCATTGGAGAGTCTAACCGTCAAAGTGTCGAGGCAAGCGTACAGCTAGAGACGTGATTTTTTCCTGTGACGCAAAAAAGAGAGTGGCACACAAAACGCTCTCTCTTTTGTCATTGTTAGCAAAGGAAATTGATGAGCAGATGAATCGGGTCGACATTACATTTTTGCAGAATTTTGGAAAAACTCTCAGGAAATTCACGTAATGTCGAGTTTATGGAGATCGCCTACTGAAGAAAAAAGTTCTTTTCAAATCGATAAAACATGTCAGTTACTTTCTGTGTTGATTAAAATGTCTTGTGTTTTCTAATCGTTGAAATACTACTTCGAGTGTATCACGTCTTATCAGGCAAACTGTGACATGCTTGAAAAGCATGGTAAACAGGATCTTATTAAAATCTAAATTATTCGCAGACATACACCAAATGGCGTATGCCAAGTTTGAAGGTGATTTGTCGATATACGCACTGAGACAGCATATCTGTACAGGAGGAACACGAACTTCGTTCTTGCGGACCATTGCGTGTTTGGACTATAGAACATTGGAAATTTTCATGTATGTACCGCGAGTGATTTGAGAATTTATATTTATGATCTCGGTTCCTGAATGATTTACATTTCTTTTTATATGAAAATTTGATTTATGATATTGAGATGTGGAATTAACATAAAATACACGTGGATAATATCCATCTCTTTATCTGATTATTACTATGTTGTTCTAAATAAAGGGTGTTTCAAATTTCGCGGTTTTCTTAAAGAATAAATAAAACACATAATTTGCATTCACTTTCGAAAACTTTTTATTGGTAATTGAAGTATCAGTTATGACATTTATATGCGAAAAATAATATCTGCCAAATGGCCTCTTCTTGCAGCTCTACAGAAGTCCACTCTTTTTGTTAAAATTTTCAATGACATTTTGACATAGTTGAGGCTCTATCTCGCCAATGACACGAATAATTTGATCTGTCAAAGCAGAAATTGATTATGGATTGTTTTTATTAACCTGACTTTTCACATAACCCCAAAGAAAATAGTATAACGGTGTCAAATCACATGATCTTGGTGGCCAACTAACTAGTACCATCCTGTTGAAACCACATATCGTCTACATCAATATTCATTAATGCAGGCCACAAAAATTCGGTTATCATCCGACGATATCGATCGCCATTGACAGTTACAGCTTCACCAGCAGCATTTCCAAAGAAGTAAGGTCCAATTACACCACCTGACCATAATGCACACCAAACACTAACTCGTTTAAGATGCATAGGTTTCTCATGAATAATTCGTGGATTTTCCTCATCCCAGATACGGCAATTTTGTTTACTAACATAGCCACCAAGTTCAAAATGTGCCTCATCAGAAAACATTATTTTTTGTGTAAAATCAGCTGGTTGTTCATTGATGAAATTGACAAATGAACGACGTTTTAAATGATCTAATGGCTTCAGTTCCTGTGTTATTTGAACCTTATATGCCTTCAGAGCTAAATTCTTGTATAAAATACGTCATATTGTTGATCAACTAAGTCCAAGTTGTTGTGAACGTCGTCTAATGGACATTTCAGGATCTTCAGCAACACTTTCACGAACCAAACCAATATTTTCTTGCGAACGACCACTACGACTGTATTTTTCACTTTTTTGATTTTCCACGAAACCGGTCTCTTGAAATTTTTTAATAATTCGACCAATAGTGCTTTCAGATGGACGATTATGTAAACCATAAAATTCACATAATTTTCTAAAAACTCTTTTCACAGAACACTGACTTTCATAAAATTCAACAATTTGAACGCGCTGTTATACCGTGTACGAAGCCGTTTTTATAAATGTCATACATCACACTTTTTAAATGCCCACATACCCAGAAAAATTCAGTGCGCCATCTATATTTTATTTATTCTCAAAAAAAAAACCGTGCAATTTGAAGCACCCTTTATTTTCTATATATTGATATGTATTTTAGATTGAGTTCAAGATAATAATTAAGTACATTATTATTTCTGATTTCTTATCATTCTTCGGGCAATAAAGTTGGTTGACTCTAGAGTACTGAAATTAGTATAGACAGGTGTCTTTCATTCTTTGCTATGCGATAACCCACAGAAAATAAGTTCGTTAATGACGCCACAGTTTGCCTGCCAGAGTTGATATACTCGAAACTAAAATAGACAAAATAGCGTATCTTTCGACCTGACAGATCAGAACTAACGGCTGTTTTGGATTCTATATCCAAAAAATGCCTGTGCCAAAATGTTTGTGATTAACTTAAATTTAGTTTTATTGTAATTATTTTACCAATGCTTCCTTGTGTTCCTCCAAGGCTCTAGTATTTCTCGCATCTGCCAATAACCTCCTGTTCTTCAATGCGTGCATTTCTCTCCTGTGTTTCTCGAAATGCAGTTGCAATTGTAACAATTCTATTTGATTCCTAAAGTCGCGCTCGTTGGTATGAGCGGATAAATCAATATATCTAAGGTAAGAAGAGTAATTGAGAAAATAGGAATTATTTCAGCTACATCTATACTTACTTATCCGAAATATCGTAGATATTGGCACACTGTGGTTTCTCCTGCTTCTTTATCAGAGGTGAAGGACTCGTTTCAGTACTTTCTAACGCCGGAAAAATACTTAAGAATAAGTGATCATAAGGCATAGGCCAGAAATTTTCAGTCTGCGTTTCCTTCTCGTCTCTCTTCTTATTACTGCTGCTATTAAGGTCTATACCGTTCGTGATAGGTTTGATATCTTGGATATCGACATTGCCATCTTCGTCAGTTTCCAACAGTGTTTTGTTGTTGATGTTATCTTTACCGGAAACGATCGGACTCTTCTTCATCTCAGGACAGGAATTGGCTCTGCGTACCGATATATTGTTCGGATATGATACTGCATTGCCCGGACTGCTGCCGGTGGATCTTTCGTATTTATCGCTGTCGTCGGCGCACTGGCTGTGATAGCGTAGACGGCGGATGCGGATGGTCAGATCGTTTATAGATTTCGAATTGGGCATGTGAAGACCACCTTCGGTACAAGGTGATCCGTGTTCCTGTTCGCAGTTATCTTCATCTTCGTTGCCTGTTAAAAAAATAATTTTGAAACAGAGTTTCTTAAAAAGAGAGAGACGTATCTATAAATATCAAAGTTAAAACATTTTTAGACACAATTTTCTTATTACACAAAGGTACACTTCTATTGTCAATCGCACTTTTAAAAAAAGCACGCTTTTGGTGTTACAAGCTATGTGTTAATAAGTTTTGCAATAATATTTTCATCTATATTTAAGCAAAAGTTTAAGACCACCTTTATAACTCTAAAATTTATATAAAATATATATACACTACCGGTCATATTTATTTGCCCACCCTTAGTTTTAGCCAAAATTATTAAACTATCAAATGTGTACTGAAAATTTATTTATTGTACCAATACATTAGTGTAAAATAAACATAAAATAGTTACATTTTTCTTATATAAAAACTTTATCATTAATTATTATTAAATTTTGCTCTCATCAATGTGCCCACCTTTATTTTTGATAATTGCGGCACATAACCGCGACATCCTTTCAATTAATTTTTGCAGTGTATTTTCTGTAATTTGTACCCAGGCTTCTTGAAGTTGTTCCCACAGTACAGTGGTGGGTGATAGAGCACGTTCTCGAACCTTCCGGTCCAATTCTTCCCAAAGAAGCTCTATTGGGTTCAGATCAGGACTTTGAGCTGGCCATACCATTATAGAGATTTGCCCTTGCTCTTCTAGTTGACGCAAGTAATCGCCACACAATCTAGAAGTGTGTTTCGGATCGTTGTCCTGTTGAAATACAAAGTTTTCGCCAAGAATCCTTAGTCCTGAAGGAACAGCGTTATTTTCTAAAATTTCCTTGTAGCCTTCTTTTCTTAGGATTCCCTCAATTTTGACGAGATCGCCTACAGATCTTCCACCAAAACACCCCCAAATCATTACTGAATCTCCTCCATGTTTTACGGTAGGCGCAATACATTCTGGCAGTACTCTTTCTCCTGCGGATCTTCTTTCGAATATTCGCCTTTTACTACCGAAAAGTTCAAACTTCGATTCGTCTGTCCACAACACATTATTCCACTGATCAATCGTCCAATTCTTATGTTCTTTTCGCAGAGCAATTCTTCCGTATAAACCCGCTTGCCTTAACCTTCTCTGTACCGTGGACACACTAATTGGTTTAGCACGCGCTCTATTCATTTCAGCAGCAATTTCTGGTGCTGTTTTTCGTCTATCGCGCCTACTTATCCGTATTAGATGCCGGTCATCTGCAGATGTCGTCGCTTTGCGTCGTCTAGATCTTCTTTTGTTGGAAAATGTACCACTTTCTTCAAATTTTTGAACATTATAATCAACGGTTCTGCGATTTAATCGTAATTCTTTTGCAATTTCGCGATTACTTACAATGATAAGCAATTATCATAGCACGCACTTCAACAGATAATTCCTCCGTCTTCGGCATTGCATTAAAATATTCACAATAACTCTCTATTTCACTGTTTTCGCAACAAAAGATGAACGATGACTGACATAAAATTTATTTTCCTTGTTGAATAACACATCCTAATATTGTAATTAGTTAGTACAATAACACAATATTGGTAATATCTTTCGGAAATGCAGGTAAAACTGTTAATACTGTAGGGATTAGCCTATATAATATTTATGGTATTTTTCCAATTTATGACACCTTTACGATATATCATAAACAATTTAAGATTTTCGTAGAAATTCATATGGAATTACTTCCACTAATAATACTGTTGAATAATTATAATACAGATTTTTCGAAAGATAATCCGTATTTCAGGAAACACATAAAATTGTGGTGGGCAAATAAATATGACCGGTAGTGTATGTGTTTTGCAATAATATTTTCATCTATACTTAAGCAAAAGTTTAATACCAACTTTATAACTCTAAAATGTATATAAAAAATATATATTTGAAATTCTTATTTACACATATCTGTAAATATACAATACCGTACAACAGAGTTGAAAACACCATACAAATTTCACTTTTAATAATTAAAATAATTTCTCAAGTTCCTGTATATCTAGCGCAGGAAAATGATTTAGAAATTCATTTACACCTGCTGCAGTTAACGATCCACTTTAACGAGGCATCTTCAAATCACTGAGATGCAGCGTTCGCCCCCCGTCGATTGCTATCGCTGGTTACCCGGAAAACTGTACAACCCTACTGAGTACGAATCTCCAGTAGTACCGCGAGGATCTACTTTAGAACGAACGTCCATCAAGACAACGGTTTTATACAGAACTCAACAACCCATACACGACGCAAAACCCGAAGAAATAAGTGTTTTAAATTTTGGCATTAAAAGCAATGTTTATTTAGGCATAGCTTTAACGTTGAATTTAATTGAGTTGTAATCTTACCTCTAAATCCTTCCACTTCATGTAACACACTATCGCACTGTCTGATATCTGGATATTGGATAGTTTCACCCTGCCTGACGATCTGAGATACTTCTTCGTCCTCCTGACTTAACGGCGAATCTAACCTCTGTAATGGTATAGGACTACCGGGGACGACCACATCTGTCGAAAGGCCTTTCGAGGGACTCGTCGGTATCATCATGAAAGATCTCGCGTGGATAGAACCATCGCCGCCCGCTTCGTTCATCTAAACATAATGTTCAGTTACTGTATTAATGCTGCATTGGATTCAAATCGAATTTAATATAAAATTATATAACGTTTTTCATACAATAGGAAATTAATTCCTGGTTATACGTTAAATTGTATTTTAATAAAAATAATTTTTATTTCCAACAGTTGTCTGAAATATTCTAAGGTGTAGTAACCGTGAGACACCCCTATTTAATAGTTATGCACTTACTTGGACCCTATCCTGCATAAGTTTGTGCAATCTGTTTGCTTGCTCTCTTCTAGGATGGACGAACGCCGAAGAGTACTTGGGAACATCCTGAAAATTAAACGGCGATACCTCTTTTCTCATCGGCGAAGACGGTTGCGAGTTCATGGGTGTATTGTGACCGGAGCTCAACGGCTTCACCCTGGTGGCGAACGTATGTGCTCTTGCGACTGTCGAATTTGAAGGTGGTACCCTTATATTCATTCTATTGTCCTGAAATTTTATTTTAAAGTCAACAAAATTCATAAATGCATATATTCATTTACAAATTTGACTTAAATCTTTCATTTAGCATGGAAAATTTAAATTACATAAGGTTGGAATGTTGGAAAAGATATGCTGAGATTGACGATTTTCTGTAAATTTCAGACCGGCCTGTATAAACAACCTCTCTCTCTTAAAAATATTTTGGAAATCTGACGCAGAGAGAACCGAACTATTTTTAAATAGTAATTCTTATGCGTCGGTAAGGTAGATCTTTCAAAAATGTTATGTCAAAATATCATAACTATTTCATCATTAGAAGCAGAGATATTGTGCAGAAAGTAACAGTGTATATTTGGCATTGGTCGAAAAATTTATTTTGAACAGAGAGCAAATGCTAAGTTCTGTTTTAAATCGTTTACTGAAACGTTTAATTTGGTGAAACAAGTGTGTAGTGATGGGTGTTTATTACATACGTGTGTGTATGAGTGGTATAAAAGATTTAAAGACGGCCGTACGGACATAAATGACGACGAACATTCTGGTGCAAAAAAATTTGTGGTTATGGAAAGTAACATCGAACTTGTTCGTGAATTTATCAGAAATGAGCCGAAATTCCCATTGCGATACATGGGAATGGATTTAAATATTTCCAAAGATTTAATTCATCACATCTTGACAGAGCGTTTCGGATTGAGAAAGATTTGTGCAAGGTTTGTACCACACAAGCTAACTGAATTCAACATTCTACAGACTTGATTAAAGACCCAAAAACGGACGAAAACTTTGGAGAAGGCAAAAGTGAAGACAATGTTGATTTGTTTTTATGATTCGAAAGGCATAGTGCACAAAGAGTTTTTTCAAATTAGTCAAACAGTCAGTGCCGTATATTATCTTCGTGTTATGAAGAATATTTTGGCGCGCATTCCTTGTATGCGTTCTCGATATCGTGAAAATGGTAGCTGGCGTTTGTTACATGATAATGCACCACCTCAATTCTCGACACTTATTACTGATTTTCTAGCTACAAATGGCATATTACCATCAACAATTCACCGTGTTCACCGGATTTAACCCCCTGTGATTTCTATCTATTCTCCAAACTACATTTGCCGATGAAAGGACGGCGTTATGCCGACGTCAATACCATTAAAAAGGCGTCGAGAGCGATCTTGGAGGACATCTCTAATTTAAAAATTTAAAAATTCATACATGTTACTTGATCCTGTAAAATGTTGTATTGAAGCCGAAGGTGACTACTTTGAATAAAAATGAATTTTACCAAAATAGGCTTTCGTTTTTATTTTAAAAAAGTTCGGTTTTCTCTGCGACAGACTGTGTATATTATTAAAATATTACCAACTATATATTCTTTTCAATAAAATCAAATTTTATAACACAAAAATACTATTCTGATTCAGTAGGTTTATCAATAATTCAATACAACAAAAATTACCCTGACAGGCGTAGTTTCTGGTGTAGCCTCAATGGCCGCTTCAGGTGGTGATGAACTTTCTTGAGAGATTTGCGTTACTGACGATATCAATGTAGTCTGTACGGTACTCTGTAATTTCAAATGGAATAAAATCGAATTAGAAAAAGTAAGTTTCAGATATACATCAACCTAATACCTGCAGCTGTGCAAACGGTATCGGCGTCGGTAAGGATTTCTCATTTACGGGAGGTGTTGAACAGTGTAAAACCATACTTGGACTGAAAAATTCCGTTTCGTTTGCGATAGCGTTGTTGGTCGAGATGGTTTTTAGACTATAAAGCTGGATTGAGTTTTCTAATAAATTGAAAATCAAATTTATATTAATTGTACGAAATTTTACATTTTGATGCTGCTTCTTAAGATTTCTTTTTCTTATTGTGAACTGAATAAACGATCTTATATTAATTGAATTAATTTTTTTACTGATTGTAAAGTTATCGTTTGATTTTAGGCATAAACTACCGTCGAATACTAATTACTTACCAGAATTTAATAACATTGATGTACTAGATCTTGGTCTGCATGTAGAAATAAAACACTGTTCGTGGGAACATCGCTCTGGTAAATCTAAAGAATATCTTTCACATTCAACAATAACGTCATGAGCACCCATTTTTTTCCACCTGAAACGATGTGAAATAATACAATATCCATATACTATCGGCTTCATAATGATCTAGGACAGTAAGGTTGATACGATGCTGAAGCCGGCACGATATTTGTCGAGCCATTTCTAGAAGACCGCTACGTCAATTTCTTGTAATAAACCGCAATCGACACGCGAGTAGGATACACATTGACGGCGCGGCGTTCATCGTAGCGGCTTGCAATTAGTCTTTGCATGACGTGTTTTGCAGTCGATTTACGTAGCATGCATCTTTGTGAGAGCATGTGCATACTGAATGTAATTTCAAATTAAAAGAAATCAATGGAGGCAAACAATAAAAGTAATTTAATTCCCAGAAGTATCTCTCTGCATACAATTATTAAAGAAACTTAAGATTCAAGTGGAGGGAAAGCAAAGGACAATTAGGGGTTGTTGATAAAGAAGATTGATATTCGCGCTTTGAAATTGAACTATCTGCGCAAAATTAAATGTTATAGGGAGTAAAGGTAGATCACTTGTCTTTTTAAATGAAACTTACATTCACGCTGGCCACACTAGTTTCAACAGCCGGACCGACAATATCACTAATGGTTTATTATGAACCATATATAAAGGTAATCGATTAATTATTGTTCAAGACAGAGTTGAAATGGGTTTCGTATCTAAATGTGTTTTGATTTTTAAATCTGGAATCGAATCCGGAGATCACACCGACGAAATAAACTCACAAAATTATGAGAAATGGTTTGTAGAGAAGCTGATTCCAAATATCCATCGGAATTCTTTTATTGTAAATGATAATGCAACCGATCATATCATTATACAATTACAGAAAGCACCTACTAGCAACTCAAGTAAAACAAACATGATGGATTGGTTGACAAGTAGAAATGTACCTTTTCCCAGAATGTACGTAAGCCACAGCTCTATGATATTATTAAGTACCATAAAAAACAACACATTTTTTCAAATTATAAATAAATTACACCCTACCATTAGGATTTAAATTCGATCGATATAGGCTGAAGTTTAAAAATATATTCGTTACAAAGAAAAGTGTTTTATTTAAATTAGGCCCTGTGAAGATTCTGGAAAAAGAAAAATTTTCATCAACTATTGTTTAAGACTAGATTAAGTATTGACAAAATGTTAAATACAATTACTGTGAAAACCAGATTCGAGTTTATGTGCTAAAAGGTTTGATTATATAAAGACAGAATAAACATATGTTTGAGTACAGCCCCTAGTCTGATATATTGTCGAAGTCATCTTCAATATTGAAGATGACTTGGACAATCTACGAGACTGGGGGCTGTACTCGAACATATGTTTATTCCGTCTTTATTTTTGTAGTAACGAATACATATATCATTAAATTGTATAATAACATTTGCTTATTATTATTATATTAACCTTATTGTAGAATTGTAGGACACACAAAAACACATAACTTGAAAGACTACTTTTTTTTTACAAAAAGTCGACCTTCATTTCTCATAACAAAGAAAACCTGCTGAAAATCCGTTCGGCAGTTTCTGAAATATTCACCAAAAAGTAAATAACGACGAAAATTTTAAGACACGCCACTGTTTGCAACGTCGAGTGTAGTTTATTCCAAGAAATGACGTAGCAATATTCTATGAATTCTGGCTCAACAAATATCGTGCCGCCCATACGTTTTATTACTTTTTCCAGTGTGAATGTTACTTTATTTAAAAATCTTATATCTTAAATCTCCGTGTGACGACTGTTATAACGTACGTTTAAATACAAAGACTTTGAAGCGTCCTGGTTTAATATAAAACCAGGGAAAAATATACGATGTGTATTTATTTAATTATTAAATGTTTCAAGGCATTAAATTTACAATTCATTCATTTCAGAAATAAAGTAATAAAAACAATGAATGAAATGTAAGCAAGTGTTGATTAAAACATATTAGTTCAATCAAGTGAAACTACACCATGTGCTTAATTACATAGTACTGAAATCAAGGCGACTATGAATTGTGGACGTGGCAGATGAATAGGTTATGTTACATATTATTTTAGGTTAATATTGTATTGATATTGGATTGGTAACATCCCCTTTTCAAGATTATTCTTACGACCATGGAGAAAAAAGAAAATAAAAATAAGTTACAAGTTAACATACCTGTCTGTAGAAGTTTCACTAGCTTTAGATGTCGTAACAAGATGTGGATGCATTTTCACTGTATCCAACATAGGCTATAAAAGATAAAAATCAAAAATAACATTAAGTTACTATATTATGTTAATAAGGTTTTCCAATACTTTTTCTATTTTCAGGAAATTGAATTTTGAGTTAACCCTGGTAATATAATCACTAAAGGTCGATATATAACCCCTTTCCGCAGAATTACGAAAATTAATGTGGAAAGGGGTTATATATCCTTTAGTGATTAAGTTAATCAACCACAGGCTCCATCAAAAAAGACCACCTGGTAATATAGATGTGACGATATTACAATGAATCTATGGACTTCAATTATTTCCGCGTTGATTGATGTGAAGCTTTAACTTATTACAATGAAATAGATTAAAATACATAATTATGAAGAGCATGTTAGACTTATGACGTTTTGTTGTTTCAGAATCCAACCCAGACACATTTCTAAGCCTCTCAAGAATATAAGGAACTACTGTACTTTCTCACAAAAAAGATTATTTGCTAGATATTATAATTAATCACTTGCACTCACATGAAAACTAGCTGACGAAAAATAATTAATTTGTCTTATATTAACGCTCTAAACGAATAGATTTGTGTATTATATTACTTAACTAGTAAATACAGATGAAGATAAACATAGTTTGCCAAACATCATTTCACAATAATAATTGAGACGTATATACTCCGGTCTTTCTTATTAACACATTATAATTTAATTAAATTCTTTTCCTAAAACTGATCCACACAAAACACTTACCTTTATAGTATGACAAAATATAGGGTGAAGATTTTTACTTCTGTACTTATCTCTTAGATGAGCAAGAAAGTTACATGGATACATGCCGTATAGTCGCAAAAACAATGCATATAGCGCCACCTGCATGTGTGCCATCTGTTCTTCAAACATCTTACCCGTCTCGGTGCAGTTCCAACCTGCTAAACGACTGCAAAAGAAACAAAAGAAGGGTGAAATGAAAATCGTTTAACTTCTTTTGGTTCAACACGCCGATACTCACCAAAATATATCAAAAACGTCCGGTAAATAATTCGCCATCAGTGAAGGTATCAAAGGTATCAGAACAATCAAGGCCATCAGTGCACTTAATAATGTTAATATATCTGTTTCAGTCTGAAATAAAGTTCAAGCATGTTATATCATAAAAGGATTATATATTTCATTTTTGGAATTAAATCTTCACCTCACGCGTAGGATGTCTTTTAAGCTTTGCATAGTGGGGCATAGAGGACGTCACTAATCAAATGTCAGTACTAAAAATTAACCCCCATCTGTAGTTAACCTAAATCAAAAGTTTCAGTGCGATACGTGTAGTCTTGTAGCTACACGAACTGTCAAAGTTAACAAATTAGTTGAAAAATGGAATTAAACCCAGAACATTTTCGCAGAATAATCTTTTATAATTTTCGAAGACAATTATCTTAACTAGAATGCCTCGCCGAGTTAGTTTCTGTTTTCGGCAATGAAGTATCACACCAGTCAACACTCTCTCGTTGGTATGGAGAATTCAAACGTGGACGGATCAGTCTTAGCGGCGATTCACGAGCAGGTTCACCAAAAACAGTCACTCAGGAAAATATCGATGCTGTGCGCAAGATCATCAACGAAGATCCACATGTGACATATCGTCAGGTTGAAGCATTATTGGGGATTTCAAAGACTTCAATTCAAAAAATTTTGCATAAAGAATTGTGTGTAAAAAAATTAGTTTCCCGTTGGATACCGCTTCTGTTGATCGAAGAACAGAAAGCGGCTAGGGTGAATTGGTGTCAAAAAACTTTAGATCGCTTCAACGCCGGAAACTCTCAAAACATATACAACATTATCGGTTGTGATGAATTTTGGATTTACTTATACGAGCCAGAAAATAAACGCCAGTTGTCTGTTTGGGTGTTCCAAAGTGAAGAAAAGCCGACAAGTCATCCGTTCTCGAAGCGTCTCCAAAAAGATGGTCGCGACATTTGTCTCGAAAGCAGGTCATGTAGCAACAATTCCTCTACAAGATCATACAACCATTTGTTTCCTGCAAGTCATCGCTAAGCTTCGAAAAACAGCCCCGAACGACGAATCATTCTTCATCAATACAATTGCAGGTTCGCACATAGCACGCAACATAATTGAATTTTTAACGCAACAAAACGTCGAATTGTTGGATCATCCTCCGTATAGTCCGGACCTAAGTTCCGACGATTTCTTTACCTTTTCGAAAATCAAGAACGAACTGCGTGGTCAAATATTCCAGTCGCCAGAACGAGCAGTCGATGCCTTCAAAAATGTAATTTTGACTGTACCAACAAACGAGTGGAACAACTGCTTCCAGAGTTGGTTCGAGCGCATGCTAGAGTACATTAATCTTCGTGGAGAATACTTCTAAAACCAATGAAGTTTTTACTGTTTTACTCCAGTTTTATATGCAAAACTTAAAAGACAATGTATATTAAATGGGAGATAATTAACTTTAATATCAATAAAATAAAAACAATAAAAGTTCGAAATTTCAAATACCTTTAATAATCTCAGTAGATCTTTCATCAAAGAATGGTTCGTAATTTTATACATCCAAGCTGGTTCATTCCTAACGATGTGACCAAGTAATGACAGGCCCTGTACTTTCGTATTGTCTTTTGAACATTTAATAGACTCTGATATCCTTAAAAAAATAATTGTATAATCAAGTGAATTTGCAGAAGTTTTTGCAGCGTGAGCTGTTGTTTAAGTTTAAACTATTGAATTATTATTGCAAATATTCACGTGTAAGTTATTTTAATTATAATTTTTACTCCTTTTTATTTCACTGACAAGTAAATAAATTATTTAATATATATGGAGGTTTCAGGGTAAGGGTCGCCCTTTTCCAAATTATTGTTCTTCAACCTGCAATACCTTTTACAGTTATATATTTCCAATTGCGAACAATAGTTTGTATATATATATATATATATATATATATACATATATATATATATATATATATAAATAATTATGATTACTTACATTTGTTACAAATATGTTTTTTTTGTTTAATATTGTGAAATTTAAAAACAAGCATTTTTAAATTAACGATTTTTTAAATGTGTACTTGCTAAAAAACTTATTGGTTCATTCTAAATGTTTTTAGTAGATATTTTTTAAAGTAACATCTGGTATTTTCTTTTCTTTTTGTCTCATGTTTGGTATATCTGAGTATTTGCAAATTCCTGTTGTGGGATGCTTGTATATACTGGGAAATGTAGACAATCTATTTCTTTAACTTTTTCTAAAGATATTATATACATATCATTCAGATTGATAATGTCTCTTCCATTATCTATTGTATTTTGGTCTTTTTTACGTGTATCATTTCCTTAATTAGACGTTTATTATGATTATTTTCTATTTCGAGAATTTTAGTCGATTTAACCTGTTTTGATAAGGCTATTGCATTTATTTTGTTACTGGTTAGACTGTATTTGTGTTCGTATATTCTTTTATGTATATACTGTTTTGTTTGTCCTACATATGTGTATCTTCACAAGATAGGCATTTCATTTTGTACATGTGTTTTTTCTTTAGATTTTTCGTGTTTAATTTTGGCAAAAAAAGATTTGTTTGTATTTTTAAGTTTGTGGGCTATTTTAATGTTGCATTTTCCAGAGTTTGTTTAGGTTTTCTGGTAGGTATGGAACATATGGTAAACTCACGAATTTTGATTTGTCCTTTATGGTGATATTCTCGGTGTTTTCTGTTATTCGCAATCTCTATTTTGTTTACTCTGTTCTGGGTGTAAGTAGCCTTTTTTTGATATTCGGAGGGTAGTTATTGTTTGAAAGCATTGTTTTAAGTTTATTTGTTTTTTTGTAATATTGTTTTTGTCTGAGACTTCATAACATCTGTCTACTAAGTTATGAATTGTATTTATTTTGTATTTAATGGCAACATTTGATAAAATATTTATATACCTATACGAATTAGTAAGTTTTGTGTACCAATCTTATTGAATATTACCGTCTTTATTTTACTATTACATCCAGGAAGTTCAAGCAATTATTTTCGCTTTCTATTGTAAATTGAAGTTTGTTATGAAAGGAATTAAAATGGTTTAAAGTTTGCTTGTCTGCATAAATTAGTATTGTTAAAATACAATGAAAATATCTTTTGAAGAAGGGTATGTAGAAGAGGGGATTATTTAGCAATTTATTTTCTAGTTCCTCCATAACGATATTTGCTATTACAGCGGAAATTGGTGATCCTATAGGAATGCCACATTTTTGTTTGTAAAAGGTCTTGAAGTTAAAATATGTTGATTCCCAAACATAATTTAACAGCATTTGTGAACTTGTTTTGTGGCAGTGATGTGTGTTCTATGGCTTGCCAGTTTTTCTATTGCTTTTATTGTTAACTTTATTATATTATATAATATTATTAATAAAAATATGTATATTTTTCATTCTTTGTTAGGAGAAATATTTATAAAATTGAAGTATAATAATGTAACACTTAACGTAATAAGTAATATCAAAATATCTTTATGAAAACCAACAATGAATTTTTTAATTTACTCATTTGCTTAAGTAAAAAAAGGAAAAAAAATCATAAATTGCACTTTAAAAATTCACACTTTATCAATGAATCTTATCAATATATATTTTTATTAACAAAGGAAAAAATATATATAACTTACTTGTCAAACAAATAAATATGATGAGGCTCTTTTACATTAACCAAAATCTCCATTAAACGTGTAGAATTTGAAGTAAGGTATGTATCGTATAAACCACTTACCAACCATGGTTCTTTAACTGCAAAAACAGAAAATTATGTGAAGAAAAATAAAAATGAAATTGGTAAATTTGATGCATATTTTATATTTAAATAAAACAAAAATTATTCAAAAATATCTCTAAAAATGATAGATATTATTATTATGCTTAATTACCTGCATTAAATTGTTCAAGAAATTTCTGTTTTGCTTCTTCAACTAATTTCGGATCATTTGATTCTAAGTTTGATAATAATTCAGCCATTGTCTGTGATTAACGTAAGTCTGCTTTTTAGCAGTGGTTACTGAAAACATGAAGGAAAATGTTGCTTCTCTTGTTGTTTTTTTTTTAGTTGCAGTTGAACGTGTGTTGTATATTAGTATTTGTCATCCACTGGTATGCACATTTATAGATGGATATCATTTTCTTTTTATGTGTAAATTTGTAACCTAAAATTGAACCGGCATTATACACAAGCGCACAGGAATGCAAGAAATTCTAATGAATTTTCTATAAAATTCAAAACCGATCGAGACATGTTTGCTTCGTCGAAAAACTTCGGGAATCCAGAGTAATAAATCTGCATTTCTAGAATTTCTACGGGTTTTTTTTTAATTGAATTTAAAATAGATAATGCATGTTTACCTAAAAGTTACCAGATTTTGACGAGAAGAGCTAATTCCAGCATTTGCACTAAAACCCTCGGCTGGATATCATCCATATAATAAATGTACAACACAGATAATATACAGATGATGCAACAGCTGTTTAGTACCCCCCCACATACACAATGGTAAATAATTGATAGATTTTCAACAGCACAAAACAAAATAACCCTAGATTTTTTCGAAAACTTTTTTATTTAAAAATGCTAAAATAGTATTAAATATACATAAAGACTAACTCAATATCTGCATTTTGTTTAATTTATTCAGACGGAATAGTATTCACGGTTGTTCCAATTTTAAATGGGTTGTTGCTATACGATGGTGTATTAACATTCCCAACTCATTGTTCTTTCAATGTAAAATTATATGTTGACATGTTTTGTACGGTTTATTTTTAATAAACATGTATTTTAATCATTTGACCCCTTTATTCAGGTTATAAATAAATACTTGTAGCGTTTCGTCAGACGATTGTTTTCAAATTAATATTTTCATGTTACAAGGTGTGGTCATAAGATCATTTCATAAAGAATGATCAAGATTGTCGATTCGATTAGTATTCATAGGTGTCAAGTAAACGCTGAATTAACACTTGAAACTACTTAGCCACTGATTGAATGAGTGCTAAAGTTTAAACTAAAACTCTTTTGAGTTCTTAGTTTTGAAGCTTCATTACAGAGGAATATATGAATTTAAGGACAAACAACCATATTCAACAATCAAACTATTAAAAAAAAATTATGAACACTGTTCTTTTTAAGATTTGAGATCTGTTTCTATATATGGAAGGTACTATATTCGTAATTAAAAGAATTCACTTACTTTTTTTACTACTTTAATTGTAGGTAAAGTTTGGACTTTACGTGAAATATATATTTACTGCATATTTTATAGTATTCTTTTCTTTTATTATGTATATAAATGTATATTTTATATTTCTTAACTAATCGTGTGTTGTTCAGGTCTCTCGACACCCCTCTTCTTTGAGTTTCCTTTTAAAAAACAGTGTTGCCAACTTTAGATATAACAGAAGGTATATAAAATAAAAATATTATTACAATCAAAAGAAATTTTGTGGTGGGATTAACGTAAAAAACTTCAGCATCAGTATTTTAACATCATATTAAAATCGTTGAATACTGTGGTTTCTCTAAGATCAAAATCTTTGATGCAACATCAGTAGTACAAGGCAGTACTTAAAAATTTTTATTTTCAACATAATTTTGCTAGCAAATTTCTTCTATTTGTTACATAGTAAGTCAACATTAATGATTTATTCGGAATCAATAAAAGTAATTAGAAAGACCTGGTGATTCTTCCAGAGAACTTGGTTTAATAGACAGTTTTTGATTAGATTTTACAGATGAAATGACCCAGAACTGTGCCAATTTGGTTAATAATCTCAACACATCTAACACACAATATGTCCTAAATTAGTGATTGTGATGAAACATTGGAAAATTCGACAATTTCGACATTATAAAGTAACAATTTGGACGAACTTTCGTCTTATTTTCCGTGGATATTTTATGATTCTTTTGATTCAGCTACCACTACAATCTTATGTGGATATCGTTGTGTATGCGGTCGTGGTTCGTAACAAAAAAGTGCAGATACGTTTTTAATGTATATATTTGGATTTACAACCGATATCCGTTACAGATTACCATGTAGAACTTGCGCATTGTGTCGTTACTTTAGATATGCAACCCAATATACAGTTTCACATTAATATTTTAAACTATGTGTAGTAGATATGTATTTAATAGATATTCGTTCTTTTTAAAACAAGCAATATCATTGTTGAAACCTTATTATTATTCTTTTTTTTTTTTTCTTGACCAGTAAGGGGCAATAAAAGAAAAAATACAACCGAATAGGCAGTAAATATACCGTGAATATATATTTTATAATGCAACATGCACATACATACACTAGTTGCTAGAGTAACGTAATAATGAAATGACAGCAATGTATTTTATCGTGTATTTTATTTTGCAACATAGGATGTCAAAATAAGTTACTCTATTTTTGAGGTATGTATAGTGTAGAAGAAAAACTGTTATTAGTGAACTGGTATAACTCGAATATGAGTTTGAGGAGAGTAGCAGATTTGTTTCAAATTACATATCCTGACCGTCCAAGACCGAGTCCAACTACAATAAGTAAGTTAGTACAGAAGTATAAAAATAATGGATGCATCGTTCCTAATCATAAAAAAAAAGAATAGGCCAAGATATGTTATTACTGACGCCAAAAGAGATGAAATTCTACAAACAATCGAAAATAATAATATGCTCTCCACAAGAGCTTTAGCACAAACTACAAATGTAAGCAAATCTTCCGTGCATAAACTACTAAAACGAGAACATTTTAAGTCGTATCATTTTCAAAACCATCAGGAACTAATTGCGAATGATGCAGAAATAAGAAGTAACTTTTGTGAAATTATGTTGGATAAGCTTCATAATGATGATACTTTACTACGCAGAATTTGCTTTACAGATGAAGCAACATTTTATGTAAATGGTGAAGTAAATTCACAGAACTGCCGCTACTGGAGTAGACAAAATTTGCATAGATATCATATCACAAGGACTCAGCGGCCACAGAAAGTCAATGTTTGGACTGGGTTGATTGGACACCATATTGTAGGACCGTTTTTTATTGAGGGTACTCTTACAGGAGAAAAATATTTAGAATTGCTTGAGTACAGAGTTATGCCAGCCCTCCACGCTTTAAATATTGATGGTGAGATTTGGTACCAGCATGATGGCGCGCCGGCACATAATTCTCATATGGTTAGAACATTTTTCAACCAAAGATTTCCAAACCGTTGTATAGGCCGTGGAGGAGAAGTAGAATGATCCGCAAGGTCACCAGACCTGTCTCCAAACGATTTCTTTCTTTGGTCATGTATCAGAAATAAAGTTTTTCATGGAGAACCTCTAAACAATATTGACCAATTAAAAAATAGAATACGAGTTGCTGCAAGAGAAATAACTCCAGAGCAGATACAAAATACAATAAATGAATTCTACAATCGCTTAGGATACTGTCTGGCCGTCAATGGTGACATTTTTGAAAATTTGTTAAATTACTTTTTAAATTTTGTTCAACTACTGTATTTCACATCCTATGTTGCAAAATAAAATACACGCTAAAATACATTGCTGTCATTTCATTATTACGTTACTCTAGCAACTAGTGTATGTATGTGCATGTTGCATTATAAAATATATTCACGGTATATACATATTTCTTGTAAAACTAAAATTCTACCTGCAATGAAGTAGTATTGAGATGAAGAAACTAGAATCGCTAGTATACCATATATATGTATGTATATATATGGTACTCTGTACATGTAACTGGTTATTGGTCGAATGGTTTTGCAATTCCAGTAAGACTTTATTGTTTCGTCTAGTTGATTTGTACGTGTCCGATGAATTTATTTTTCACCTCCACCTTTCGTGAACAAAAATTAGAAAGGCTATGTGGTAACTTAGAAGCTTGATTATCCTGTTACCATTTGGTAACTATGCGAACAAAGAGAATGAGATTTTTTGGCGCAAAAAGTTAATTCTATCCAGTGGCAATATAATGACGGTGGATAGATACATCCTCAATTCTATAAAATAAGAATAAGAAAAGATAAAATCAGTCTTAAAATGAAGTACATTTATTATAACACATGGATCAATAAGTCCCTAGACTAACAATGAAAACAACATTTTTTTTGCAAAATTTTTTTTTATTCATCAACATAATCACCTTTTAGGGTGATACAATGGTTCCAACGCTTTTCCAATTTTTCAATACCATTTTTATAAAAAAATTTATCTTTCGCTTCAAAATAAGCTTCAGTTTCAGCGATAACCTCCTCATTTGAGCCAAATCTTTTTCCGTGGAGCATTTTTTTAAGATCAGCAAAGAGCCAGTAGTCACTGGGGGCTAAATCTGGCGAATATGGGGGGTGGGGAAGCAGATCAAAACCCAATTCGTTCAATTTTGACATTGTTTTCATCGACTTGTGGCAGGGTGCATTGTCTTTGTGAAAAAGGATTTTTTTTCTCTGCATGTGCGGTCGTTTTTTTGCGATTTCCTCCTTCAAACGCACCAGTAAGTCAATATAATAATCACTGTTGATCGATTTACCTTTTTCGAGGTAGTCAATGAAAATCACGCCATGTGTATCCCAAAAAACTGACGCCAGGACTTTACCAGCTGACTGCTGCGTTTTCGGACGTTTCGGACGGCTTTCGCCAGCTGTGCGCCACTCAGATGACTGCCGCTTCGACTCTGGAGTGTAGTGATGTATCCATGTTTCGTCCATGGTCACGTAACGACGCAAGAAATCTTTTTTGTTGCGAGTAAATAGCGATAAACAGCTTTCTGAATCATCGACTCGTTGCTGTTTTTGTTCCATCGAGAGCAATCGCGGCACCCACTTGGAAAAAACCTTTTTCATGCTCAATTTTTCATGAAGGATAGTAAATACACTTCCATATGATATCTGTGTCATCTCAGCAATCTCACGGAGCTTCACTTTACGATCTTTCTTTATAATTTTTGTCACTTCACTCACATTTTCCGGTGTAACGGCTTCCACAGGTCTACCCGGGCGTTCCGCGTCATTTGTGTCGGTACGACCACGTTTAAACTCGGCAAACCACCGACAAATCGTTGCTTTTGATGGACAAGGGTCCGGGTAACATTTTTCAATCCATTGTTTTGCTTGCGTGGTGTTTTTACCCATTAAAAAACAATGTTTTATCAGAACACGAAACTCGTTTTTTTCCATTGTTTAAACAAACTACAAAACGACTTTACTCCAACCTCGATAACTCATCTGTTTCTGGTCCGATCGACTTAAAATTTTGACACGTTTCAAGCAAAGGTTAGTACTCTAGAAAGACGTGGTTACTGGTTTACTACGAGCGCCATCTATGGGTTAGTCTCGGGACTTATTGATCCATGTGTTATTATCAATGTACAAAATATTTTTCCTCATAATCATCATTTGCAACACATTTCTCTAAATACTGAATCCATTTTTTCATTCCATTCATGGAAAAACCTTCTTGTTTACTATTGATCTAATCGCAGCAGTCTGAACCTCTGTGTCTGATGAAAAATATTGATCTTTCGATACCTTCTTCTTAACTTTGGGAACAACCAGATATCTGTGGGTGTCAAATCAGGCCTGTACGGAGGATGCGAAATAACCGTCAATTTGCAATGCGGTCTGACGTTATCATAGTTCAACAAAAAATTTGTTCTTCCCGGTCCTATTCTACGAATACGATTCCTCAGTGAGAGTAAAGTGTTGCGGTACCTTATTGAATTAATAGTTGATGTCTTCGACAAATATTCAGTTTGAATAATTCCCTTTGCACCCCAAAAAATAGTGAGCATGGCTGTCTTCGCTGACTGACTCTTTTAAATTTTCGTGCACGTAGAGAATCAGGAGGATGATATTCCATAGACGCTGCTTGTTTTCGGGGTCATAATTATGAACTGAAGATTTATTGGTGGTGACGTTCATGAGGAAAATGAAACTTTGCGATACTCGATACTTTGCTGGTTAAAACTTGTTTCTATCCCCATTACTCATATAATGGCGTTCTTGGAGATCTTATAACGGGTCTTCCAATAAGAGGTTTCATTTTGATATGTAAAAGAAACGAGTATTTTTAAGCGATATCATCGGATGTTTATTTAATTATAAAGAGGAAGGTATGCCATTAATAATGGAAAACAATATCAGCCAAATGGGCGCCTCGGCTACGCTTGCAGGAACATTTTCTTTTCATGAAATTTTCTATCACCAATTCACACCATCGATTGTGGGTCATTGGCACAGACTTTATGTTTCACGTAGCCCCAAAGAAAAAAGTCTAAAGGTGTTAAATCACAAGATCTCGGTGGCCAATTGTGATCGCCTCTTCGAGAAATCACATGGTCAGGAAACTTTTCACGCAAAAGAGCGATAGTATCGTTACTTGTATGCCACGTAACGCCGTCTTGTTGAGAATAAACGTCGTCCACATCAATATCTTCCAATTCCGGTCATACAAAATCATTAATCATAGTTCGATAATGGTGAATGATCCATTCACCGTAACAGTTGCTCCAGCCTCATTTTCGAAAAAGTAAGGTCCAATGACCCCGCCAGAACAAAAACCGCATCAAACAGTCACACGTTGAGGATGGAGAGGCTTTTCAACAATAATTCTTGGTTTTTCCGAGCCCCAAATGCGACAATTCTGCTTGTTAACGTAGCTTCCGAGGTGAAAATAGGCCTCATCATTCAAGATGATTTTTTTATGAAATTCCGGATCAGTTTGATGCATTTCAAGGACCCAATCAGCAAAGACACGACGTTGTTGATGGTCGGTAGGCGTGAGTTCTTGTGTTAACTGATCTTTAAAAGCCTTAAGATCTAAGTCTTTTTGCAAAGTACGGTGTAATGACGTTTGTGGAATGCCCAATTCCAAAGATCGGCGAGAAATTGACAAACCTGGGTTTTCCTAAACACTATGGGCTACAACAGCAATATTCTCAATTGTTCTTGAGCGGAGTGCACGAGTTCGATTCTTCACATTACTAACTTGTCGTAGCACCTCAAATTTTTACACCAGTTTCACAATTGCTGGCCCAGATTGTGCTTCACGACGACCCAAAAATGCTTTAATTTTGCGAACTGTGACTGCGAAATTTTCACCATTTTTGTAGTGAAGTTTAATCATTTCAATGCGTTGTTGAAGCGTATATCGTTCCATTTTTACTAATGGCGTAGTTTTTTGACAGATGACATCAAGTAGTTACAGATTGAGTCATGACAACTGTTAAAATGGCGGGCTATCGAAAATAGAATGTCTTATTGGAACACCTATTATATCAATCCATTCTAAACATAATAGGATACAGTATACTTCCTTGCTTATTTCTCTTATTTCTTCTTAGTCATATTGTCTCTGACGTATACCTTTTGGCACTGATTTCTAATATTAGTACTGAGTATAGTTTTGTGTTGTCCTCTGTCATGCCATTCCTTTACTCTCTCTGTCTACTGTAACAAGTTTTCTCTGCATTTACAACAATATAACTTACCATTAGCCTACTTTATCTTTCCAATAGTCTGATTTCTGATAAAACCCAATCGTTTATAAACCCATACTCGAGAGTTTTTTGTACTTTTTACAAATCTTTTCCGAGATTTTTTTATAAATATGTGATAAGAAACGTATAGCGAGAATATACATCAGTAATTGTTGCATTTATCTTCTATTATTTATTGGAACAAGGGTTCTTCAATGCTTGGAAATACTGTTAATCTTCGTCGACGATTTTATATAATATTTCAATTCATGTGTTTCCATAAATTTATTAACTTAGGTTTTATTTCTTCAATATCAAGTGCTTTTCCTAGTTTTAATCTATCTTAATCCTTTTATTAATTTTTATTAATTTCCTGTCTTCATTTTATTCATTGTATTTTGGTTTTTCTTTTTAGTGTAGTCGCGGCTTTTGTCTTCATTTTGGCAATAGTAGTTTTTTAAAGTGCTCTCTCCAACACTTTAGAATGCCATTTTGTTCTTAAGAACAAGAGATGAAACCAGAAAACTCATAAATCTTGGATACTTCAATTGTGGCAATTGTTGAAGAATTACCTTATAAAGTAACTCATAAGTAAAAACTATGATTTTGATATGGTACTTGCCTCATAAAATATCTTTTTTTAACACCGCCAAGAATTCAAATTTGTTTTGACTTTTCCCCGCACCGAAAATATAATCTAGAGACTGTTTTTCTCTGTCAACTGACATGAGTTTTGTTTGATATTTTTTCCAATCACCAACACACATTCCTTTTATTCTATTAGCTTTATCATCCATCAAAGATCTATTGTTTAATTATATTTTATTTTACATCCAGACGATCGCTAAGTTTCACATAAAGAGGGGCAGTGAAAAAAAGTCCAGGCCGCCTCACAATTAATCGGTATGAAGGTAATGATTGACATATGACATTAAGTAGTACATAAATTATATTGTTCCTCTTTCAGAGCAGAAATTCCCCGAGATTGCATCGGTTGCCGCTTAAATATTCAGACTCAGATATAAGAGATCTTCCGCAGAAGACCAAGAGGAAACCGGTGAATAATTCTTTTATAGAGAAGAGTGCGCAGATCATTCAAAATTACGGCGCCCTTTTGAAGAAGATACCTTATCAATTTGGAGACGCCGAGTCTTATTTCAAGCAAACTTTAAGGAATTACGACGATTTCGATTTCAAATCTTTGAGGTGTGAGGCCAAGAATCATTTAAAAAACTTCAGATCACTAGATAACTTAAAAACAGTAAGTAAATTCTGCATATTTGGTATTTGTTGTTAAAAGATAAGACAGCAGTCTCTATAAAATTGCAAAACAAAGTCGTTTTATAATATATTTTTTTAATGATGATAGAATTTTTAGAGAACCTGGCAGTGACACAAATCCTTGTACATTCGAAATGCCAATTTTCTTACTAGGTGCACCGGAATGTTTTTCTAACAGATATCGCTAGGCTTAAGCATGCAATGTTGTGATTCGACGCATATGCCATTTTATTCTACGGACATCAAGCTTCAAAGCCGTACATGTAATATTTTGCGAAGGCAACACTGTCATAGATTTATACCTCTTTGAAAACGTCGAGTTTCGTGCCTGAAGAAGTGCATTTGCAGCACGCATTGCTTTTCTTATTTAATCAAAGGAAAAAGCCTCTGAAAGCCATCGTTTGCTGATAGGAACTTACGGTGAGCATGCTCCAACCATAAAAATATGTGAGGCGTGGTTTTGACAATTCAAATATGGTTATTTCGATGTGCAAGACAGAGAACGTTCTGGCAGACTGAAAAAGTTCGAAGATGCGAAACTGCGGGAGTTATTGGATGAAGACCCAACCCAAACTCAAAAACAAATTGGCAGAAACGTTAAATATACCCCAAGAAACGAGCAATGGGAAAACCTAAAAGATGGGAAAATGGGTGCCACATCAATTAGGGACAGACCAATGGAAAATCGAAATATCGTCTGTGAAATCAAAGGTATGATTGGAAGTCATTTCTGCATCGAATAGTGGCGGGCGATGAAAAATGGATTTATTTAGAAAATTCTAAGCCCACAATATCATGATTATCACCTGGCGAAGCCGGCCCATCGACTCCAAGGCCAAATAGTTTTGGTCGCAAGACAATGCTCTGTCTTTGGTGGGACCAGAATGGCGTGGTTTATTACGAAGTGTTGAAACCCGGTGAAACAGTTAATACTGATCACTACCGACAACAAATTATCAATTGGAACCATGCATTGATAGAAAAACGTCCAAAACGGGCCCAAAGACACGGTAAAGTGATTTTACAGTCCGATAACACGTCGTTTCATACAGCAAAATCGGTCAAGGAAGCGTTGAAAGTATTTGGATGGGACATAATATCGCACTTGCCGTACTCTTCGAACCTTGCCCCGTCCGACTATCACCTTTTCGCATCAATGAGACACGCGCTTGTAGAGCAGCACTTTGCCAAATTCGAAAGTTAGAAAATGGATCTATGAATGGTTTTACTCAAAGGACAAACAGTTTTCTTTAGAATGGCATCCATAAATTGGCTGCAAGGTGGGAAAAATGTGTAGAATTAAATGGCCAATACTTTAAATAAATAAATTTTTCCATTTTCTTGAAAATTGTGCAGTTTTTTTTACGAAAAAACCGATAATAACTTTCCGGTACACCTGGTAAATACCTGTCAAAAGATAGCAACCTTCCCATTCAAACGGTTGTCTAATTTGATCATGTTAACTATTTTAGTTAGGGTAGAGTCACCCAGTTTGCAGATGATACGTCCATAATATTGCGTGCCCAGTGCAAGGAAGTTGCAGAGGTTTATATGGAGACTGCGTTGGGGGAAGCAAGTGAGTGGTTTAGTAGCAATCTTATGAAACTAAATCAGGACAAAACCCAACAGTTGGCAATAACAACTAGAGGAGTGGTGGGCGAGCCCAAAGTGAATATCAAGTTTCTGGGCCTGCTGATTGCGAGCAACCTGACTTGGGAGTGCCACATTGATAACTTGTGTCGCAATTTGGCATCAGCAATATACTCAATACGAAGAGTGAAACTGGTGGCAACACCCGAGGCGGCTAGGACTGTGTACTGTGCAAATTTTCAGGGCAGGGTTTTGTATGGCCTATTGATGTGGGGAGCGTCTGGCGCGGCTGAGGCGGTTTTCAGGATGCAAAAGAGTGCAGTCAGAGCCCTTAGTAGTATATCCAGTACCAGAAGTTGTGTAAACTTATTCAGAAAACACAAAATACTGACCCTCCCATCCTTGTATATACTTGCTTGCCTGGAATTTGTTCATAAGTCGCCGGATAAGTTCTGCAAAAATGGTGATTTTCACAAATATGAAACACGAAACCAGAGCGGTTTGGTGATACCGTATCATCGCATTGGGAAAAGTCAGCTAGGTTCGAATTACGTGGCCGTGAAGATATACAATGCTTTGCCTTATAGGTTTAGGAACCTACCATGGATTGATCTCAAAATATTAATAAAAAAGGTGCTGATGGAGAACGTTTTTTATTCGGTAAATGACTACCTGAAGCATAAATTTTGACATTGCCCTTTTGTGTTTTTATATTTTTATATTTTTTTATATTTTTTTATATTTTAATTGGTACTCTGGTGTTTTGTTTTGTATAGGTCTTGCGGTTTTTAACGTGTTGTGAGCGCATTAATAGTGTTTTTATTTATCTATGATTGTTCCATGACGTGTATATGTACATATATATCAATAAATTATTATTATTATTATTATTATTAAATTGTTTTAGGAAAAAAAGAAAAATCATTTGGGAAGCGGGGACACCAAAGACAAATCCAAAGCCCAATTACTACAGAAGAAAAAATCCCATTCTTCGACTTCATTTGCTAAACCCAGAGGAAAGTCAGAGGAGGAAGAATTTGATATCTTTTATTCTCCAAGCAGTCATCTAACTGGAGACCACAGTCCTATAATGGCAGAAGGAGAAGATACTACCGTAAGTCAGAGTGAAATACACCAAAAAAATCTTTAAGTAATCGTCGGATTCTTTCATTTTAGTGGTCCGACTTCCCAGAAGATCAGGAGGAAGGTGAAGAAATTGCACCCCCACCAGATCCTCTGGCGGAGACGGAGCAACTTGTGCAACGAGCTTCCGAAGAGCTAGATCAGCTAGAGGAAGAAAATACCGTGACAGGAGGAGAGGTATCGTATTCGTACAGTATCGGGACGATAACGGAGAGCAATAGCTTTCGACTAGGTTATAGGAGAAAGTGGCGAAGAAGCGGAAGAGATGGATACAACTTTTGTCGAAGAAGAGTCACCAGAAGAATTCCCGACATCTATGGACGAAAATGTATCAGAGGGGCCAGAGAAACCCACTGAGCGTATTTTATCCAAAACAGCTACTACTCCAGAAAGTGCTGTGACGGAGTCTGTAATAGTTCCCACAGAATCTACACCTCTTGAGTCAAAACCACCGGAAGCGGAACCTACTGGACCACCAAGTAAAGCATTTTTGATCACTCTTTTCGTGAATTTTTTCAATTCTCATATTCTATATTTTTTTCGATTCAAAACGTGGTCTTCTATATTATATCCTTCTGATATAACTTTAATATTCTCACTAAATCAACATTTAGGAAGAGCTTAAAAATTTACTTTCGACAATAATTAATAATTCGTATTTCAAATTTTACATTTTGTTGACTGTGAATAAAATTTTCCAAAAAATCTTTTTTAGACCGATCTTTAGTACAGTCTATTTGTTTAGAGAATGATATGATATGTCATTAAATCATGCGCGAAGTGCGACGTCACGAAACCAAATACCACATCATATAGTGTACCATTGGCATACTGCGGAGGAGCATAAACAATAAGGTGGAATCGCCTTGGGAATAATGGCGAATCAGAATGCCATTGTTTGTTGCGTAGCAACAGAGAGACGCTTGCTAAAATTTGTTCATTGCGCACGTGATGTAATGTAACATTCTCCAACCAAATTATATGTACAATAGTTTCAAAATACCTCTTACAATACATATTTCTTTGTAGAAAAACCGGAAACTTACACGAATCCAATCTTGAAAGAGGTTGCAGAATGCGAAGCCCAATGTGCGGAAATTTCGACGATTCTGACAGAGCTAAGGAAACAGGTTGCCGCGCTAATAAGCGTACGTTTTACTCCACTAATACTTTCGACAAAGATAAATGTATTTCATTAACTTAGAAACCCAGTAGAACGGCGGCAGAAGACCGCGAATTGGAGGAGAAACAGAAACTTTTGAACGAAAAGATGCAACTGCTCGAACAGAAGACCAAGAAAGTGGAGTTGTTGATGAGTCAGGCCAAAGTCCACACTTTCGATCAGCCTCAAACGGAGGACGCTCTGCCCAAGGTCATTATATGCGGTGTAACGGAGAATAATATGCCTAAGATCATAGTGTGTGATGGAAAGAAGAAGAAGAAACTTACTCCTAGATTGACTTTACCTTCCCAGCAAACACAACCATGTGTAAGTTACAGTAAACAAAACAAAGCTTGGTTTATAATATTTAGATGCAGCCAAGACTTTATTCTGTATTTTCTTAAATCCAAACGCTGGTTTATAGTAGCCTTTGTTGTCGATACATTGTTTCCTCTTCCAAATCTGTACAGACACGTATCTTTTTGGTTTTTAAACACAGCATGCATTGACGATTGTATTATGAATTCTGTGTATATAGTATGCATAGCCGCAAATCGTTTTAATCGCACATAAAACTCTCTTAGAAACATTTCAGCAATCGGTGTTTAATGTCTGTTATTTAGACCGCAAAAATGCTCTATAATAATTCTTTTTGTACTTGCAGCCGCCATGTGTCTTGTCGCCAGGGGTAATGCCCCAATTTGCTCAGAGACTAACGGAAAGTTATACCATGCAGGAAAAGTTGGCCGCCGAAAATGCAGATTTAGAAGGGAAAAGGTATGATTTTGCTCCTCAAGTAATATATACGTTTTTCAACAAGAGTCGTTTTGAATTTTTAATATATTACGCAGTACATTTTCTTGATATGCGAGGATAATTTGGCGGAAGGTGCGACTTAAAATGAAACTGCAACTATTTTCTTTCTTCAACATATTCCCCTTCATTAGTATTGAAGGGGAATGCATTGAAGATAACTTGAACCAGCTTAGCTAGAGTGCCAATATATAACCATTTTTATAATCATTTTTGCCTATAATAATATAATAAATAATCAATGCCGTGATATAATCAGTTTTATAATCACCAGCGTCAAGGTCGTCAAAATACTTTTGTAATAACTTCTTCATCTGTCTTGAATGTTTTTCTGTCGAGAAACAGGTAAAGTTTTAAGTGTGAATTTGAAGGGGTTAGATCCGGTGAGTATGGTAGTTGGGTCGTATTTGGGAATAGGTAGAAGTCACATGGTGCGAGATCTGGTGAATACGAAGGATGATCAAGCACAGCAGTGCGCTTGTCCGCTAAAAACTTTTTGCACAAACTTTTGTCATGTTTAATTCATTATGAAAAATGTGTCTCACAGTTTATTTGTTTATGTTTACCATATCGGCAATCATCCGAATACTCGGACGTCGGTCTTCCGCAGAATTTTATTAATTTTCTGAACGTTCTCTTCAGTTCTTGCAATCACAGGTCGACCAGGACTTTTTCATCTTCGACTTCTTTCCAACCTTCAGAAAACCGTGTGTGCCATTCAAAAACTCTCGCACGTGACATAAAATTATCACCAAACACTTCCTTTAACATTTGTAAGCATTCTGTTGGCGATTTTTTTAATTCGACAAGGAATTTCAAGTTAATTCGCTTCACGATTTTTATGTCGACCGTTATCACGACACTATTAAGTAATAGTGTCCTGTACAATTAAACCTAGAAAGTAAAATAAAACAGACAGAGAGACAAAAGTACGAGTTGTTGCTTGGGAAGCATCAAGGTCAATGACATTCCAAAAATGCGCGACGGAAAGAGCGCAGTATTGTTATTTAATTGCCATACCTAGTAATTGAACTTAATCGCTGAAGGTTGATAAATAACCCCTTTCCACATTAATTTTCGTATTCTGTATACGTGTTTCGACAACTAAGTTGTCATCATCAGCAGATAATTAAACAGTGTCGCACCTGGAAAACTACGGCAAAACTACCCGTACGAAAACAATTATACAAAAACCCTTGTTTAATATTTGTATAGCTGTCCTATTTCGATAATAAAATAGATAAATTTAATATTTCAATAAAATCACATTTTGACGTTTCTTGTCAGTTAGATATTTTTTGACGTTTTTTGACAATTATTATCGCATTTACCTTCAAGTGACCGTGTTGGGTGACACCGAATCACCTTAGTTACAAATAAACAATATTGTTTACAGCTCGTGCTTTTTATTAAAAGTTTCTGGTGGTGTTTAATGTTTATCTCGCGTAATGAAGAATAATAATAGTGATAACTTGTGTCTGACGATATTGAAGAAGCTGCAAATAGAGCTACATTTGAATTATTACCGAAAAAATCTCTTCGGCAGTACGATATTGCATTTTCCAATTTTCTCAGCTGGTGTAGAATGAAAAACGTTGAAGGAAATTTCATTGAATTCATCTTTTTAGTATATGTTGAAGAGAAATCAAAAATATGGAAGTCGTCAACTATGTGGACTAAGTTGTCTTATATAAAGTCGAATACTCGTTAAAAATGGTGTTGACATAAGCAAATATTTCAAGGTAACAGCATTCTTAAAGCGGCAAAATGGTTATAGGCCTAAAAAATCGATAACCCTTACGTTTGAACAAATCCAGAAGTTTATAAATGGGGCGCCAGATGAAAAATACTTGATGGTAAAAGTTGCTACTGTTTTCCAAATATATGGAGCCTGTCGGAGTGAAGAGCTGTACAATTTGTTAATAGAAGACATCGAATTATTAAATAAATCATTGATTGTTCAAATTCCAAATACTAAAACGAAAATAAGTCGTTCTTTTTGTATTATTGGAAAATACATTGACTATTTTAGTAAGTACGCTGCATTACGCCCTTTTAATGTTTATCATTGACGTTTTTTTCTGAAGTACTCAAATTGCAAATGCATTGCCAGCCCAGTTGGTATAAACACGTTTGGGAAAATTCCCTCCATCATTGCTGAGTTTTTGAACCTCCCAGGACCAAAGAAATATACAGGTCATTGTCTTAGAAGGTCTTCTGCTTCTTTGCTAGTAGACTCAGGACCAAATATAACGGAAATGAAGAAGCATGGAGGATGGAAGTCTACAACAGTAGCTGAGGGTTACATCGCTCAATCGTTATTCATATAATAGCTATTGCCGAAAGAGTTATACCAATAGCTAGGTCTAGAGTTACAGTAGCACTTTTCACTTCACTTCAAGAATTAACTGCTAATGCTGATGAAATTGGCAACTCAGCTAGTTCGAATGTGTTACAGGGTTTTTTAAAACCGCAAGGTATTAATATCAACAATTCTAATTGTACTATTAACATTAATGTTAATAAATTATAATAATATAAAATTTTATACTGTTCATAATAAAACTTGGAAGATCTTCTGAAAATTTAATGATTATAACATTTTACTATTGTTTGGCAAAAAAAAATAATGTTAACAATATTTTTAACACTCTACTTTGTAAACGTCATCTGTTAATACTTACGACAGCCATTAACAATGCCTCTTTTAATGACAGTTATACAAAAAATGATTATCTGAATTTTTTCTATGTTGCTCTCACATGCTTGGTTTTCATTCGTGTCTGTATATACCATCGGCTTCTCTCTAAGTTTAAGAAGCATAAGATTATTAAACTTTCTCGAAAAAGAATTTGAGATACCACATCGTTATCCATAACATGTGAATATAAGGAGGAATCGTTAAGTGAAAAATCAAAATACGACAAAAAAAAACTGTTTTTGTGGGCGTTTGGAGAACACGACACATAATAAATAACCCTTCGGTCATTATCAAGTTGCGCATTTGGAAAAAAATACAAATACCTTTCAAATTTGACATATGGACTGTCATTGTGTCATCTCTATTGACCACACTTTTATGAAATTTTCATAGATATAAACTCCAGGAGGATCTTCTTGACAAAGATCAGACAGTTGAGAGCCTCCAGCGCAAACTGACCAGCCTGCAGGCTGAGATGCGCATGATTGTTAAAGAGAATAACTTACTGAACGATAAACTAGAAAAAGCTCAGGTAGAAATTCATTGTCGCCTTAGTATAGTAAAAAGTACAAAAACTACATAATTTACTAATTTTATAGCAAATACAAGTTTGTAACAGAGGGGTGAGTACTATATTTCCTTTAATTTTAAATATTTTGATTCGTTTTTATTTATTGCTTGTCAGTTCAGTTTTACGCACAAAATTATGTAAGGATTTAGAATTCTTTTAGCCGCTTTTTTTGTCGTAAATTTTTAAAATTGTTCCGCAGTATCTTTTGAAGTTATTTTTGTTTCATTGACATTTCGTGTGGTATTAATCGAACCTTAATCAATAACTTTTTGAAGATGATTTCGAAACACGTCTCCATTTGTAAATTGAATAACTACGTGGGTTATTTTTTAAGTTTTGCATATAAAATTGGAATGAAACACAGGATGGCTTTTAAAGACTTGTTTTTCGAAGTATTCTCCACGAGGATTAATGCACTTTAGCATGCATTCGAACCAACTTTGGAAGCAGTCGTCCCACTCGTTTGCTGGTACAGTCAAAATTGCGTATTCGAAGGCATCGACTGCTCCTTCTGGCGACTGGAACCTTTGACCACGCAGTCCGTTCTTGATTTTCGAAAAGGTAAGGAAATCGATGGGACTTAGGTCCGGACTGTACTGAGGATGGTCCAACAATTCGACGTTTTGTTGTGTTCAAAATTCAAAAAAATTGTCTTCCGTGCTGTGTGCGAACTTGCATTCTCTTGGTGAAGGATGATTCGTCGTTCGGGGTTGGTTTTTCGAAGCTCAGCGATGACTTGCGATAAACAAATGGTTGTATACTAATCAGCAGGAACAGTTCTTTGATCTTGTAGAGGAATTGTTGCTCATGAGTTTCTTTCCAAACAAATGTCACGACCATCTTTTTGGTGATACTTCGAGAACAGATGACTTTTGTCGAGTTTTCTTCACCTTGGAACACCCACACGGACGACTGTCGTTTATTTTTTGGCTCGTATGAGTAAATCCAAGATTCATCACCATTGACAATGTTGTACACGTTTTTAGAGCTTCCGGCATTGATGTGATCTAGAACTTTCTGTCTTAACGAGAATAAAAATATTTTTATGAAGCATCATGAGTAATGTTGAAGAAACCTCCGAGTTTGCAGTAGAGAACCCAAGGAACAATTTTTAAATTTCGCGGAAGTTTTGAGTTGGTAATAGTAAAAATAAAGGTTAGCTATGATTTCAATTCATTCAAGAAATTAGGAAATAACATGCTATCTGCTTCTGGGTTTCCGGGCTGGAACCGCGTCACTAGTATATCTGCCGACGTTTCGTACCCATTTGTATGGGACATCTTCAGGGCTGAACTACTGCACTGAAACTGGTGTAAGTCGATGGGGGACGTGTTTATATATGGATAATGGGTCATGAGTCAATGGAGCGTTACGGTTACGGTTGGGTCGATTAGAGATGCAGGATTGCCAAGCGTTATGTAGGGGGTAGCCATCATCGCGGTTAAGATTATTGGGGTGCTTAAAGATCTCTATAGTTTCACGGATTTTGCGACCATAGAAGTGGTTAGTGCGGGATAGGATCTTGGTTGAATTAAACTGAATATGGTGCCCGGTTTCCAGTCTATGCTCGGCAAGTGCAGAACCGGCTATGCGCAGCAACCTAGTACAACGCTCATGTTCAGAAACACGAGTGCCGACAGACCGCTTTGTTTCACCAATATATGCCCTGCCGCATGAACAAGGAATCCTGTACACACCAGCTGATTCTAAAGAAACATGGTCTTTTACGGAAAAAGGGTCAGATAATTTGGAATGGGGTTTGAAGATGGTTTTGATGTTGTTTTTGAGAAGAACCCTACTGATGCGGTCAGTAACACCTTGTATATAGGGTAGGTGGGCTTTAGAGAGGGGGGGAGATGATGTAAGCTGTGTATTAAGTTGTGAGATTTTGGGATTAAGATGTCGATCTATGGTTCGCTGAATATTATGGTTGGAGAAATTATTATTTATAAGAGCTTTGGTAACGTGACTTATTTCCTGGGATATAGAATGCTGGTCAGATATGTTCACAGCTCTTCGGACTAAGGAATTGATAACGCCCTGTTTCTGGGCAGGATGATGATGGGAGAGGGCATTGAGATACCGATCAGTGTGTGTGGGTTTGCGGTACACTGAATGTCCTAGTGAACCATCCAGATGACGAGTTACCAAGACGTCGAGGAAGGGAAGGGAACCTTCAGATTCAATCTCCATGGTGAAATTTATGGAATCGTGTTGTGAATTTAAGAAAACGAGGAAGTTGTTCAAGGAATCCCGACCATGGGGCCAAATAACGAAGGTGTCATCCACATATCTGAACCAACATTTTGGTTTTTGGTCACAAGAGTGAAGAATTTGTTGTTCGAATGCCTCCATAAAAATGTCAGCGACAACAGGAGAGAGAGGAGACCCCATAGCTGCACCCGATACTTGTTCATAATAATTACCACGGAACTGAAAATAGGTGGAGGTTAAACAAATATTCACCAGGTTGGCCAAATCATCAGGTTGGTTGTCAGTGGAAAGGATTTGACGGATTATTTGGATAGTGTCGGGTATAGGAACTCTGGTGAATAAAGATTCGACGTCAAAACTAACTAGTAGATCATGAGGATCTACCGTTAGGCCATTTAGTCTTTGGACAAAATGTTTGGAATTTTTAATAAAAGAATCACTATTGCCGGTGTAAGGTTTGAGGATGTTCGAGAGATATTTAGATAATTTATAAGTGGGACTGTTTATGGTACTCACTATGGGACGCAGAGGAATGCTGGGTTTGTGAATTTTTGGGAGACCGTACAGTTTTGGGGCTTTGGAGTCGCTGGGTAATAAGGTTCTGTGAGAATCGGTAGGGATAGAAGAGGTTTTGATAGATGATATGATGGTACGTTCTATTCGTGAGGTGGGATCTCGCTTAAGAAGTTTATACGAGCCGTCCTGGAGAAGAGTTTGTATTTTAAGCTCGTACTGATCACTGTCCAAGACAACAGTGGCGTTACCTTTATCAGCTCTGAGTACAACGATGGTGGGGTCAGATTTCAGGACTTTATGGGCTAGAATCTCGGATCTTTGAAGATTAGATTTCGGTGGTTTGGCCTGCGTGAGGATTTTTGAAGATTCGAAACGGATGGGATCGGCGATAGCCGGAGGAATTTTGACAAGAGCCGATTCTATGCCAGTGATGATGTCTTCCGTAGGGATGTATTTGGGAGTGGGTGCAAAATTGGGCCCTTTGGAAAGAACAGAAATCTCATCAGTGGATAAGGGTCGTTTAGAGAGATTGATGACAGTGTGTGACATAGAAATATTATGTTGTCGAGGTTTGGGTACTAAGGCCTGGAACTTGCGGATGTGCCTTTGGATAATATGGTGTTTGATGTTTTCCGCTTGTTGAAAGGTTATGCGGTCTAGAAGATCCCAATCGGATTGGGTTAAAGTAGAAGCAAATTGTAGGTGTATGTGAAGGAGTTTATTAGAAAGGGAATTGAGATCACGTCTGGTATGTTTGATGCGTTCTCGAACCAATGCGAGACCCGCTCGTTGATATATGGATCTGGCAGAAGGAGAGATAATGTGGTGTTTGACCTGTAAAAAAATAAAATATAATTTTAGATGTAGTTATTTTTTCCTTGGGCAACTTAAAACACCCGCGAAATTTAAAAATTGTTCCTTGGGAACAGCCTCGCCGGTAAGGGCACTTATAAATAAAACAAATATGTACCTAGGCACCTTTTCAAAGTTCCATTTTTGGGAGGCATCTTTGCGTCACTGACACGATGCAAGCTATTGAAATTGCCTGCACGTAGTCACCTCCCATCGGACCCTGTCGCCGGTTACAACTTGTTCAACTTTAACCATGAATTAAGACGCCTTAACGCTGATGTCAGTCAACAAAAACTTAATCGACAACATCGACGAATAAAAAATTTTTTTAATTCTGAACAGGATGAAAGACGAGTTTCATTTCATTGAAATTTTATTCTATTTTTATTTTCATTGGAATATAGAATATAGATAAGTCTTTCTTTTAATTTTCTTATGTTGTTTCTTTTGTTAAAAGGGCCTCGAAGACAATAATTTCGAGTTGTCATTGAACTGAATTAACAAAACATTAATTTCTTTTAATTTAAAAGAGTCTATTTGACAGAGTGATGTAATTTTTTTTTAGTTTTAAAACGGTACAAATTTCCTTAGCGAAAAAAACTACCACACGAAATATCAATAAAACCTTAAAGATAATGTCATATTTTAGAATATTATAATTAAGAATTGCTTGTAAATTATTTTTCCGTTTTAGAGAAATTTATTTATTTTAGTAGGCGTGACTGAATTTTGTTTATTTTGAATATTTACTGATTAAAATTTTTGAAAATCATAGGACAGTCCAAGAATTCAACGAAAAAAAATGCCTTGCGGAAAAGGGAAAGGGATATGTCCTGCGGATGTGGAAGGCAGACTGAACGAATATTCAGAAACCACACAACAACTGGTAGGCTTTATGTTTTATTTTACCGTTCTGTTAGTAACTACGTACAAGTTAAAGAAAAATTTCAGAAATATTCAAAGACAGAACTACGTTTCCTATACTAAATAGTCCATAACGGAGAGTTGTTAAAGGATGTTTTAATTAACTTGACTCTTGGTCAGCTGTGTGCCAGTTACTTTGTCGTCTCTTTATTTGTAAAATACATTCTTTGAATTTTATAATTTATATTTGACATTTTTGATGATGGAGGACATGGTCAATAGCTAGTTCTTGTGTACGTTCAAACCCCACTCACCTATTTAAATTAGAAACTTATCGAATCACCTGATAACTTTCGAAAAGACGAGTTAACGTTGTTGTTGCTGCTTTAAAAGTTGGTTTCGCAAGTTTATAAAAAATTAACAATTTTAATGTAATTCTATAACCTCATTTTTTATGTTTCTATTGTCAAAGTTAGTTTAAATGGGCCATCAGTTAAATACTTAATGAACTTATTCTTCTCATCTCGCGTGGAGTAGTGTAGAGTTGCATTTCATTATTTCTTTGGCGGTCTTTTCCAAATCTCTCTTCATCTTCTTCAATTTTGTACTACCCTTTCCATGTCTTTTTATTTTATATTCTTCTTCCTCATGGCACCTCTGGTTTTCACCTGGATTTTCTTTACCTTTTTTGACGTGGGTTCATTTTTCGTCTTCCAGTCATCTCGCCCGTTCTTCTTCTATTATTACTTGTAAAGGCTTTAGGTTGAACTTCTTTCTGTTTTGCTTAAAAGACTCATATAGATGCTGCTCATTTGTTTCTGCTTTAATTAGTTTTCCATGGTATTGATCTGCGTCTTGCATACTGCACTGGAATTGTGTAGAGTTGCATTTCATTATTTCTTTGGCGGTCTTTTCCAAATCTCTCTTCAACTTCTTCTATTTTACATTATCCTTACCGTGTCTTTTCATTTTATACTATTCTTCTTCATGGCACCTCTGGTTTCACGTGGATTTTCTTTACCTTTTTTGTCGTGCGTCTTTTCTTCACGTTGCAGTCATCTCGTCCGTCTTTCTATCATTACTCGTAAAGGCTTTAGATTGTTTCTCTTTTGCTCAAGAAACTCGTATAGATGCTACTCATTTCTTTCTGTCTTCATTAGTTATCCATGATATTGATCTATGTCTTGCATAACTGCACTCGGTCGAGATTACTCAGACATTTAGTAATACCGTGAAAAGTCGTCCAAGCACCATCTTCCTCAAGATTTCTTTCTTGGATTATTGCACCTTAGTATTTAAAACAATGCAGTTGTTTCAATTTCCCTCTTCTTATTAAATATATTTAGTTTTACTTACTTATGACCATAGTTTATAACCCATGTTTATAGGCTTTTATCTTTACTACTTTTGCCGAAGGTATTGCCATCGTAGCTTAATTCCAATGTACCAGTCGCCTTCAAATCTCGTGCACCCATTCTATATGTATTTGGTTTTAATCTGAACCTATTAATTGCATCATCAAGTACAATTGGAAACAGACAAGTATTAAGTATTCAACTTTTATTTGAAACTTTGATTGTTTGAAAGGTCTTGGGATTTTCGATGACTTTTTATTAATAAACTAATTGTAGGAATGAGTAAAGTTAGTTTTTCTTTCTTGCATGATCATTCTTCGATAATATAAATACTATGGAGGAAAGAGGGATCTAATAATTCCCTGAATAAACTTATTTTAATTATTTTTAGGAAAAACAACTATCGGAAATGGAAGACGAAGTAAGAACGATGCAGAACGAATTGGTCGCCGTTAGACAAGAAAGAATGCACTTAGAGCAGCACAGACGAATGATGTCTTGTCCTAATACTTGCCTTCCTTCACCTCCTTGCGGCATGCCACCTTGTCCTGCAATACCACCGTGTCCTGCGGCACATCCGTGTAGCGCCCCGTCTTGTCAACGACCAGTAAATATCCTTCGATGATATCTTTTAAAAAGCCATCATGTACATTTATTTCAGTCCCCCTGTCCTACTTGTTGTCCGGCGCCGTGCAATCTGAATAGGCAGGTAAAATAAAGTATTTGCTATAATGATTGTCAACTCATGTCGGCTCGGTTTTTGCAGACCGGACCTTCCTTGGAACAACAATTACGTGAACTAAGAGAAAAATATAATTACCTACAAGAAGATTATAAAGGAAAACTGACGGAAGTAGCCGGTTTACGAGCAGACGTCGAAAGACTGAAACAGAACGCATTAGATGCCGAACAGGCTAAGAAACTCGCCGAAGAAAAGTCGAAAGAATGTGCCAAATTGTTGAAAGAATGTAAAGACTCGAAGAAAAGTGTAATGAGTAATTTTACTGCCTTACGAACAGATTTTAGAATAGTTTGTTACGTTTGTAGAGTATCGGAACTAAGGAACAAATTATGGAACTCGAACAACAGTTGTCAGTTGCCAAACAGCGATACAGAGAGGTCAAAGATGAACTGGAAGAGGTTAGGGCCTTGGTGGAGGAACACAAAGCCCAAATGGAAGATTATCGAAATAAAGTAGGCGACACACACACACCTCGGTTTAACCGTAAACTAATTCTTGTTCATTGTAGTATATGCAAGCCCAACAAACGGTGGAAGAACAGCGGCGCCAAATTGACATGATGGAATTGGAGAACGCGCGGATAGGAGAACAGGTCAACTTAGAAATACAGCGCGTGAAGAATCAGTTCCAGGAGAAACTACAGGAATTGACGCCCCTTCCCGACATTCTCAAGGCCACCCAGAAGAAATTGCAGGAAGTTCAGCAGATGCATCTACTCGCCGAAAGGAAGAACGAATGTCTGCTAAAAGACCTGCAAACATGCAGAGATAAGGTGTTTGTTTGAAATAACGAGAGCTAACGTTATAGTTTATTTTAATACTTTATAGGCTGGCGAATTAGAATTAGAAATTGAGAAGTATAGAACTAACGAAAGAGAAGGAGCAGGTGAAACAGGTATAGTAGAGCTTTTAGTAAAAGAAGTTTCTACAGATATTTTGAAAATGGATTTTTACGCACAGTAGCAGGCAAAAACTTTATACATGTTTACTTGGCAACAAACCAATTACAAATGTTTCACGTAAAAGAATCGAATGGCCCCTAATTGCCCACTAGCAAGTTTCATTCTTAGTTGCATAGCAATTCGTTTGTTTTTCTTTATTGACATGTCTTTATGAGAGTGACAATTTAACAGGAGAAAATTCAAATTGCAATTGAATCTATTTAAGATTTTTTTCTTTAAAATTCATTCGAACGAATTTTATTGGGAAAAGAACAAGTTATGGACAATCGTCTTTTATTTGTTTACTTTATGGCAAAGTACGTATCAAGGCAGCCACAAAAAGGTGTAAAAAATGAAGATAATACAAACATACATATAAAATAAGGGCAGACATAAATCTAGATTAGTCAAAATCACAGTTTTAAATCAAGGCTTCGGAGTTACCTAACGGTTTCAGATGTGGCTTTCACGAAATCTTTTTGTGTGCCAGGGAATGCTCGAAGACCACATTCGTACGCTGCATGTCTGATTTTTTGGTTCTCCGCTTCAGGACTCGGCTTCATGTCCTACTTGTGTAGCATGTGGCCATATCTACAATATGTCGCATAGTATTGAGAGTGTTTGGTGTTCAATAAGGTTTGCTACTCTTCCGAAGCGCAGTTTCTCCGTTCAGTCATCTATGAGTACACCGCATCGAAGTCTTTTTTTGAGAACAGTTGAGCGGTTTTTAAAGGAACTCCTCTCGATTCAAGACGACCAAATACCTCCTAACCTGCGCTGAAGTTGTTCGCTCGTTAAATATCACATTCTATATATAAATATACAAATATATACTGAAATATCAATTCGCTCTTACGAGTACATTCTCGAGTGATCCCTTCAGGTGGAAGGGTCAGGGAATAGTTAATCACCTCGTCGTGTTACTACTCATCCGTCCTGATGTTCTATTCCTCCAAGTGGACTCTCTCCGGTGCCTTTTTGGGAGGAAAGGCGACTATAACAACAAACAGTGCAGCAGGTCATACCACTCGATAAATTTGCTCGGACATTCTTTCCACAGATACCCAATCACTCACCCTGTATATGTCGCGCATTGTAATATGTCTCTCGTACTGAATAATTTATGCCACATGGTGTAAAGCATATGTGGGCAATAATCGGCCCGCTGTAAGATTTGATCCGGCTTGCGAGATATTGTATTATTTCATGTCTGATATTTATCGCTAAAAATTATGAACATTACTTTAAAATGCACTACTTTTAAACGCGACCCGCGAAAGTATTTGCACATTAAAGTTTGACCTACAACATGTCAAAAGTTGCTTATACCTGGTGTAAAGTTGAATTTGATGGAGCCTGTGGTCTTGGTTCTCAGCGTTGTAGATCGCGTACGGAGTTTGTTTTTCGTACAGGTATTTTTCGCCGTGCTTTACCAAGTGCGACACTTTGCAATTGTCTGCTGATGATGACAAATTAGTTGTCGAAATGCGTATACAGAATTACAAAAGCGAATGTGGAAAGGGGTTATATATCAAGCTTACTGATTAAGCCTGGTGTAAAGGATCAACTTTACATGTCACGTGTAAAAGTCTCTGACAATTTTTAAAAGATCGGCACATTGTCACGGCATCATCGCTCATAAAATCAACAGTTGATTGGTTGAAAAATTTTTTGTAGCGTATGCAGCAATACCATCATAATCGCTTCACCTGTGCATTTTTTTAATCTTTTGCTAGCTCGTAAAATTGGAAATGTTGGTTCAAGGATACCAGTACTACTATATCTACAATAGAATTTCTTTTACGATCTTTCATCTCGTCAATACATATCCACAGCTGTTCATCTTTTACTACAGCTTTGATTCTATTTTCGATTTTTTCGCGTAGGGATAGTAGATAATTACACAACGCTGTACGAGATGGTAACTTCCAGTTGAAATTGTATTTATGCCAGAAGTACCCAAATTATTCTTTATTCAGTTAAGTTTAGTAAACTGTTAAAACAACGACTTTCAAAACCATGACCCACAAACTGTACCAGCTGCAATACGATGTCAGTCGCTGATAACATCGGTCCGAAACAGAATTGCTCGACCAATAAGAAATTCTGTTTGTTGAATGACGTACTTAAACTATGAAATAATAATTTTTCGAAAAATCACTGGAACAATTGCAATTGGATGATAATTTGCTCTTTTGTTTTGAAAACCGTTGTTAAAGATTTAGCGATCGTCGGCTACTATTTTAGTCAACTTTGGTGGAGACCTTTCAACCCTGAGCGTCGTGGTGGATGGCAAACCAGTGGAACAGCGAAAGGTTACATTGGTGATTCAACAGAAAATAAAATTTAGGTTTTATGTTCTGCGCTGGTGCCAGCAAAGTGTATCAGTCATGCGTAAAAATTAATTTTCAAAAATTTTACACATTTTTTCCTCTCACATTTAATCCCTTATAGTGACTATACATACTAACTGAAACGTTTCTATTACAATGCAGGTATTCTACAACAACGTTTGGCCGAACTCCAGGTGAAATATGACGAAGCCATGGAGGAGAACGAAAGATTAAAAACGGATCTGACGAATCTTCAGGAACACGTCGAAGAAATAGAAAAAGAACTGTGCGAGAAAGCCCACGAGGTGGCGCAATTGAATGCCGAAGTGGACAATGTACGCGAAGAATCCGCCAGGCAAATAGCCAGAACCAAGGAGCGATGCGAAACCATAAGACGCTCCATGCAACTCCAGATCACCGAGCTGGAAAGGCAGTTGGCTTGCTGCAGGGCGTTGACCAGAGCGGCCCAGAAGGATAGGGACGAGATCAGACAAAAGATGCAAGCGCAAATCAATAATTTGAATGAGAATTTCGAAGACGCCCAGATGAGGATCAGAAATTTGCAGGGACACGTGAATTTCCTCAAGCACTCGTATACGAATGTAGTACCTCCGGCTGACGTTTGCAACTGTGGCAGCGTCAACGAACCTATGACGGGGGATGGGAATGCGATGCAGCAGATGGGAGATCCGCTCAACCGATGCAACACAAAATTCTAAATTAGTGGAGTAGGTGGTACGGGAGATATATTTTAGATGAATAAAATGTTTTTAAAGCAAGCATTTGTTTTTATTCTGTTCTTAAATGCTCAGATTTTATTTGTTTTTTTGGGAAGCTCCATTGCACTCCTAGCAGGGTATACGCCTTCTTTAATTTTTTGATACGATGTAATTTTCTTGTTCAGAGTAATCTTGTCTTTTTCTTTATGTCATCATAAGAGGGATTTGTTTTTAAGTTGGGCGGAGGAGAAAGGAATTATCTGTTACGAGGTGTATCTCTTTTATGTTAACGGCCACTAGTTGGTGTTATTGAGATGTATCAATACTATTTTGGTAAAATTTAACATTTGTTATTGTGAAAACAGTGGTAGTTTAGAAATTGTTTACAGTTAATGTTTGAGAAAAGCAATTTTGTGAGATTGGAAATTTTATGTAGTTTTCGTTGACTTATTTTCATCAATATTGTATAGAATGGCTTCGTTTAACTATTAATAATGAAGCACCATTAGAAAAGAATGTTTACAACTGATTTGCAGAATTTTATCGTCAGTCGACTGGTTAGAAGATTCAGGGAAAGCGGATCGTACTCGAGAAGACGTGGTCAAGGTAGAAACGACTTGTACGTACTAGAGATGATAGTTTTTTGCAACTGCAAGCTTTCAGAAACAGGCAAATAACAAGCACAGAACTTAGTAACCAACTTCAAGCAATGCATGTCGGAGTTTCTGCTTTAACTGTAAGAGAAGGTTGAGGGAAGAAAGATTGAGTAGTAGGTGTACCATTACAACGTTTGAGATTTTTCAGAAATCGTACAGATTGGACAGTTGAAGATTGGAAGCGAATTTTGCTTTCGAACGAGACTAAAGTAAGTTTAAAATCCATAGATGGGCGCGAAAGAGTATGAGGAAGAATTGGAGAAAGATGACTGCACAATTTCTTAGTGGGTTCCCTTTAAGAAGTTTAAGTGGTGGATCATGTTCTGGGGAAGTATTTTCTTTGAAGCCCGCACAGAATTATTCCCAATTCGCCAAAGATCAATGAATAGTGAATATTAGAGAAGATTATTCAAGACCATGTAATGCATTTCGCACAATTTTTATGGAACAATTTCATGTTCACGCAGGAAAATGTGAGGATCCACATCCCTAAACAAATTTTGGATTAACCCATTCCTAGACACTGTACCTGCTTAAGTACAGAAAAGAGGCAATGTTTAAATATGCATAAATTTTACGAGAAGTGAAATTACGCAACGTTTAAAAAGCACACAACAACAAAGTGTTTAGAAATAGTACCGTTGCTGTATATTTTGTTTAGCTTCAATACCATTGCGTCAATTTTGCCAATATTAGCTAGGTTAGTGATTATTCAGCTGCGTGGAGTAAAACCTGTTGTATTATAATAAGTGTTTGTTATATAAGGTTGTTACATATGAAATGTCCGATTTTGTAAGGAATAAAAAAAGTCTAAATTTAAAAAAATATAAATATTTATTCTGCAAAATAGTCTCCATTTACATCAATAGTTTGTTGCCAACGGCCTGGAAGCTGAAAAATTCCATTTGAAAAGAAATCTAGGTTTTGACGGCTCACATATTGCTCAAACACTGCTATTACAGACTCCCGGTCAGGGAAGTCCCTATTTTTTAAGTGATTGTCTAAACTTCGGAAAAAATGAAAATCAGTTGGCGAAAGGTCAGGTGAATAAGGTGGGTGAGGGAGAATTTCGTAACCAAATTCCGAAAGTTTTTGGATTGTCTGTCGTGCAACATGAGGCCTTGCATTATCATGAAGAAGTATGGGTCCATGTCTATTGACTAGTGAGGGCTGCAAGCGGCTCAATTTTCCATGCATAGTTTCCAGTTCGGTACAATAGGATGCTGCCGTGATGGTTTCACCAGGTTGCAAGAATGAATAGTGAATAATACCCTTACTGGTCCACCATACAGTCACCATAATCTTTCGCGGGTGAAGTGATGCTCGTGCATGCTGTCTTGGTGTTTCACCTCGATCTAACCATTGTCCTGACCGCCTCCGATTATCATAAAGTATCCACTTTTCGTCACACGTTACCACTCGATAAAGAAACGGTTCAACTTTCTGTCGATTAGCCAAAGAGGTAGCCACCTCTAATCGACGGAGCTTATTGGCTGCCGTTAATTGGTGCGGCACGCATCGATCGAGTTTTTTCACTTTACCAATCGAAGAAAGGTGACGACTAATGGTGGCAACGGACACTCGAAATGTTTCTGCAAGGCTACGCACTGTTGTCGACGGATTACTTTCAACTTCTACACGCAGCTCGTCGTCATTAACGGTGCTACGCGCATATCCGCGAGGCTCATTTTCCAAATCAAAATTTCCCTTGCTGAATTTTTTAAACCATCGCCGTAATGTGCGTTCATTACACGTGGTTTCTGGCGTTGCTGCAGCTGCATTTAATCCCTTTTTAAATTGAAAGAGGTAAATTGTCCGAATATCTCTTGCCGACAGCATTTCCATAGGCGGGACAAGGGCAGGTGTATTAATCTTTCCAAGAAATGGAACAGGTACACACTTCAAAATAAATACCCTTTTCTACAAATACAATAATAATTTTCACCAAACACATACACTTCTTCACACAGGTGCGATTCAGTTCAGACTGAAGGAAAAAACGGACATTACATTTGTAACAACCTGATAGTTTTGCATAGGGGAATAACTGTGTTTCCAATTTATAAAAATGTGAAAAATAAAAAAACTAATTGGAACGACGCTGGGTGAGTAGAAAAATTGGTGTACCCAATTGAGTACAATGGCTTATTGGGTACGCATTTTTTTTAGATTTTTGCCCGCAAAAAAATGGAATTTCCTAATATAAAAACGTCAAGTTTTTATGGCAGACATTTCAATACCTTGAACTGTGCCCTGAATTATGTTGAAGTTGAGGAAGATCACCACGAAATTGAAATTGCTATTATACCTCCAAACCCGGATTATAACACAGATGAAGAAGAAGGTGTCGCCGAAAATATTGAAGTTGACGGTATACCATACGATGTGCCAGGTGAAATAGAGGTATTTTGTGGAAGCGATAGCGAAGACGATATTCCACTTGAACAATTAAAAAAATAAAAAAAAATAAAATTTCGAGGAAAGAAATGCTGGTGGCCGCTTTTTACCACACTGTTGAGTTCCGTTGTGGTCAATGCGTGGAAGTTATATAAAATTGTAAACAAGTCCCAAATGGACCTGTTAGAATTTCAGCGTCATATTTATCGCTACTATCTTCGAAATTATACGGAAACACTGCCTCGCTGGCACTTGGTGTAGCTACTATTGCTGGAACCACTTCCCCTAGAGAATAAAAAACCCTTTACGATGCCACGAATGCCATAGTAGAATTCGATAGATGTGTGAACAATGTGACGTTGCACTTTGTCTAGAAAGGGAGTGTTTTAAAATATATCACGCTAAAAAATAAGCATACTAATTAAGCCATTCTACCCGTTTGGGTGCAGCTCCAAAACCACAGTTCCTGAATTTTTTTTATAATTTTTTGCTTTTATTATGTTCCTTATGTATATTTTAACTAAATTAAATAAATGCATTAAACAAGATTTCATTTTTAATTGCCTTTGTTTTTAATGGGTTCATATTCAAGTCATGGACTGGCCACCACGAAGGCCAGACTTAAATCTAAGAGTTTCGGGTTACTCCAAAAAGATCAGTGAAGCGATATTTACCAGCCCCTAGTAACCTCTTGGTTATTGGAATTGGAACAAGCCGAAAAGAACGGCTTGTTCCAAGAGTGGGATAACATTCCCCAAGAATTAATTCAAAATTTGTTACTGTGATTACCACGTTGAACACAAGCAGTTACCAGAGACAGGGGAGGGTGTCATGTATTATTATCTTTTATTCTTTCGTCCGATTTGTTTTTGTTTATAGAATTTTGTAATATTTCCAATAGCAACGTTTTGTTTCCGAATTTGTAATTGAATGGAATTTTTGGATTTTTTTTCCATAAGTTTTCATTAAGAAAGAAGTTAATTGATGCATCGATGTTTAATTATTTCAAGTTAAATAGCTTTTCGATAATGTTAAAAAATAATTCACCAAACAATTTTTTAAAAATTGTATAGAATTATTTGAATTGTGAGTTAATTTTGAACACGAGCTTAAATGATTTTACTGCATTAAGAAAAATCGAATTCAATCTTAATTAAAAATTAAATTTTTGTGCGCAATTTTATTCAATGAAATTTATAGATTTGATTAATTCGTAATTTAAAAAAAAACAAACGAGTAATGTAAAAAATATTCTTTTTATTTTATATAAATATCTCTTATACAAACAAATATATTACAAAACTTACAAAATAATAAAATTTTCATAAATATACAGCTCCAAAATGAGGTTCTATGTACACGATATTATGTCTTTTTCAAGTACCTTCAACACGTTAACGATGATTTTAACCACTGAAATAAAAGAAAGAGGAATCATTATTTTCATAATTCAACCAGAATGCAACTTACCTCTGCTAAGCTTAGTTTTATGTTGCCATTTTGAAGAGGATCTTTTGACTCGAATATACCTAAAATACACAATTCCATTATACGGAGTACGTTCAAATAATGAATAAGGTGGGTGAGGGAGAATTTCGTAACCAAATTCCGAAAGTTTTTGGATTGTCTGTCGTGCAACATGAGGCCTTGCATTATCATGAAGAAGTATGGGTCCATGTCTATTGACTAGTGAGGGCTGCAAGCGGCTCAATTTTCCATGCATAGTTTCCAGTTCGGTACAATAGGATGCTGCCGTGATGGTTTCACCAGGTTGCAAGAATGAATAGTGAATAATACCCTTACTGGTCCACCATACAGTCACCATAATCTTTCGCGGGTGAAGTGATGCTCGTGCATGCTGTCTTGGTGTTTCACCTCGATTTAACCATTGTCCTGACCGTCTCCGATTATCATAAAGTATCCACTTTTCGTCACACGTTACCACTCGATAAAGAAACGGTTCAACTTTCTGTCGATTAGCCAAAGAGGTAGCCACCTCTAATCGACGGAGCTTATTGGCTTTCGTTAATTGGTGCGGCACCCATCGATCGAGTTTCTTCACTTTGCCAATCGAAGAAAGGTGACGACTAATGGTGGCAACGGACACTTGAAATGTTTCTGCAAGGCTACGCACTGTTGTCGACGGATTACTTTCAACTTTTACACGCAGCTCGTCGTCATTAACGGTGCTACGCGCATATCCGCGAGGCTTATTTTCCAAATCAAAATTTTCCTCGCTGAATTTTTTAAACCATCGCCGTAATGTGCGTTCATTACACGTGGTTTCTCGCGTTGCTGCAGCTGCATTTAATCCCTTTTTAAATTGAAAGAGGTAAATTGCCCGAATATCTCTTGCCGACAGCATTTCCATAGGCGGGACAAGGGCAGGTGTATTAATCTTTCCAAGAAATGGAACAGGTACACACTTCAAAATAAATACCCTTTTCTACAAATACAATAATAATTTTCACCAAACACATACACTTCTTCACACAGGTGCGATTCAGTTCAGACTGAAGGAAAAAACGGACATTACATTTGTAACAACCTGATAGTTTTGCATAGGGGAATAACTGTGTTTCCAATTTATAAAAAGGTGAAAAATAAAAAAACTAATTGGAACGACGCTGGGTGAGTAGAAAAATTGGTGTACCCAATTGAGTACAGTAGCTTATTGGGTACGCATTTTTTTTTAGATTTTTGCCCGCAAAAAAATGGAATTTCCTACTATGAAAACGTCAAGTTTTTATGGCAGACATTTCAATACCTTGAACTGTGCCCTGAATTATGTTGAAGTTGAGAAAGATCACCACGAAATTGAAATTGCTATTATACCTCCAAGCCCGGATTATAACACAGATGAAGAAGAAGGTGTCGCCGAAAATATTGAAGTTGACGGTATACCATACGATGTGCCAGGTGAAATAGAGGTATTTTGTGGAAGCGATAGCGAAGACGATATTCCACTTGAACAATTAAAAAAATAAAAAAAATAAAATTTCGAGGAAAGAAATGGTGGTGGCCGCTTTTTACCACAATGTTGAGTTCCGTTGTGATCAATGCGTGGAAGTTATATAAAATTGTAAACAAGTCCCAAATGGACCTGTTAGAGTTTCAGCGTCATATTTATCGCTACTATCTTCGAAATTATACGCAGACACTGCCTCGCTGGCACTTGGTGTAGCTACTATCGCTGGAGCCACTTCCCCTAGAGAATAAAAAACCCTTTACGATGCCGCGAATGCCATAGTAGAATTCGATGGATGTGTGAACAATGTGACGTTGCACTTTGTCTAGAAAGGGAGTGTTTTAAAATATATCACGCTAAAAAATAAGCATACTAATTAAGCCATTCTACCCGTTTGGGTGCAGCTCCAAAACCACAGTTCCTGAATTTTTTTAATAATTTTTTGCTTTTGTTATGTTCCTTATGTATATTTTAACTAAATTAAATAAATGCATTAAACAAGATTTCATTTTTAATTGCCTTTGTTTTTAATGGGTTCATATTCAAGTCATGGACTGGCCACCACGAAGGCCAGACTTAAATCTAAGAGTTTCGGGTTACTCCAAAAAGATCAGTGAAGCGATATTTACCAGCTCCTAGTAACCTCTTAGAATTGGAACAAGCCGTTCTTTTCGAGTGGGATAACATTCCCCAAGAATTAATTCAAAATTTGTTACTGTGATTACCACGTTGAACACAAGCAGTTACCAGAGACAGGGGAGGGTGTCATGTATTATTATCTTTTATTCTTTCGTCCGATTTGTTTTTATTTATAGAATTTTGTAATATTTCCAATAGCAACGTTTTGTTTCCGAATTTATAATTGAATGGAATTTTTGGATTTTTTTTCCATAAGTTTTCATTAAGAAAGAAGTTAATTGATGCATCGATGTTTAATTATTTCAAGTTAAATAGCTTTTCGATAATGTTAAAAAATAATTCACCAAACAATTTTTTAAAAATTGTATAGAATTATTTGAATTGTGAGTTAATTTTGAACACGAGCTTAAATGATTTTACTGCATTAAGAAAAATCGAATTCAATCTTAATTAAAAATTAAATTTTTGTGCGCAATTTTATTCAATGAAATTTATAGATTTGATTAATTCGTAATTTAAAAAAAAACAAACGAGTAATGTAAAAAATATTCTTTTTATTTTATATAAATATCTCTTATACAAACAAATATATTACAAAACTTACAAAATAATAAAATTTTCATAAATATACAGCTCCAAAATGAGGTTCTATGTACACGATATTATGTCTTTTTCAAGTACCTTCAACACGTTAACGATGATTTTAACCACTGAAATAAAAGAAAGAGGAATCATTATTTTCATAATTCAACCAGAATGCAACTTACCTCTGCTAAGCTTAGTTTTATGTTGCCATTTTGAAGAGGATCTTTTGACTCGAATATACCTAAAATACACAATTCCATTATACGGAGTACGTTCAAATAATGACAGTTTTTAAATTTGTCGCCAGTGTAATATTTGGAAAATGGCGTTCGTATAACTTGATTATTTCAATTAATATCCATATATTAGTAGTGATAATTCGCTAATAATTCTATAATGTACGATGCTCGAGTAGTAATCCTAGTTTTGTTGAAGAAATTCATTGGAAAGTGTGATGTTCAAAGATTAAATGTTACTGATGATGTTAAGGTCTGTCAGAGGTACCTTTTCCTCAAAGAAAAGCGAAGGAAAATTCACAACGAAAGATTTAGTGGCCTCCTGTTGATGACCATGGATAATGTGATTTTAAAAAGCGGATAAAACATCGCGAAATACATTGGATGATAATTTCACAATTATTTCTCGTCTTTCGAATGTTTTACGGGCAGTGTTATAACTAATATTGGACAAATATCTGGGTTCGCAGTATCATACAGCCTTGCAGTTTACATACAAATAAAATCACGTTCTAATATGGTATTTTGCGTTTTGCATTCAACACGTGGTGTTTCCTTTTAATGCGAAACATGATTCTTATGTTAATAATAATAATAATACAAATATTTGCCCAACAGATATAAAATCACATTATAGGATAATACAATATTAAATAGGATATGCAATTTTGAAAGCTTATATAAATAACTAAATATACACGTATATAGAACTAAATATAAATTAATAATTATACTAGAGTTTTAGTAATATTTTTTAGTAATTACACATCATACATATGCACCCACAAACATAAGAAATGTACAATAAGCCGGACGATTTTATTTATAGCTATATTGCGCAATTGTGTATTAATTCACTAATTTCTAAAGTGTGTATCGCAGATTTAATCAACCATATACAGAAGAATGAAAATGTTACGTAAATGAAAGCACGGATTACAGGGGATATATCATAGTGCTTCTGCTAGATTTATATTATTGATGGTAGAATTTTTTGTAAGCAAAACGAAAAATAGGAAAAGGACATGAAAAATGCATTGAAGTTAATGGCAACAATTTAAAAAATAAACAAATATCGATTACGATAAAGATGATAGAGTCTAGTGGGTAGACGAAGAGATTATAAATTCGAAGGTTTTGGATTCCTGGATCGCGCCAAATATTTTTTTTTGCTTTTTTTTTGTTCCAAATCTCGGGCCATTTTAAAGCAAGTGGCTTAGAGGTAACCCAAGTCGAAACGTTCCTTTGCTACACATTCACAGACCTTTAAGGCTTGTCAGGAACATCTTTTAATGACGGATGGCGCAAAAGTAATGTCATAATTTGAACTGGCTGCCATTTTGTTATAAATAAAAAAGAAAAGAGTTCTGTTTTCATAAAAAGTTTATTTGAAAGTGTAAAATTGATTTATTGAAAAAAATTATGTCGCTCAAATGGCCACCGAGTTGATGCAAAATTGCGCTCGTTTTACGGCATTTTGATTTGTTGCTCGCAAAACATCTGGCTCCAAATTGGCGATTTCTTCTTCAATGATAGCTTTCAAGACTTGCAAGGTTCGTGGTTTGTTGTGGTAAACGCGAGATTTTAAAAGGCCCCAAATTAAGAAGTCTGGTGCTGTTAAATCTGGCAATCTAGACGGTCAGGTCAAATCTCCAAAACAGGAGATCACTCGACTTGGAAATTGGTGTCTCAAAATCTCCATCGTTGCCCGAGCTGTGTGAGCGGTTGCTCCGTCATGTTGAAACCAACAATGATCGAGACACAATGCAGAAACTTGCGGTAAAAAAATCTCGTTTAGCGTCTGCCTGTAACGCTCACCATTTACGGTTACGGTGGTGCCATCGGCATCTTCAAAACAATAAGGGCCAGTCACTTTTTCACGGCAAATGCCGCACCAAACAGTCACTTTGAGGGGGTGCCATGGTTGTTCATGCATGTCATGTGGATTCTCTGTTCCCCACAAACGCAAGTTTTGATTGTTAACCAACGTAATGGGGTTCGTCGCTCATTATGATTTTTGATACGAAAACATCCTCTTCTTGCACCAAATTTAACAGTATGGCAGTAAGTTAACCTTGTCCGACGGTCAGCAGGAAGCAATTTGTGAACAGTTTGCACTTTGTAGGGGACATTTTCAACTCTTTCACCAAAATTCGTTGCAACTAACGTCTGCTGATGTCTAATTGCATCGTCGTCTCGTTGATGTTTGTGGATTCTCTCTGACATTGTCGAAAACAGCAACGATGATCTGGGTCAAACAAGCAATACGAGGCCGGCCTTTTCTTGCGACATTTGTAGTGGACTCAGTTTGCACGAAACGCTCAGCCGAATGCTTAATTGTTCGAGCACACGACGACGAAATTCACGCTGCCCTAAAACAACAGACGGAAAATTTGTCAAACAGGCGGTATCAATAATTCCGCGTTCTCGAGGTGCGTATCGCTCCCTGGCTTACTGACAACTAATTCTCTATATATCTGCATCATAAATGTCAAAGCGCAGTGACATTTGGCGCCATCTGCCAAAATGGCAATCAATTAAAATTATGACATTACTTTTACGCCACCTGTCGTTTTATAATTCGTAATTTTTTTGTCTTAGTTTTATTTTTATTTAAAAGCGGGCCTTACTTAAAAACCATGCTTTATAGTGGAGAATAAAAATTCCTCGGTAATGCTTAATTTTTTCATACTTACTGAATGATACCGTTAAATGCAAAATAGCCGAGACGAAGTCGCCGAATCTTAAAGTACCATCTTTGCGCATATATCTTAAAATTAAAATAGCCAAGACGTCACTGCTAAGTTGAAATCCCACTTCCAACAGGGCGTCTCTTAATCTTTCCGCTTTGAGTATTCCGGTTTTCTCCTTAGTGTGACTCTTAAATGCTGTCTGCCAATATTTTAAACTGCACATGAGATCTTTAAAGTCTGCAAATTGCAGTCTACCGGCACCTGTCGTCTGTAACACAAATATTATGCAAATTAGTAGAAAATTATGTTTTCTCTGTATTGCATGTAAAGGGTGCTTAAAATTGCGCGGTTTTTTTTAAGAATAAATAAAATATAGATGGCGCACTGAATTTGTCTGGGTATGTGGGCATTTAAAAAGTGAGATGTATGACATTTATAAAAATGGCTGCGTACACGGTACAACAACGTTTTCAAATTCTGGAATTATTTTATGAAAATCAGCGTTCTGTGAAAAGAGTTTTTAGAAAATTACGTGAATTTTATGGTTTACATAATCGTCCATCTGAAAACACTATTGGTCGAATTATTAACAAATTTTAAGAGACCGGTTCCGTGGAAGATCAAAAAAGTGAAAAATACAGTCGTAGTGGTCGTTCACAAGAAAATATTAGTTTGGTTCGTGAAAGTGTTGCTGAAGACCCTGAAATGTCCAGTAGACGACATTCGCAACAACTTGGACTTACTAGATCAACAACATGGCGTATTTTACACAAGGCTTTAGCTCTGAAGGCATATAAGGTTCAAATAACACAAGAACCGAAGCCATTAAGTCATTTAAAACGTCGTTCATTTGTCAATTTGATCAATAAACAAATATTGCTGATTTTTCTCAAAAAATAATGTTTTCCGATGAGGCACATTATGAACTAAGTGGCTATGTTAATAAACAAAATTGCCGTACCTAAGGTGAGGAAACTTCACGAATTATTCATGCATCTATCTATGCATCCTAAACGAGTTACTGTTTGGTGTGCATTATGGTCAGGTGGTGTAATTGGACCCTACTTCTTTGAAAATGCTGCTGGTGAAGCTGCAACTATCAATGGTGATCGATATCGTCGGATGATAACCGAATTTTTGTGGCCTGAATTAATGAATATTGAGCTAGAGGATATGTGACTTCAACAGGATGGCGCTACACCTCACTTTGCACGCGAATCAATTGATTTATTGGGAGAAAAATTTCCTGGACGTGTAATCTCAAGAAACGGTGATTAATTGGCCACCAAGATCATGTGATTTGACGCCGTTAGACTATTTTCTTTGGGGTTATGTGAAAAGTCAGGTTTATAAAAATAATCCACAATCAATTCCTGCTTTGAAAGATGAAATTTATTGGTGAGAGCCTCAACTATGTCAAAATGTCATTGAAAATTTTAACAAAAGAGTGGACGTCTGTAAAGCTGCAAGAGGAGGCCATTTGGCAGATATTATTTTTCACATATTAATGTCGTAACTGATACTTCAATTACCAATAAAAAGTTTTTGAAAGCGAATGTAAATACGTGTTTCATTTATTCTTTAAAAACCACGAAATTTGAAACACCCTTTATTATAATTCAAAAATATATGTGTATTTGGAGGTTATACGGTTAAACTTAATTTAAAACACTTCAAGATGTTCAGAGTATCTCAAGGACAAATAAGACTTTTTAAATTGAACACGTTAAAATTTGGAGAAGTTACAGTCCCAGTAGGAATATTAGCGCCACCTCGATAACTTTTAAAAGAAGGTGAGTTTGCCAGTGATTCCATGATCGTGGAATTCTCCCGACCTAAACGCTATTGAAAATTTATGGTGCGTATTGAAAGTGATAGTCTATTCAGGAAGAACTACCACTATTTAAGAATGAAGGCCAATATCCAGGATGTGTGACAAAATGATTGTATGATTAAGGAGTCTATAAAAGTCGTATGTGGAAAATATGCCGAAGAGGGTGCTGGTAGTGACAAGAGTAAAGGATTTATTTGCTAAATATTAATAATTCCTTCAAAAGTACAAATGAAAAACGTTATATTTGCAGATGGCGCTAATATTTTGACCAGGGACTTGTATTACAGTTTTAAAAGTTAACTATGTTCTAAGACTATACTTACATCTAGTGTAAGAACAACTTGCCGGCAGACTTCTATAGATGCACAGCTTTTGATGTAATCATTCGGTAGACAAGCATCCAATAACTCTTGCAATTCGAACGCATTGACTGTCCTGTGTTCATCAGCTAACTGAAGAAAAACGGCTTCGTACTGACTAAAACTTTTACCATCCAAAAGCGGAGGAGCTTTGACTATTGCCGATTTTACCAAGTACGGTAGGGTATCGAGTAATTTTAATTTGAGAGGTTTACTCGAATATACTCTTAACGTAAATCCAGATTCCTGTCCGGGTTCGAACGTCGTGGGTATAATCAGATAACCACCTTGTTCCAGCTGACACCTATGACTGACTTGTCTACTGTTGGTATACTGTGAATTAATTAGAGATTTATTTTTCTTAAAAAATAACCGTCCGATTGATTCGGTTGTACTTTTTGGTAGGGAATACGCCGTGAAACCAATCACTTTCGGCTCCATGATACTGTGCTGGTTCAAGGACACTATCACCTCCTCCATTTCGCTTAAGAGCAATTGCAGTTGGGGATTTATGTGAAAAGTATCGGGATTATTTCGACAGCCTCCTCCGGAAACCCCTTTCTGCCAATTGCCTTGGTATAACCTCATCTGCCAAGTATTTTTGTTGTGCAAACTGGGTTCGTCCCTACTCGTGTCACTGTCCAAATGTACCACTTCCAAATGTGTGAAAGTCTTTATGAACTCGTTGTAAGGTATCCAAAACTCGTCTTCGGTTAATTTCGCTTGTAATCGTTCTTGTTCGTGTGGCGATGCTTCGGACCATTCGGGGGCGTCTATAGACCAAGGGCCAATGTACTCTGCGGCTGGAGCCAAGGGATTCCTGAGTTTTATTAATTGGACACCTTCTCCGCTGAATTTTTCGACCTGAAAATTTTGAAATTTGAAATGTACCGTACTGTAAAGTAAACAGCCGCAATGCGTACGTACTTCTCCTGCTTGCTCTTGATACACTGTATTCCTCAACTCATTCGCATTCCAAATCTGTTAAAGTCGTCGCTGTGTGTATGTAGATAGCTGCATAAAAGAATATCGGGTTATGCAACTATCTACAGCAACGATATCAACTTTAGTAAATTTGAAATGTGAATGAATTGAGGGATAGAGCAAATTATGAAAGAAGAATAAAGAGAGCATTAGATGAAATAAATAATAAAATGGATGTATTTATGAATTGAATAAAAGTGTTAAAAGTAAGTAAGAAGATAAAAATCGACTGGAAGATACACTAATAAGGTATATGTATATTAGAAAATTAAAAGAAGAAAAGAGAAAGATAAATGTAAACGTATAATATATTTAGGCAAAAATAGAGGAAGAATAAAGTATAATAAAGAATAATATAATAAAGAATTATAAAAGGATATACAACAAAAGAACCAGAATATCTAAAAAGGAAATCTAAATCAACTTGTTAAGTTCAGACATATTTTATTCGGAACCTATTAAATTAGCCAGAAAAATCTACGATTATGAAAGACAAAAACACTAAGAACAAAGAGAAGATCTAGCAATTAAAGAAATACTTCATTTTGCCGTATGGGGTCTTGCATTATCCAGCGTGAATAACTTTTTCTCTCCATTAACTAGGCCTGGCAGTTTCTGAAGTAAAGCAACCTGCACACGCTAAAGTTGCATAGAGTAAATCTCACGCGTAATTGTTTTATTCGTGTTCAGAAACAATGAACAATACCGACTGCAGTCCACTATACAGATAGCACAATCTAAGAAGATGTAGTGGTGCCTTCGAAGTGTGGGATACAGTGTCCTTTGGTGACAACCAATGATAAGATCGCTTCATGTGAAGGATCCTTTTTTTATCAAAAATGCGCTCGTGAAAAGGTTCGTTTTCCACAACGATACCTTTGATCTTTATTCTCGTTCGATAACGTATGAGGAATTCATTTACTTAGCTTCCATGATTCTCCAATTTGATGCAAATGTAAACGAAATGTTCCATTACTGATTTTAAACATTTCAGAAAGTTCTTCGGGCGTGGCTTTCGAATTTCGTTCAATAACCGCGCGCAAATCTTCATTGTCAATAACGCAAAGTCGTCCTGAACGGTGTGAATTTTGAGCGAAGTAAAATTATATAAATAGTAAAGGAAGAACCTAGCGCAGGTAGTCATTTCGAAATATCAGAAAATAATAATAAATTATGGAAAAAATGAAAATAAACAAATAAGAATAGAGTGCTTAAGTAAGTAACCATTTCCAAAAAATATCAATTCTTTAATAATATTGTTTTATATTTTTACTCTCTGTAAAATAAAGGAGAAAGTAGTTTTTACGAAGATATTTTTAGTTAATCTTACACAGGTAACCTGTGCCTTATCCACGGTTATTTGGTTGCTTAAGGACAGACAGTTCGTGCTCAAGGTTAATATACCTTAAATTCTGAGGACGCAAGATAAATCACTCTATAACTATCGCATTCAAGTTCGTTTCCTTTTTTGTGTATAGAAACTATTAAGTTCTCCCCCTATTCTTTAGGGGATTTTTTCGTTATTCCATGCTATTCTACACATCTCCAAAAAACCACGTTTTCTCTCCTCAACCATCCATTTAATCGTTTCCTGGTCTATTTCGTTTGATCTACATGCTTTTTCTAATTTGATCCTTTGAAGACCTTTCTCCAATTCTTCTGTGATTATTTCTCCTACTTGTTCCTCCATCAGTTCCTCTGTTTGTAATATCGTGTATTTCTCTTCCTGTCCAAATGTTTCTTCAAAGAAGCCTCTCCGTAATTGTAGTATTTCTGTTGCTGTGGTCTTTATTTGTGGTGTTATATTTTTCACACACCTTCTTTAGCCTTCATATTCTTCGTATCCTGCTCCAGAAGACTCTATTATTACTTTCATGTTGTTGATTTAGTTCTTCTCCAAAACTTTTCCAGCTTTTCCTTTTTGCTTCTTTCACTTTAACCTTCATTTTGTCTCTTCGCTTTATGTATTCCCTCATATTTTCGTCTGTCTTTGTTCTATTGTAGTTTTTCCATTCCTCTTTTTACAATCTTATTATATATACACATTCGTCAACGTAAATTGACAAATATACATGCATACTTGATACGGCACGTAAAAGCAAAAGAATGAAATAACACACATGTGCCTGCAGAAAGCTCTCCCCAAATAATATTCACAAAGATTACATCCGTACACAAATATGGACAGTAAAAATTTGGCAATTTTAAAAATGCTTGTATAATTGTTGATTTTGTAGTACCAAAGAGGAGAAAAATATAATAAAATAAAAACTGCAAGTGCACACAAATATTTATATGTGAAAAAAACTATTATTATAACATATAGTATTATTTAAAAATATGTAAATAAAAAATATAATGCAAGATAAAAAAAAGCAGGTAACTTGAAAAAGGGGAAATCCCTTTCCCTGAAACGTCGTTATTAAAAATTAAGTGTTTTGCTATCCCAATGATGGAAATACCCACTACAAAAGAATAAAATTTATAGTTACAACAAAACGACGAACATATTAAAAAAGAAAAGAATACGAGGATAGTTTGACAAGTAGTGAGAATGACACATAGGTGGCGCTCTAATTGGTAAAACAAATGCACTGTAATTTATATGTTTACATTCCGATATAAAGAAGCAACACGTCGTTTTGTTAAAATGGAAAAAGCAGAGTATCGCGCGGTGATTAAATACTTCGTAATTAAGGGTATGAAAGCTACTGAAATAAAAGATGGGTTATGGGAAACATCAGGTGAATCTGCTCCATCATCCGCCACAATAAGTAGATGGGTAAATGAATTTAAACGTGGTAGAACAAGCTGTGTTGATGAAGCGTGCTTTGGAGCACCCAAAATCGTGACTTCTAAGGAAATGATTATAAAAATCCATAATATTATTACGCAAGATCGACGACTCAAAGTGAGAGAGATAGTAGAATTGGTAAACATTTCAACAGAACGCGTACACCACATTTTAACGAAAGAATTGGGACTTTCCAAGCTTTCGGCAAGATGGATGCCGCGATTGTTTACGACTGATCAAAAGTTCACTCATTTGCGCATTTCCAATGAGCCTTGGACCTTTATAAGCGGAATCCGGTTGATTTTTGTAGACGATTCGTTACTTGCGATGAAACTTGGATACACTACAGTACACCCGAAACTAAACAACAGTCGAAACAATGGTTAGAACGTGGTTCTGCACCTCCAAAGAAAGGGAAAACCACTTTATCGGCAAACAAGGTGATGGCATCAATTTTTTGGGATTCAAAGCGCATTTTGCTCATTGATTACTTCAGAAAGGTGCCACAATAAACGGACAATATTATGCAGAACTTCTACAAAAATTAAATGTTGAGATTCGTGATAAACGGCCAGGAATGGCAAAGAAAAAAATTCTGTTTCACCAAGACAACGCTCCCTCGCATACCAGCACAGTTGCGATGTCCAAAATCCACGAGTTGCATTTCCAATTAGTACCGCATGCGCCTTATTCGCCGGATCTAGCCCCTTCCGACTTCCACCTTTTTCCAAAATTGAAAACGGCACTAGGTGGAAAGAAATTTTCGTCTAACGACGAGCTTATCATCTTCGTAAATGAGTATTTTGCAAGCCTTCCGGAATCGCATTTTAAAGATGGCATAAGGGCATTGGAGCACCGTTGGATTAAATGTATTGCTCTTTTAGGAGAATATATAGAGAAATAAAAATTATTTTGTATTTAAAAAATTCGTTTTTCTTTTCCATTCTCACTACTTGTCAAACTACCCTCGTATTTATATTGTGAGGCAATATTTTGAAATGTAATTTTGTAACTCTCTTTTATCCCTAAATCTTAATAGCAGTTCTCATCCCTGTTGTAAATAAACAATACGATTTCAAGACAAAACTTTCCTGATTCATGCATTTAAAACATTCACTTTTTCTTAATTTTATATTCATCACACACTACCTCCATATTTATTTAAAATTACACAGCGGTTTACCCTAAAAAGGTAATAAAAATTCATGTCGACTAACCCTATCAACGGCGTAAACTCTATAATTCGTCCCTATTTGTATTCCGTTCGCTAGTTTTTCCGTGTGCGCTCTCATCTGATAGTTGGGCGGTTGCACGGTCGCCGTTATGATAGAAGTCATATCCAGTAATTTGTGAAGGAGCCTGGAGCAGGCCGTGATGTCCTGTTTGATGGGAATACTTTCGGTAATTCCCCCTGTCAGATCTGCCAGACCGTCTAGTAGAGAGCCGTATTTCAGTGCTTCGTATGATCCGTGTAATCTGTAATATAAATGAAAAATATGATTTATTAAATTTCCGACGTGTTATTCAGAATAAATTACAAGAATTCCCGTGTAATAGTTCACTTTTTAATATTAGTTATTATACTTTGTCAACTATTTCAAAGTATTAAAACATTTTGAAGAAATAATATGAAATATAGATGATATCTTTTGTAAATTTCGTAAAAACGATATCAGTTTTGTTGTGAATTTTTCGAGACATATGCGTCTTGCTACAGATCGATTTTTACCTTGCGCATATTTTATTTCATCGAACCTTTTAATTCTGAAAATCCTGTATAGTACACTCCGCGCAACATGAATAGGACCACCCGACTTGTTGCAAGCTTTCGGTGGTTTGAAAAACAATTCATCTACTAAAAATACAATGCAAGTTTGTAATGGTATGATATGGCAAATAATACGCATTATTGCGCAATAGTGCCTAACGTTATGCATTGGGTGACGTAAGTACCACATACATATAAAATGCACCGCGCCGGTTGGATACGACCAGTATTTAATAGTAAGCTACCGGATGAGTGTCGAGTTACAACGTGTATCCGGATAAACAAACATCTGTAATTAAGGGTATTGTGCAACGATGGGACGACAGAAGTGCTTAAGTATGGAAGAAATTGGAAAAATTAAAGCGTTCCATCAAGAAGGGTATTCCTCAAGGGCTACTGCAAAGAAAATAAGTCGATCACACCAGGTTGTGAACAATTTTATTAGGGATCCCGAGAATTATGGAAAACGTTTTAAAGGGCGAACAACATCCGTTACAACCAAGAGAGAACGTCGAGCCATATTACGCGAAGCATCGAATTCGGCATTAACGGCAAGACAAATCGCGAATAACGTTGGAACGAATGCATCGGTAAGAACTGTACAGAAGTTACTGAAGACCTGTCCGCATTTAAAACGTTTGAAAATTAAACGACGGCCTCCTTTAAGGGAATTTCAGCGCAGTGCACGTCTTCAGTTTGCTCAAGTAAAAATAGGGTGGACAAGAGAATGGCAAACTGTTATTTTCAGTGACGAGAAGAAGTTTAATTTAGATGGCCCGGATGGGTTTTCTTATTATTTCCACGATTTACGTAAAGATGAAGTGATTCAGTCACGAAGGCGAGCCGATATTGGTTCAGTCATGGTATGGGGAGCTGTTTCCTATAACGGACCTGTTGATTTAGTAATAGTGAAGGGCAGACAGAATTCGGAAAAGTACGTCCAGCTGCTGCAACAGGTGAAAGACAAATTTTCCAACGTTATGGCAGGTGGGCCATTTATTTTCCAACAGGATAATGCCAGTATTCACACCGCGCGCATTGTTCGACGCTGGTTTCAAGAACAAGGCATGGAGGTTCTCGATTGGCCATCGCTCTCCCCCGACCTGAACATCATAGAAAATGTTTGGGGATGGTTGTCGCGTAAATTGTACTCCAATGCTACCCAATTCAGTTGCGCTGACGAACTAGAGCAGGCGCTGACACAAAGTTGGGCGGAACTTCCCGTTGACTACTTGAGAACCCTGTATAATTCCATTCCATCCCGACTATTTGAGGTTATAAGAAATAATGACAAAAGTACTCATTATTGAACAATAAAGTATTTTGTTATTGCAAACGAATCTTTTATTTTGTAGATTGGTCGTATTCAAGTGGCGTTTAATTACTCTACTTATTGTCATTAGTAACGTACATTTGCACTGACTTTTACAAAAATTATATTTGGTACCTACATACATCTTTTTATCAACCCTCTTATTTTCGAAAATAACAATTCCAGCGCGCTACCATGTTTATACCAACTACAAATGTCATATATGCAATTGGTCCTATTCATGTTGCGCGGAGTGTATATGTATTTAATCTATCTATATTCGGATGCCTTTATTTTAACGTTTATTTCGATTACAGATTAATAATATTTTTGCATTAATTTATTTTCATTTATTTGTAAATCATTTCATTTAGTTGACATTTAGTCTTCAAATTGAATGCATTGCTAAAATCGTGGGAAAGTAACCCTTATCACTTTCGCGTTTCTTTTTTGTGACGTCGTACTTGTATAACGTAGCTATGGCTTTATCTACGATATGTATGATTATACTTGTCGTCTGTATGACTCATCTCCTAGAACCTTCCGTCTTATTTACTCCGCACCCCTATACTGGAAACTCAAGGCCTAATATAATGCATAGTGTCATTTGAAGGGAATATACCTTGAGTTCCTTCCTACCTTGTCATATTTATTGATCATAGACTCCGTTACTCCGCTGAATATTCCATCACGAACAGATTATGAAGTCACTTGAAATATAATTAAAATCAACTGTGTATATGGAAAACAGTAGGGGCCTCGAAATATGCAATACATTTTCTACAGCAGTACAAAAACATTTAAAAATTATAATTAGATATTATTCAATGTTCGGTCATTGGTTTATCACGCTGAAGGTCTCAGGTTTGGATCCGATGGTCTGCTATCCGGAAAGGTTTTTCGTAGTTTCCTTTTCACGTTTAAGCAGATGACAGGCAAAGATTTTAAGTCACACCATGAGCACGGGCGTAATAATAACTTATGGTTTGTCAAAGCCGCCTGTAATTGGTGTTAAGCTGTTGGCAGATGCGAAGGGATGGACTATTATTATTATTATTCGATGTTATCAGGTCTACCGGATAGTTCTATCCGTTTTTGGAATAAAACAGAAGAATTACCAAAACAAAAGAATCAATTTTCCATATCTTGAACAAACTTTATTGAATAATATAATTTCCATCATTATTTTTGACTTCTTGCAAGCGTGATGGCAATTTGAATATCACATTTAAAAAGATGCCTTATCCCTAGAGGCGAAAAATTAAACCAGTGCTTGTTTGATATCTTCTTCGTTTTTGAATTTTTTTACCCTGCAAAAAATTTTGTAAGGACAGAAACAAGTGATAATCGGAGGGTTCTAGGTTCGGGGAGTATGGCAGACACGAATTTCCAAGCGTAGCTCTGCGAGTTTCTGACGAGTCCCCAAAGCAGTACGTGGCCTGGTATTATCAGGAAGCAGTACAATGTCCTTTCTATTGAATATCGCCGGTATCTTTTCTTAGAGTGCTCCGAATTTAGCTTTTTGTTCGGTTTCAACATTCCAAAATGTATTGGTCCTCGAATATCCCACCATATATATAAGATTCTCTTATTCAAGTTCAACTTTTAAAAGTGAAGGGGGCAGGTTTTCCAGATTCACGATATGCTATTTTCTTTGCGATGTTTTTATCCCCAGGTATCATCCGGTTCAAGAAAGATTCGATTTTGTTCCGTGCTAGCAGAGATGTGCATATAATGACTCGATTCCTCAAATTCTTCTCACTTAACCCATGTGGCACTATATAAAATATTTCCACACCACCTAGTTTCCGAATATGGTCCGAAATTTTTTGTTGAGTTGAATCAAGCCTTTCGATAATCTCCGATGTTGCCAAAAGAGGATTTTGCTCTGTCATGGTCTTGACAGTATCGTCGTCGATCAAAGATGGTCGCTCAGAGCGTGACTTATCAGACAGGTCGAAATCACCTATTCGAAATTTTTCGCACTGTCTTCTACATGTTTTATCAGAAACTGTACCTTTACCAAGCATTTTCAATAAATTTCTACACGATTCTGTACCATTTTTTCCTTGTTGGAACTCGTACAAAATACAGTGACGTAAATGAACTTTATCGGTAGCTATGGGTACACGATCGCGTCTCAATACTAACATGAATCATCTTCGTTTTAATTCATTTGCTAGGCCAGTACATTCAGTGATAAAAAGAGAGAGCTAAATATGCGTCAAATGAATATGCGCATACTTGTTGAAACTTGTTATAACGGGAACGGGCAGGACTTTCTAGTTCACTTAATATAATAATAATAATTAATAATAATACCCTATCTACCCTATCTACTACATATGTTTCACGGATTGGCCGATCATCAGGCAGATTGCGCTCTCGCTTTGTCGTTCAATAAAGTGTACGAGAGAGGGAGGCATGATGATTATTCATTAATAACATTTATTACTATTATTAATATTTGCTTACATTATAACAATTATTTTTTAATATTAAGTATTGCGTACGCCGAATAACGAGCCGCACCTGTAAATGAGAGAAAGTGTCCAGGTCGTCTAATTATTGCAAATTCTCGCAATCAGGAGAGACAATAAATATATTGACTCACTCTATATATATTCGTAAGCAAAGCATATTTGGTGTTTTAACTAGTTTCAAAAACACTAACATAAATCGTATTGGATTACAAAATTCCAAAACATAATGAATTATACACACAAAATTGGACTACACTTAAAACTCCCGTACAATGAATGCCCCATTTTAAATTAACGGAACAAACACTGTCAGCCATTGTTTGAAAACAAGCGAAGCGAATATTGAGATTGAAGAAGTCCGTTACGCGTTGGTACAGTTTGTCGCCTGCTACCTTAACCTGCGGTACGATCTTCCCGAACTTTTTTTCCGCACTTGTTTAACAATTCGCGCAGCGTGAGAAGCTCCACACTTGATCGACGAAATTAGCCACTGTAAATTTGAGGTGTTTCGTTATTTAGTTTGTAGAAAAAAAGTTGCTCGATGACTCGAAGAAACTATTATAATGAGGTGGATTTTTTTCTTTAAATAAATGAGTAATAAAGGTGTAATTGGAAATAATATTTAATAACGGTTTCTAAGAAATAAATGTTTAGATTATAATGTGCTTTTTATTATTAGATTCGTTAGAAAGAATGAGATAGATTTTTTATTATTTTTTCTTTTATACTGACACAGGGTTCGTCAGTAAAGCGGGAAAATTTAAAAAGTCTGTTAATCATTCGACGTTTAGGTGAGGGCGCTAAAGTTATGTCTCTTAAGTTGCAAAGTGTTTTTCATTGTATACTGGCATATCTTTCATTCCTACAGATTTATTTACTGTTTCTAGAGTAGCTATTTCGTCTCATTTTGCATTTGTACACAGCGTTCGTCAGTGAAGCGGGAAAATTTAAAAATTCTGTTAATCATTTGACGTTTAGGTGAGGGCGCTGAAGTTAATGACAAATTGTTAATTATTTAACGCCATATAGTAAACATGAAGCAGTCGTCAGATCCTCATCGTGCTTTCTGTGTAAAAGCGTTTTATAAAAATGGTCACATCGCGACAACTGCAAGAAGGTTATTTTGCACTCAGTTCAATATTCCGCGTCATGGGCGGGTATCGTCTATTTACGCAATTAATGTATAGGTATAAAAGTTCGAAGAAACTAGATTTACTTTAAATTTAATACATAAAGGAGCAGCAAGAAGTGTTAAGACGCCAGAAAACATTGATAGAGTTCGAAATGCCATGACAAGTACGAGGGTAGTTTGACAAGTAGTGAGAATGGAAAAGAAAAACGAATTTTTTAAATACAAAATAATTCTTATTTTTCAATAGTATTGCAAAATACTCATTTACGAAGATGATAAGCTCGTCGTTAGAGGACAATTTCTTTCCACCTAGTGCCGTTTTCAATTTTGGAAAAAGGTGGAAGTCGGAAGGGGCTAGATCCGGCGAATAAGGCGCATGCGGTACTAATTGGAAATGCAACTGGATTTTGGACATTCCTGGCCGTTTAGCACGAATCTCGACATTTAATTTTTGTAGAAGTTCTGCATAATATTGTCCGTTTATTGTGGCACCTTTCTGAAGGTAATCAATGAGCAAAATGCCCTTTGAATCCCAAAAAATTGATGAAGTTTTCGCTTTCTCTGGAGGTGCAGAACCACGTTCTAACCATTGTTTCGACTGTTGTTTAGTTTCGGGTGTACTGTAGTGTATCCAAGTTTCATCGCAAGTAACAAATCGCCTACAAAAATCAACCGGATTCCGCTTATAAAGGTCCAAACACTTATTGGAAATGCGCAAACGAGTGAACTTTTGATCAGTCGTAAGCAATCGCGGCACCCATCTTGCCGAAAGCTCGGAAAGGCCCGATTCTTTCGTTAAAATGTGGTGTACGCGTTCTGTTGAAATGTTTACCATGTCTTCTATCTCTCTCACTTTGAGTCGTCGATCTTGCGTAATAATATTATGGATTTTTATAATTATTTCCTTAGAAGTCACGATTTGCTCGAGAGCGCGCTTCATCAACACAGCTTGTTCTACCACGTTTAAATTCATTTACCCATCTACTTATTGTGGCGAATGATGGAGCAGATTCACCTAATGTTTCCCGTAACTCATCTTTTATTTCGGTAGCTTTCATACCCTTAATTACGAAGTATTTAATCACCGCACGATACTCTTCTTTTTCCATTTTAACAAAACGACGTGTTGCCTATTTTTCAATCAGCTGTCAAAAATAAACTAATCAACCGATTTATCTAAATATCGGAATGCAAACATATAAATAGGCAACCTAAATTACAGTGCATTTGTTTTACCAATTAGAGCGCCACCTATGTGTAATTCTCACTACTTGTCAAACTATTCTCGTATGATCGTTTTTTTGGGATATTTCTGAGTAAAGGATTTTGAACGCTGTCTGGTCCTGGAGCTTTGATCGAAGGTGTGTTTTGATGATTGAATGTATTTGTAATGGTTTCACGATAGTTGTTGTTGTGGATGGAAAGACTTTACTGAATTTTGGGTCATAAAGTTTTGCATGATTTCTAAGATCTCTTTTTTTGCAGCTTGATTTATTTCAGGTTGTGGAAGATCTTGAATGCGTTTGCTTGCGTTCTTTGTCTGGGGCTGCGATCTGACCATCTTCTTTGTTCAGAGTTTTAATGGTTGAGAAACGTAACCGCAGATTTTTGTTAAGGCGCCATAATGATCCATCTTGTGGTTGTAGAGTTTTAATTTTCTGATCCGAGTTTCTCTTCGGTTTTCTGCTATTCTTTTTTTTTAAAACTTTTGTGTTTTCAGTGTTTAAAATGTCAATTGGTAACATGTCTTGTTTGTGTGCATCGATTTTCTTAGTGAGTATGATTCTTTTGGCGGTCTCGCCAATATTTTCCGTAAGTTTTTTTATCTTTCTTGCAACGCATTCTGATCTGTAATACCACATGACATTTTAGCAAGGCGACGAAGCTCTTCCCTACAAGGTTTCCAATTCGCTTTAGTGTAGTCAAAAATCTTCCTGGATTTTTTTGAACCATAAATTGTGCTTAAAATGAATAGTACAAGAAGGTGGTCTGAAGACAGTTGTCCAAGATCAAGTTCTCCCATGCTCACTACATTTTTCGCCAAGACCAGAGCAATTGTTTTTTGTTTGTTTTTATTTCGATCGATATTCCGATCGGTTCTTGCAATTGTCGACAAAATCAGGTAGACTAAAGAGTATTGACATTACACGAAACGCGTCTCTATCATTACTTTGTCGATAAATATTTGATTTGTTTTAGTTGTTTTGTAGTTTTTTTTTGAATATTATAGTTTCTATATATGTTTTATTTCAAGTATTTTTCGTGAATGTGTATTGATATGTTATTTCTTCTATTTGCTCTGTAACTGTATACTGTTGAATAATAAAGTGTAAGACTATTATAACGCGCTTCGGACGATTTATTTTTTAAATCCTTTAAAAGGCCTTATTTCCGAAAATAAATTAAAAATATTTATGCGTAGAATACATTCATGTTTACTTTTTAATTATATGTAAAGAAAAAAAAAAGATCGCAGTCAGTAGGATTCGAACCTACGCTCCCAGAGGGAATCTGATTTCTAGTCAGACGCCTTAACCGCTCGGCCATGACTGCTGCATACACATCGTCTTTGAATAAGAAATCTGAATTAGTTTTCTTGCATTTTTTAAATGTATATCACAGCGAAATTAATATCAACAGTTTTCTGTCATTAAAAGCATTTTCGGTTTTTATATTTTGCATAAAATATCGAAAAGTAGTTACTTTTTGTTACTTAATATAGTGTGACTGAAAATGGTTGGCTTGGCTATTCGAAAGTAGGGTAAATACCCTAGCGACGTATCTAGATAGGAAAAAATTAGTCTTCATGCCTTTATTGGTTTGTTTAATTATGCGATACACGTATCAGGTTGTTACGAATGTAATGTCCGTTTTGCCTTCAGTCTGAACTGAATCGCACCTGTGTGAAGACGTGTATGTTTTTGGTGAAAATTATTATTGTATTTGTAGAAAAGGGTATTTATGTTGAAGTGTGTACCTGTTCCATTTCTTGGAAAGATTAATACACTTGTCCTTGTCTCGCCTATAGAAATGCTGTTGGCAAGAGATATAAGGGCAATTTCCTCTTTCAATTTAAAAAGGGATTAAATGCAGCTGCAGCAACGCGAGAAATTAATCAGACGTTCGGTGAAACCACGTGTAATGAACGCACATGACGGCGATGGTTTAAAAAATTCAGCGAGGGAAATTTTGATTTGGAAAATGAGCCTCGCGGATATGCGCGTAGCACCGTTAATGACGACGAGCTGCGTGTAGAAGTTGAAAGTAATCCGTCGACAACAGTGCGTAGCCTTGCAGAAACATTTTAAGTGTCCATTGCCACCATTAGTCGTCACCTTTCTTCGATTGGCAAAGTGAAGAACCTCGATCGATGGGTGCCGCACCAATTAACGGAAGCCAGTAAGCTCCGTCGATTAGAGGTGGCTACCTCTTTGGCCAATCGACAGAAAGTTGAACCGTTTCTTCATCGAATGGTAACGTGTGACGAAAAGTGGATACTTTATGATAATCGGAGACGGTCAGGACAATGGTTAGATCGTGGTGAAGCACCAAGACAGCATGCACGAGCATCACTTCACCCGCGAAAGATTATGGTGACTGTATGGTGGATCAGTAAGGGTATTATTCACTATTCATTTTTGCAACCTAGTGAAACCATCACGGCAGCGTCCTATTGTGCCGAACTGGAAACTATGCATGGAAAATTGAGCCGCTTGCAGCCCTCACTAGTCAATAGACATGGACCCATACTTCTTCATGATAATGCAAGACCTCATGTTGCACGACAGACAATCCAAAAACTTTCGGAATTTGGTTACGAAATTCTCCCTCACCCACCTTATTCACCTGACCTTTCGCCAACTGATTTTCATTTTTTCCGAAGTTTAGACAATCACTTAAAAAATAGGGACTTCCCTGACCGGGACTCTGTAATAGCAGTGTTTGAGCAATATGTGAGCCGTCAAAACCTAGATTTCTTTTCAAAGGGAATTTTTCAGCTTCCAGGCCGTTGGCAACAAACTATTGATGTAAATGGAGACTATTTTGCAGAATAAATATTTATATTTTTTTAAATTTAGACTTTTTTATTCCTTACAAAATCGGACATTTCATATGTAACAACCTGATACTTTAATGTAGGAACGTGAATTTGGTGGTGTCCTTTATTAAATTCATAACTTTCAGATGTACCATTATTGATCTCCCCTCCGTACAATTTAAATTTCTTTTTAACCGTAGATTGCAAAATTAATTAGCAAAAATAACAAAAAAAAAGGTCTCAGGGAAATGATCATTACAGTTACATAAACATATGCATTTATATTTTTAATTGATTGGGAGTAAATATTGTTACGTAACGAACGTATTTTTTTCCAAAAGAGAAAGTATTTCGTTTCATTTCGTCGGTAGATCCTGTGCAATTAGTTGTTCTGTGAGCCGTGAATTTGATACACTTTTAATTCACCAATGTATGAATACAGTTGTTCAGGTAAAAAAAAAGAAAAGGATAACAATGACTTAATTCTAATTCACACGCGCACACATAATAAATAAGGAAATGTACGAAGATGTAGTCTATACTAATATCACAGTAGAAATGTATGGTATATAATATACGTTGAACCGTTTTAACGGTCTGTAACTTTTGCGTGATAAAGATGATTTAGTGTGGGATTAAGTTATTGAAACAAATGAGATTTTGTAACGTTAATTTCTGTATGCGTTGCTGAGAATAATCAGTTATTTAAAATTTACCGCACTCACTTTGAGATTTGAAAATGTATCCCTTAAAATGATTAATAGTTATTTTGAGATCCTTTTTATAAATACCAGAATAAACAACTAATTCGATAATCTTAGCAAACTTAGATAATATTTATAATAAAATAAAATATCTGTCAAATGGCCTCCTCTTGTAGCTCCATAGACGTCCACTCTTTTGTTAAAATTTTCAATGACATTTCGACATAATTGAGGCTCTATCTCACCAATGGCACGGATAATTTCATCCTTCAAAGCAGGAAATGATTGTGGATTGTTTTTATAAACCTAACTTTTCACATAACCCCAAAGAAAACAGTCTAACGGTGTCAAATCACATGATCTTGGTGGCCAATTAACATCACCGTTTCTTGATATTATATGTCCAGGAAATTTTTCTCTCAACAAATCAATTGATTCGTGTGCAAAGTGAAGTGTAGCGCCATCCTGTTGCAACCATATATCCTGTAGATCAATATTCATAAATTCAGCCTACAAAAATTCGGTTATCATCCGACGATATCGATCACCATTGACAGTTACAGCTTCACCAGCAGCATTTTCAAAGAAGTAAGGTCCAATTACATCACCTGACCATAATGCACACCAAACAGTAACTCGTTTAGGATGCATAAGTTTCTCATGAATAATTCGTGGATTTTCCTCACCCCAGATACGGCAATTTTGTTTATTAACATAGCCACCAAGTTCAAAATGTGCCTCATCGGAAAGCACTATTTTTTGAGAAAAATCAGCTGGTTGTTCATTGATGAAATTGACAAATGAACGACGTTTTAAATGATCTAATGGCTTCAGTTCCTGTGTTATTTGAACCTTATATACCTTCAGAGCTAAATCTTTGTGTAAAATACGCCATGTTGTTGATCCACTAAGTCCAAGTTGTTGTGAACGTCATCTAATGGACATTTCAGGATCTTCAGCAACACTTTCACGAACCAAACCAATATTTTCTTGTGAACGACCACTACGACTGTATTTTTAACTTTTTGGATCTTCCACGGAACCGGTCTCTTGAAGTTTTTTAATAATTCGACCAATAGTGCTTTCAGATGGACGATTATGTAAATCATAAAATTCACGTAATTTTCTAAGAACTCTTTTCACAGAACCCTGATTTTCATAAAATAATTCAACAATTGAACGTGTTGTTGTACCGTGTGCGAAGCCATTTTTATAAATGTCATACATCATACCTTTTAAATGCCCACATACCCAGTCAAATTCAGCGCGCCATCTATATTTTATTTATTCCTAAATAAAACCGCGCAATTTGAAACATCCTTTATTATAGTTTTAACCAGTGGATAGGTTTAACTGTAGAGACTTGGTTTACAGACCAAGATTCGATTTTTTTTTTGAAATGCTAGACACGTTGCATGTTCGATGCACTAAAGAAAGATTATGTTTGAATTGCTTTTGTAATAGACTCAGAATTTATCAACACGTCCACGTTTAGTGTTTTTCACATTCACCAAAAGCTCTAACAATGTTAAAGAGGAAATCTTGAATTAACGATCACTACGACTGTATTTTTCACTTTTTGGATCTTCCACGCAACCGGTCTCTTGAAGTTTTTTAATAATTCGACCAATAGTGCTTTCAGATGGACGATTATGTAAATCATAAAATTCAAGTAATTTTCTAAAAACTCTTTTCACAGAACGCTGATTTTCATGAAATAATTCAACAATTTGAACGTGTTGTTGTACCGTGTACGAAGCCATTTTTATAAATGTTATACGTCACACTTTTTAAATACCCACATACCCAGATAAATTTAGTGCGCCATCTATACTTTATTTATTCTCAAAAAAAAAAAACGCGCAATTTGGAACAACCTTTACAACTGAACTGGACAGATTCCAGTACGGTAGGTAATTTTGATGGAGTCTGCGATTGATTGACTTAATCACTTAACATTGATATATAACCCCTCTCCATATTAATTTTCTTATTCTGTATACGTATTTGAACAAGTAAGTTGTCGTCATCAGTAGATAATTAAACAGTGTCGCACCTTTGTTAAAGTTATGTGAAACGAATATACAGCGTGACTTTCGACGGTATAGATCGTGTACGGAATTAGTTTCTTGCGGACATTTGCCGGATGGTTCTGTCCGGACATTCCTCAGCCACCACAGCCAGTATTGACGAGACGAGAAACGTGGCTTAAAGCTGTTTTATATTTTGCGAAATTTGTACACGTTATTAAACCTTGTATCTTAAATTTAAATTCGCAAGATGCTCAAGCAATTTTTGTAAGTCAGCGAGTAATTTCAGATACCGAAATCCATATTCAAATAGAGCAAATTTCCGAAAATTATTCAATTCTTTTAAATAATATTTCCAAATTAGAGAACACCAAGCTGTCATTACATGAAGCGCTAACTATAGTATATTGCCTCAAAGCCTCGTTAGGAAATCTAACAAACAGTATAGGAAGATTAACAACCGATAAATTGTGTGCGGTTATAAATAAGAATCCCGATTTTCAAACTGTATGCGTATAGACAAGAGTTTAACTGAAAACCAAGAGTGCGAATATGATGCGAACGTCTTTTTTAAATTCGCGAACATCACATCATTAGACGCAGAACGCTGCTTTTCCAAATATATAGACATATTTTCACCTCGCCGCAGGAGTATGACTGAGTCAGCATTGGAAAGCATACTAACGACACGAATTTTTGCGTCACTCTACATCAACAACACAAAAAAAACTAAAATAGTAAGTAACTACATTAATTATTTTTAATACTGATAGTAAATGAGCCGTACGCTACTGCGAAAGCACTCGTTTATGCACCTTAGTTCGTTGTTTCCGTTCATAAACCTTACTTTGGAATTGGAAGCAATTTTGGGACATACATAGGGTTGTCAATCGCACAAATTATTTACTTTTTCGGGTTCAATCTTATTTTTATAAAGAAATTCCGCTAAATATTTTAAAGATTTTGGAATCGGTACCGAAAGAAACAATGACGTTACAGCGAATGACGCTAAAGTTTCCCCGTGTTCTAATTTATAATCTTTAATTCTTTGAATTATGAATTATATTAACCTTAATCGCTTAATGTGTAGAACTCGATGGGAATTATGTTGAAAGATAGACAATTTTTTTTTACTTTAAAATAAGCTATTCTCCCATCAAATCACCCTCGTAAATTAGTAAAAATTAAGAAAATAATTCAAACGAAGACAGACAACGAATATAGCAAAGCAGTTCACTTAAAGATGACCATCCAAGCACCAAAATTAACTTAATAAGCCCATTCTAATTGTATTGCTACTAAATTCATATGGCATTGACATATACAAAGCAGTTCATTAAAAATATATCCCACGATCATAACAGGCATTCCTCTCTTCGTGCTGTTGTGATCTTTCTCTCTTACTAATCAACGCAAATTAAACAGTTTTCATTAAATCATTAGCGATTCGTACGGCGCGACTGCAATTTGTAAAAGGTTATATAAGATTGAATTGGAATTGTTGAAGTACAAGCAGGTGATGTAGAAAGTGTGTGTGTACGCCTTCTAGGAAGTAGAATGTCGTTACAAATTCCACGTCTGAAATGGTTTGAACCATTTACATCTATTAAAATCGACGACTCTTGTGTAAAACAGATGTGGGCCGCTAATGCTTGTCTGAGTTGAATAGTGTATGCATAATCGATCTACGATGACTTAGCTTGCATTTAAAAAAAGTTTGGTGTGTTAGAACTGTAGTATTAACACTACAATATAAGACTGTTCGCATTATACGAGGGTGGATCAATAATTATTGAGCCCAGACAAGAAAACACGAACTTTTTTGACAAAAAATCGTTTTATTTTTCAGTATATCCTCCCTGTAATTCATTATATTTAGTCTTCTGATATTAAAATCTTTTAATTCCTTCGGAAAAGAAAGCTTTTTCAAAGTACTAGATGAACCAGAAAATCATTACCGGTTTTTCTAACAGATATCGCTAGGCTTAAGTATGCAATATTATGATTTGACACATGTATCATTTTATTCAACTGACATCAAGCTTCAAAGCCTTACATGTTATATTTTGCGAAAGTAACACCGTTATAGATTTATACCTCTTTGAAAATGTCGGATTTTGCGCCTGAAAAAGTGCGTTTGCTTTTTTTACTTTTCTTATTTAGTCAAAAGAAAAAAGCCGCTGAAAGTCATTGTTGGCTGGTAGAAACTTAAGGTGAGCATGCTCCATAAAAACATGTGAGGCGTAATTTTGACAATTCGAAAGTGGTGATTTCGATGTGCAAGACAAAGAATGTTCTGATTGACCGAAATAGTTTGAAAATGCGAAACTGCAGGAGTTATTGGATGAAGACCCAATCCAAAACCAATTGGTAGAAGCGTTAAATGTGGCCCAAGAAATGATTAGTGACCAATTACGAGCAATGGAAAAAATCCAAAAGATGGAAAAATGGGTGTCACATCAATTGAATGACAGGCAAATGGAGAATCGAAAAATCGTCTGTAAAATGCTGCTTCAAAGGTATGATTGGTAGTCATTTCTGCATCAAATAGTGATGGGTGATGAAAAATGGATTTATTCCGAAAACCCTGAGCGCAAAAAATCATGTTTATCACCTGACGAAGCCGGCAAATCGACTCCAAGATCAAATCGTTTTGGTCGCAGGACAATGTTCTGTGTTTGGTGGGACCAGAGTGGCGTGGTGTATTACGAACTGTTGAAACCTGGTCAAACAGTTAATACTGATCGCTACCGACAAAATTTATAAATTTAAACCATGCACTGATAGAAAAACGTCCACAATGGGCCCGAAGACACGGTAAAGTGACTTTACAGCACGATAACGCGCCATCTCATTCAGCAAAACCGGTCAAGGAAGCGTTGACAGCACTTGGATGGGACATAATATTGTACTCGCCATACTTTGCAGACCTTGGCCCGTCCAACTATCACCTTTTCGCATCAATGGGACACGCGCTTGCAGAGCAGCACTTCGTCAACTTCGAAGAAGTTAAAAGTGCTGCTGAAGTTATTGGTTTAGAGATTTTCCTTTTGTGAGAGATGATTTTTAAGTGAAAACCAAGTTTACGTGTTCGATTGCTCCTGTATTTACTTATTTTAACATCTTATACTTTCTTTTTCTTCCTCCAACTTTATTTACTGATACATCATTTAATCGCTCAAGGGAGAGAGACTATTACCTTCAGCAGCGCCACAAAAACTCATTTGACGAATTAATTGACTGCGTCAAACTCTGTGGCTAGTGGAGAGTTTTGATCTTTTTCAAATGCGATTTATCGAAATTTTGGTGTCCTAAGCTTTTTTTCTACCATTTCGCTTGTGACAAGATAACATAAACTTTAAATTATACTTTTATAAATCGGGAGCCCTATTTAAAACTGCATATAATTGATCGTTTGCACAGGTACCTGCATTATCTGTTAGATTTTCCAACGAGGCTTTTATGCGACTGTACACAGGACTTAATCTAGAGACAACTTGCTGTTTTATATTTGGAAGATGGCTTCTAAAACAATCGAGTGATTTTGGGAAATTTGCTGTATTTGTGTTTGGATTCCGATATTTTAAATTAGTTGATGGCTTAATGAAATTGCTTGAACTTGGATTAGAATTTTTCGTTGTACCACAACTTTTTAAATAACTTATGTTCTTACAATGTAGAGCAAAAGTAAAGTTATGGAATACACAATTTATACTTTAATATGTTATGGTCTTAAGATTGAATTAGATTGTAAGCTAAATAAATATACATATTTAATTAAGGACTACAAATTTAATCGATAGATTTTGAAGACTTATTAGTTTGTTCATGATAATATCAAAATCCAACTTACTTGGCATAAGCTTTTTCCAACAAACCAGGCCAGAAGTGGTCCGAATTTTGACACTGTAGGAACGCCAATCTTCCGTGAACTGTGGGTAATCTGTCGTCGACCAAAACTTCCGTCCATTCACCGCACCACCACAATCTAAATCTAAACAAACCCGCATATTGTTCACCGGTAAACGATTGATCTGCAGGCACAACGCGATAAAACAAGCCCTTGTTGAGAAAAAGGACGCCTAGGCAGGATACCAGCCATCTGTCACCTGTAACAAAAGGATCATTGAATTATTATATTGATTGTAACTAGTGATAATAATTTCCGTAAATATATACGTACAGTTACGGTTTTTTGAAGTTTTTTATATTTATGTCTCTTGCTTTTTTAAAAAGATCAAGTTCAATATGAATTGTATGCGTCCTTTCGATTAGACAATAAATTAATGCAAAGGCTTAAAGATAATAAAAGGCAGTCTAATTTGTAGACTTTCACCGTTGCTTTTCATGGTTACTCCATCTTGATTTCCGAATTAAAACCGCAACCCCGGTACTTTTGCTGCCGAAGTTTCTTCTTCACTTGCATGAGACATCCTTAGGGTTTCACTATTGTTACTGCTTTCATTGTTACACTGACAGTGCAATTGTATATCATCAATAAGTAGCAATATTATATCGTCCCTTATAAAGCCCTGATTTGATCCTTAGTGACTCTTCATCAAACAGAAAGAGTTTCTGGGAAGAAAGCGTTTTTAAAACGATGAAGAGTTGAAAGAAAAGCTCACAACTTTTCTTAATGGAATGGTGGCAAAATTGTACGATGCTGGTAATCAAAAGCTCGTTACAAGATACGAGAAATGTTTAAATTTCAATGGGAAATTTGTAGAAAAGTAGCCCACGGCATGAAAATGTAAAATGAAAAGTTTTTATAAAAAATTTTTAGAGTTTTATTTGAAAACGGATATTAGTTTCCGGACGACCTATGTATAGCTAAAATAAACTCTTTTGTTTTGTAGAAAATATGCCTATATAACAATATTAATAATATATTTATCTAATTCACATAACCACCGAGAGTAGGTTTGCAGCGATCGATTCTTTGGAGCCAATTTGCCACTACTCTTCCACACATATCGGCCGGAACATTGGCAATTTCGTATTTGATATTGTCCCTGAGCTCCTCTAACGTTGTTGGCATAAACGGCGTTAAATCGCATGAGCGAGGTGACCACTTGACCAGAGCGATTCTCTAGATTACACGGTTACCGAACTTCCCATTCAATAGATCAATTATTTGACCAGCTATCTGGCATGTGACACCATCTTGTTGGAAATACAAATCATTGATGTCAAGTCCATCCAATTCTAGCCTCTGGCCAAAAATAGTCTTCCAACATGGCGTTATAGCGAACTCCATTGACCGTAACATGGCAAACATTTTCATTGACGAAAAGATATGGTCCAATCACACCTTCGGCATGAAAGTCACACAACATGGTCACTTTTTGTGGCTGTAATGCAGTCTTTTGAAGGACATGTGGGTTTGTTGCTGTCTAATAACGTATTTTCTGTTTATTGACAAAGCCGTTAAGCCAAAAATAAGCTTCAACGCTGAAGATGATTTTTCGATGAAATTCAGGATTTTCTTCAAACTTTAGCACAGCTCAGTCGGAGCAGTTCCAGCGCTTCAAATGACCATGAGGCTTCAGTTCTTGAGTTAATTTGATCTTGGAATGGTGTAAGATGTTTATGCAAAATTCGCCATGATGTGGCTTGAGAGATTCCCATTTCCTGTGAACGACGTAGCCCATTTTGAACTGAAGCACTTACGGCTGCGATATTGTCTGTATTCCGACTGCCGCGTTGTCTCACTGGCATAGGAGCATCCAATCGTGAATATTTCGACTTGAATTTATCTACTATAGCACGCAGTCTATCTGGTGGGACGATTATTAGGATCGAAAATTGGAGTAAGCACTCTTAGAATTGCTACAACCTACTTCACCATGATAAAAATGTTAACCTTGACCGACATTTTGGCGTAGACAGATCATGAAAAACGTTCGTATTAAAAGATAAGGTTGTTATGTCCCATTGGAAAACCCGATTTATACTATTTGCAAGGAGTTACTGCATTAATATGTTGTTAATTTTTGTTATATTTGTTTATTTGACGTTGAATAAACATCTAGAATCAAACATAAATTTCGAAAATGACTTCCGTTTAAAGATTTCTTATACTTTATTTCCATCGTCGTGTTTATTTACACACGTTTTGTTTGTTTAGTCAAAGAGACTATTTCGTTTTGTTAATATTTAAAGTAACTTTTACCTCGTGTTACAATACAATTTTATAAACAGTCATAATGGGAAAAATATTTGAAAATTCACGTTTAGCAAACAGTATGTTAATTCAGTAATGTTTCTTTCGCAACTTTAGCTGCTGAATATAACAAGTTAAATATAATAGGTAAATAGAAGTAAAAATATCGATGATAATTGAAGAATACTTTAAATTTCTTTCTTGGAGTCTTAAAAAGTCAACTCTGTATGAAACACTGAATATTTTCGCGTCTTTAAAGTCTGACGAAGATGAATATTTCGCTGGTGTATGCAGAGGAATTTCCTTCGGATCGTAAATCTCTTGGCTGTTGGAGTATGCCTTGCATATTGTGTGACGTTGATTTATGGTTCGACTCCAGCTCAAACATTGACACGACCTGATTTTAATTTTTTCATTGCTTTATGCGATCTCATAGAGCATAGAACATACATAAATAATGTATGTGTATGTGTGTTAGTATTACTTTAAGTAAGTAATATTGGGTCATCTATGAATAACTATCAAATAGAGATGCCAAGTCGATTGGGTATCACAGTTGTCCGCATCGGAGTAAATAATCAAATCAAAACAAATACTTTATTCACCCAACAGAATTTAAATTTCAATTACAGGACTATGCAAAAAAGAACATACAACAATAATGCTGCGTAAGCGTTTAATAATATTGAACTAAAACAAGTTCTAGATATCTTACATAAAACCAAGGTACATTAAATTTAATCAAAAACTAAATGTAAACGAATAAATTGAAATTACCTGCAGTTACATTTTCAAACTCATGAAAGGTACACACATTAACATCAATAAGTTTTAATATTTTATTAAAATTGCTAGTCGTGCTATATAAAAGGTGTTCCAATAAGACATTTCATTTTCAATAGCCCGCCATTTTAATAGTTGTCATGACTCAACCTGTAACTACTTGACAGATGACAAGTAAAAGCTACGCTTCAACAACGCATTGAAATTATTAAAATTCACTACAAAAAATGGTGAAAATATCGCGGTCACAGTTCGCAAAACTAAAGTATTTTTGGGTCGTCGTGAAGCACCTTCTCGGCCAGCAATTGTGAAACTGGTGGAAAAATTTGAGTTGTTAGGACAAGTTATTGATGTGAAGAATGGAACTTGTGCACGTCGGTCAAGAACAACTCAGAATATTGTCGTTGTAGCCCATGTGTTGAGGAAAACCAAGGTTTGTCAATTTCTTGTCTATCTTTGGAATTGGGCATTTCACAAACGTGATTACACCGTATTTTGCATAAAAACTTGGTCTTAAGGCCTCTAAAGTTCAGTTAACTCAAGAACTCACGCCTACCGACCATCAACAACGTTGTGTCTTTGTTGATTAGGTCCTTGAAATGCATCAAACTGATCCGGAATTTCATGAAAAAATCATCTTGAGTGATGAGGCCCATTTTCACCTCGGAGGCTACGTTAACAAACAGAATTATCGCATTTTGGGGCTCGGAAAGGATTATTGTTGAAGAGCCTCTCCAACCTCAACGTGTGACTGTTTTGTGCAGTTTTTGGTCTGGTGGGGTCATTGGACCTTACTTTTTCGAAAATGTGGCTGGAGCAACTGTTACGGTGAATGGATTGCTCTATAGAACGATGATTAAAGATTTTGTATGACCAAAATTGAACGATACCATCGCTCTTTTGCGTGAAAAGTTTCCTGACCGTGTAATTTCTCGAGGAGGCCATCACAATTGGCCACCGAGATCTTGTGATTTAACACTTTTAGACCTTTTTCTTTGGGGCTACGTGAATGATAAGATCTGCGCCAATGGCCCATAATCGATTCAAGACCTCAAAGATGGAATTCGAGAAGTTATCGAGGACATACAGCCGCAGATGGGCGAATTGGTGATGGAAAATTTCATAAAAAGAATATGGTCCTGCAAGCGTAGCCGTGGTGGCCATTTGGCTGATATTGTTTTCCGTTATTAATGGCACATCCTCCCTTTTACAATTAAATAAACATCCGATGATTTCGCTTAAAAATACTCGTTTTTTTACATATCAAAATGAAGCCTCTTATTGGAAGATCCTCTATAAATGACTTGAACATAATGGTTGTTCTAGCAAAAGGCAAGAAAAAGGTATTTTTTTGACGCGAGCTTAAATTGAGAATTATAAAGTTAAGACATTGAAGTAAAGACGAACAGTTTATAATATTACGAAGGATTTTATAAAGGTAGATGTTATCAAAGCCCATTCTCATGAATTGAAGAGAGGTCAGATCAAATCTAAATAGCTGTAATGCATGATCGAAGTTGCGTGGTGGGTACATGTGAGCAACTTTATACCGCAGAAACTGAACGAAACTTTATCGAACAATCTCAATCCGACGCTTTTAAATAAGATTATAAGGAGACCAGATTAGGGAAGCATATCCCAGCTGTGATAGTACCAAGGCAAAACATAGGTATTTCAGTGTACTTAGGAGTTTCAAATGTTTTTTGAAAGTACTTGTCATAAAGTTTATATATTGATTAAATGAAAACATAGAATCAAATATAATACCCAAATCTCTAATAGTTTCACATCACGACAACAACACATTATTCAATGTGTAAGAAAAAGGATTAGGGCGTCAATGAATATTAAGCCTGCAGAAACGAGTGCGTGCTCATTGACGGCGATGATATATTTCAAAAGCGGTCGAATATACGCGAAGTCGAGATTCAAACGCGTATGGTATGTGTAAGAATGCTGGAGCACTCGTGTAACAATTCCGGTTACACCGGAAGTTGGCGTCATCTTCCTTTGCTCAAATGGATACCTTGTATATTATTGCAATTTTGAGTTCTATGTAGAATTTTAGGTGGAAAGATTCCTTATTCCTAAGATTAATGCTGAATCTTCTAATAAGACGTAAGTTGGTAAAACTATCGCAGTGTTCATTCAAGCTTGTTTTCTTATACATCAGAAATGCGTTACTAAAAAAGGTGACTGATATTCGAGAAAGCTTTTGATAGATTCAATTTATTTTGAAAACGTTTTGTACTTTAATCGAGTCACGTTTACAACTAGTTACACGGCTTCCTATTTTATTTTTGCAAAATAAATGGTTGAGAACAAAGAATTTGCGTTTTAACATATACAAATATTCGAAATATTCACTTGATGGACAAACAATAACGTTCCACAAAGTGATCGAAAGGAACGCTTCTTTAAACTGTTGCCTTTCGAAATCACTACATCTCGTAGCTTAGCATCATTTTCTGTGAAGTCTTCTTAAACGTGACGTCTACGGAAATAGAGAATAAATAAAAAACCGAATAAGGCAAACTTGAGTTGAAATTATGTCTATAAAATCCTTCGAAAAGATTACGAATTTAGAAGGTAAAAGTGCATGGCTATTCATAAGACGCACGTCCGAGAACCGTGAAAATATAGCGATGCTGCAAATATTTAACTGATCTTATCCACTAAAAGTGTTAATTGAAAAGAATATTTTGCGACGTTTTATAAATTATAACTTATTATTTATTATATTTACATATTATAAAGCGCATGCCTTTGATGTGTTTCTCATTTTGCCCTTCCTAATTATGAATACGAAGATGGTATTAGAAATATCTGCGTTTGGAGACACATGACATTTTATGTCAAAATCTGCATCACCAGCTGTAAATACTATTCTTTAGTTTACGTCTGGTAAAATTTGGGAGAAATTCATCGAGCGGTGTTGTTTTGAGAACAGTTAAAAATGAGTCAGTTTAGGTATCTGTGGATTCATGAAAATAGAATAATACTGGTTAACGATTCGATTCCTTTTTTTGATAGAATGATGTGTGCAGAAATCAAAGAGAAGTTTCATACAGTTGGACCACATACCTGCGATGGCTACCATCAGATACTTTTACCAATAGATAAAGTTCATGAGAACGTTAGAGCGATTGTTAGTATGGTGAACATCTAGATGGAACGTGTGCAAAATATCCTTCACGAAAAATTGAGTATGAGAAAGCTGTCGGCGAGATGGGTACCGCGTCTGCTGATCAAAAATCGCGTCATAACTTCAAAGTAATGTTTGGACATGTTTAACTGTAATACGAGTGAGTTTCTGCGGCGTTATGTGACAGTAGATGAGACATGAATACATCATGACACGCCAGAAATCAAAGGTCAGTCGGAACAATAGGTTTTCTCCGGCGAACGTGTACCCAAAACGACGAAGGCAATTTCATCAACCGGAAAAGTTATCGCGGCGACATTTTGAGATTCGCGAGGCATAATCTTAATTTATTAATTGGGGAAGGGAAGGACAATCATGGGGCAATACTGTGCTGATTTTTTGGATCAATTCGGCCTCGTTTAGCACAGAAATAAATTGTCTAATATTATAATGCCCCGTCGCACTCATTAGCAATTGCGCGTAAACACTACTAAAGTATTGAGTCTTGAAATGCGTACAATACTCTGTGAATAATTATACAGTGTGTATCAGCCAAATGGAATAAATTCGATAATAATTAAATAGAAGGGTGTTCGAAAAAACGCTCGGACACATCGATTGGGATTTTTAGTTGTGTATTTTTTTAAATAAAAAGTTTATATACAGGGTGTGTCATGTAAAAGTGGTCAATATCAACTTTCTTATTTTAAATGCAATACCCTATCAAATATTAAGTTTTTGGATTCTTTAGAAAATTCCAGACATATTTCATGTACAATATCCTATACCTATCTTCGACTGTTTCGGAAATATTAAATGTTTTCAGATTAATTTGAAAAATTTTGGATAATGTAAAAAATAACAAGAAAAACATTAATGTCACTGTAGGAGATGTTCAAAATGTTCGCCGCAAACGACTTGACAACATCCTAATCTTAAATAAAAATTTTTTCTAACGTTGCTTAACATCTCAGGTGTGACCGATCTAATCGCAACTATTATTCGTCTTCTTAAGTCAGCTAAGTCGAGGGGTTTAGTTTTGTATACTATACTCTTGACATATCCCCATAAGAAGAAGTCTAATGGCGTTAGATCAGGGTATCGTGCTGGCCATTCCATCGATCCTCGCCTACCTATCCACCGATTCGGGAATATTTGGTTGAGGTACTGCCGGACATTGATTTGGTAATGGGGTGGTGCTCCATCTTGCTGGAACCACATCGTATTTGCTGGAACTTGTGGGTTTGCTAGATCAGGATATAAGTTTGTCAAAACTGGCACGAGATTATTTTGAAGCAATGCTAAATAATCGTCGCCATTCAAATTTCCATCAATGAAAAAAGGACCTACGATATGATCTCCAACAATTCCTGCCCAAACATTAACCTTCTCAGGGTATTGCGTATGTTCTTCCCTCATCCAGTGAGGATTTTTCCCTGGACCAATAGCGGCACTTTTGACGATTAGCATGACCGTGAAGCGTAAAGGTACACTCATCAGAAAATAAAATATGTTCTAATTGGACCACATTGTTATCTAACATTGTCATCATTTGTTCACAAAAATACGTTCTCCTATCAGAGTCGTCTTCCATGAGCTCCTGAGTTGGTATAATTTTATAGGGATGCATTTTATTTTCTTTTAATGTGCGAGTAATCGATGAATGGCAAACATCGAACATTGACGCTGCTTGTCTACTAGAAGTATGCGGGTTTTCTTCAAACTCAAGCACAATATCCAGTTTGGTATCATTACTTACTGCATTCGCAGCTGCTTTTTTTATTTGCCTTACATGTCCAAACTCGCGAAACTGCATTTCTATTTTACTAATTGTTCCTTGGGATATAGGCGGCAAATTTGGAAATTTCTCATGAAATAAGTGAGCAACTTCCATTTGTGTCCGTGTGTTATCTCCATAACCAATCATCTGCAGAATTGTTATTTTGTGCATTTCTGTTAAATGAACCATTTTGCTGAAATGTAGTTAACGAAATTCAAACAGTTATGACACTGACAACACTATGACTCTGACAACACTTTGCTAAGGCAAGGTATTTTGAAACGAAGTACAAGTACAATTAAAGATTTTCACTTAATAGTTCAGTAAACAAACTATTGGGTCTGGGAAAAAGTTCGTGGCGGTTTTCCCGATAGATGGCATTGGTTGCCGATAACTAAAGAACAACAAGTCACAGCGACACCACCGACGGCTCGTTTTTTAGATGACCTTCCGAACGTTAGTTTGAGCGTAAAAACATTGTAATCGGTGCAGTGGTTGGAAAGTTATTCGCACTTGAAAATGGAGAAGAATAATGAGAAATTTCGCTATATTCTGCAATATTATTATGATAAGGGGAAGAACGCTGCGCAGGCTTGTGATAAAATTTGTGCTGTGTACGGTGAAGGTACTTTATCGAAATCTGTTGCGCGGAAATGGTTCGCTCGCTTTCGTTCTGGAAATTTCAATGTGAAAGATGAGTCACGCTCCGGTCGTCCAATCACTGAAAAATCTGATGAAATTCTTGAAAAAGTCCAACAAGATAAGCATATCAGCAGTGTCGATATTGGCATGGAGCTAGGCATTGACCACAAAACTGTTTTGAACCATTTACACAAAGCTGGTTACAAAAAAAAGCTTGACGTATGGGTTCCTCATGAGTTGAGCGTGAAAAACATGATTGACCGAATTAACATCTGCGATGCGCTGCTGAAACGGAATGAAATCGAGCCGTTTCTGAAACGTTTAATAACCGGAGATGAAAAATGGATTACGTACGATAATCGGAAGCGTAAAAGATCGTGGATAAAGGATGGTGAGCCGTCACAAGCGTTCGCTAAGCCAACATTGACGCCAAAAAAAGTGATGCTGTGTGTATGGTGGGACTGGAGGGGAATCGTCCACTACGAGCTACTTCCAACTGGTCAGACGATTGATTCTCAACTCTACTGTGCACAACTAGAGAGATTACGCCAGGCGATTGAAAGAAAACGGCCCGAATTGATTAATAGGAAAGGTGTTGTCTTCCATCATGACAACGCCCGACCACACACTTCTTTGATGACCCGTCAAAAATTGAGAGAGTTTGGTTGGGAAGTTTTGATGCACCCACCTTACAGTCCGGATATAGCACCCTCTGACTATCATCTGTTTCGATCTCTGCAGAACTCTCTCAATGGAATTAAGTTGGTTTCAAAAGAAGCCTGTGAAAACTACTTGATTCAGTTTTTCGACCAGAAACCACAGAAGTTTTTCACCGATGGGATCATGGATCTACCAAAAAAATGGCGAAACATTGTCGATAATAATGGAGTATATTCGGTTTAAATGAATTCGTCCACGCGCCATGCGGGGACCAGTTGAATTTTACTGAAAAAACGCCACGAACTTTTTCCCAGACCCAATATTATGTGAAAATCTTATTTTAATTGTAAACAAAATTATTAATCTGAAAACATTTAATATTTCCGAAACAGTCGAAGATAGGTATAAGATATTGTACATGAAATATGTCTGGAATTTTCTAAAGAATCCAAAAATTTAATATTTGATAGGGTGTTGCATTTAAAATAAGAAAGTTGGTATTGACCACTTTTACATGACACACTCTGTATATAAACTTTTTATTTAAAAAAATACGCAACTAAAAATCCCAATCGACGTGTCCGAGCGTTTTTTCGAACACCCTTCCATTTAATTATTATCGAATTTATTCCATTTGGCTGATACACACTGTACACAATACATAATGAATGGAGTATGAAAAAATTACGTGTAAGTTGGGTACTAGACAAGTACGCCGAAGAAAGAAGATCTTACGTATTGATTTATGGTACAAGGAGTCGATTCGTTGAAAAGTTAAACAATTTTTTGCTAAAAAAAATACGTGTTTTCTTGTCTAGTTTATTGTAAACGTGGTGTAAAATTTTAAGCAGTCGTATAATTTAATAAATCTATAAATAATTCATGAGGTTTACGTACAGATATATACATCGACAAGCTCATCACATTCGAGCATCCTGTTTGAAATTAAACGTGCATTTCCTGCAAAGAACGTGCCAGGTATGTATAAAACACGTTATGAACCGTATATATCAATGCGTTGTCAATATTTATGTCTTATATGGCGAACTTTCTTACTTAGAAGAAGCACTACAGCGGCAAAAAACGTATAGCTTCAACGAGTTTCTATTTTGTAGTCGTTAATATTTAATGATTCGTCTCAAAGATCCTTTTTTTTATAGTAAGAACGATATTTTAAGAAAAATGTGTACATAATCGTGGCATAGTTTTTGTATTCATCTATTATAGCGGTTTATTGTAGTTATTTATGTTACGAAGACATATAATTCTATATTTTCATCAGTAATGACAGCCAATTGCTATTTTAAATTATTCCCAGGTTAATCAACTGATATGGCCTTCGCTTGATGAAAATCCATAACAAAATTAAATCCAAAACTCGATTGCGTGATTTTCACAATTTTTTTTAAATTTTAAAAACGATAACAATTGTTTCACCAACACTGTGGTTTCTTCAGACTTAAATACGTACATAGGTGAAAAGGTGAAAAGTTCTCGGCCTGACAATGAAAGACTGCGATTTAAATTTTAAAAATAATTTTATTTTTCTACATAATCTCCCTTGAGTTCAACACACTTGGTCCAGCGTTTTTCTAACATCAATATTCCTTCCCGGAAGTGAGAGTCTGGAAGGCTGTCAAAATATTCTTCTACGGTTCTTTCAATTTCTTCGTTGGATGTGAATCGCTTTCCAGAAACAATTTTTATCAAATTTGGGAATAGATGGAAGTCCGAGGGTGCCAAATCAGGAGAATACGGAGGATGGCCGAGCAAATCGTACTCCAAATCCCGCAATTTTTCCATCGCCAACGCACCCTTGTATGTGGGTGCGTTGTTCTTATGAAAATTGATTTTTTTCTTCTTCAAATCAAGCCTCTTCTCACGAATTTTGGCATCTAGCTGGTCAAGAAGGTTAGAATAATATGCACCTGTAATTGTTCTGCCTTTTTCAAGGTAATCAATTAACAAGATTCCTTTTGCATCCCAAAACACGCTGGCCATGACTTTTTCGGCAGATGCGATCGACTTCGCTTTCTTTGGCGCTGAACCACCGGTTTCCACCCACTGCTTCGACTGCTGTTTCGTTTCTGACGTGTAGTGGTGGAGCCATGTCTCATCTATGGTGACAAATCGCCGCACAAAATCGGTCGGATTCTTGTTAAATCGGTCCAAAGAATGCTCCGAAAATCGTTTGCGCATTTGCTTTTGATCGACATTCAGCAAATGCGGCACCCATCTTGCGCAGAGCTTTCTCATTTCTAATTCTTTGTGCAAAATGTTTGACCGGTTTTGCTGTACGAGACGAAGCGTTATCGTGCTGTAAAATCACTTTATCGTATCCTCGGGTCCATTCCGGACGTTTTTCTATCAACGCATGGTTCAAATTGATAATTTATTGTCGGTAGCGATCAGTATTAACTGCTTCACCAGGTTTCAACAGTTCGTAATACACCACGCCGTCTCACCAAATACAGAGTATAACAATGATTTGTGCGCTTAGAGTTTTCGAAATAAATCCATTTTTCAATCACCTGTCACTAATCGATGCAGAAATTATTGCCAATCATATCTTAGAAGCAGCTTTTCACAGACGATTTTTCGATTTTCCATTTGCCTGTCATTCAGTTGATGTGGCACCCATTTTCTCATCTTTAGAATTTTTACCATTGCTCGTAATTAGTCACTAATCATTTCTTGGGCCACATTTAACGCTTCTACCAATTGTTTTTGGGTTGGGTCTTCATCCAATAACTCCTGCGGTTGCGCATTTTCAAACTTTATTAGTCTACCAGAACGTTGTTTGTCTTGCACATGGAAATTTCCACTTTCGAATTGTCGAAACCACGCCTTACATGTTTTTATGGTTGGAGCATGCTCACCGTAAGTTTCTACCAGTAAACGATGACTTTCAGAGGTTTTTTTCTTTTGATTAAATAAGAAAAGTAATGTGTGCCGCAAATGCACTTTTTCAGGTACAAAACTCAATATTTTCAAAGAGGTATAAATCTATGATAATGATACTTTCGTAAAGTATAATGTATATGCCTTCGAAGCTTGATGTCAGTAGAATAAAATGATATATGTGTCAAATCAAAATAATGCATACTTAAGCTTAGCGACATCTGTTAAAAAAACCGGTAATGACTTTCCGGTACACTTAATATTATATTTTCTCGAACGTCTAATGAAATAGAATGTATACTATTCTAATATCTATGTTAAGTTTTATGAAATAAATATCGTTAATATCTGAGCACATTTCACTTACCCTTATATTTTTATATATTCGTTTGTTATTCATGAGAGTTTTTATAATATTTTGTAACCGCCACATAAATATTGCCAGTGTTTAAAATTATCGACAATAACCACTTTAAAACCAAAGTAAGGTGATTAAATCTCGAAAATTTTAAATACAATTACATTAAGTCATAAATCAAGTAACGAAAGTTATCGTATTTGTATAAAAAATTTAGATTTTACTCAACTTTCAAAGTATAAAGGGTGTTGTAGTATTTGTGCATTAAGCTCTATATACATAAGTTATGTATATATATGTATATCTGACAAATTGGAAGATTTATGGAAACAAGGATATTAGAACACAAAAGAAGTTTTAATTATAACTAAAATGATTCCAACTGCGGCGTACATTTGAATACTGGTCATCATTCTTTTAACTCAGATTTCACAATTCTATATTCGGTAATTTTTTATTTCATTTAATTTTGTGGAAATATAGTAGTGTTTTATGTTCAACACGGAGTTTATTTTCTACTAAAGATGACAACTTATTTATCGAAATATGTATCTAGAATACAAATACTAACGTAATAAGAGGTCGCTATTACCGGTTTTAATTTTTATTCAACCACAGTCTCCGATGTAATTGCATTTTGTAACATTGTCTGCACTAAATAATTGTTAGGTAAAATAATAATTATTACTACGTATTATTATAACGAAGTTACCATTATTTGCAATTGCTGACTTCGTAGAAATCATTTTCGTCACTGTCTTACGTTTAAAATTAAATTTAGTTCCAAATTAGAAAGATCCAGCGAAATTTCTTATGTAAGTGACAAAATTTCCTAATAGATATGATATTTCGTTTATAAATATCGTCAAAAGATTGATCAATTTATATTTATTGTCGACATTTAGAAATTTTTAGTTACACTACAACATAACTACTTTAGCCTTAATGTACAACTACGTAACAGTTCAGGTCCTCTGCTTATTGAAAGAAGTCGAGACCAAATTAAATATAAAAAGTTAAGTGTGTGATCTTCGCAAATTTTTTTTATTTAAAAAATGGTAGCAATTGTTTCACCAGCACTGTTTTCTTCAGACAGAGAGGTAAATCTAACAAGGACGGAATATATTCAAGTCAACTAAACTAATTTAAGGGTGGGGTTGGTGTACAATTGCAAATAAGTTTAAAAGTGGAGAATTATTCAACTACACTTGATCGTTTAATAAATTACATTTTGATGTTTGTTTATTTCATTGGTTTCAAGTAATGATAACTTTGTGCCTTTTTTGCGAATGTAGAATGGTGAAATTTGAATTAAAAGAATAAGAACAAGTATTTAAATGTACGGCATTGTTCGAATCCTTTATGTTATAATTAAAACTTCTTTTTTATGTTCGAATATACTTGTTTCCATGGATCATCTACTTTGTCCAATATACAGTCATGTGCACGAAAATAGTGGTCTTAAATTTGGTGAAATATCAATTCATGCTTAATCACTAAGGTTGATATATAACCCCTTTCCACATTAACTTTTGTAATTCTGTATGCGCATTTCGACAACTAAGTTGTCATCATCAGCAGACAATTGTCACACCTGGTAAACCACGACGAAAAATACTCCGTACGCGATCCGCACCGTTGAGAACCAAAATGTACACGTTCTCGACAACTTAGTTGTCGAAATGCGTATACAGAATTACAAAAGTTAATGTGGAAAGGGGTTATATATCAACCTTAGTGATTAAGTTAATCAACCACAGGCTCCATCAAATTCTACATCAATTCATCCGTTGAATAAAAGATATTCAAATTTATTGGACTTTCTATTCTAACATGTTACATAACTATAACAATAAATAAATATGTTTCTTAATACCAAAGAGAAAATAAAACTTTTCTTTTAATATTTTAGCCAAAACATGCGAAACTCTTTGTCGACCACAAAAAAGGAATATTACGAGTACTCGTATCTTCATAGAAATACCAGGCGTATCTGACAGTCATTACCGGGTTTTCTTACAGATGTCGCTAGGCTTAAGTATGTAATGTTATGATTTGACAAATATGTCTTTTTATTCTACTGACATCAAGCTCCAAAGCCATAGTGACACTGTCATAGAGTTATACCGCTTTGAAAAAGTAGAGTTTCGTGCCTGAGAAAGTGCACTTGCGGCGGCACGCATTACTTTTCTTGTTTAATCAAAAGAAAAAAGTCGCTGAAAATCATCGTTTGCTGGTATCAACTTACGGTGAGCATGCTCCAACCATAGAAATATGTGAGACGTGGTTTCGACAATCAGAAAGTGGTGATTTCGATGGGCAAGACAAAGGACGTTCTGGTAGACCGAAAAAGTTCGAAGGTGCGAAACTGCAGGAGTTATTGGATGAAAACCCAATCCAAACTCAAAAACAATTGGCAGAAGCGTTAAATGTGACCCAAGAAACGATTATCGACCGATTACGAACAATTCGAAAAGTCCAAAAGATGGAAAAATGGATGCCACATCAATTGAATGACAGGCAAATAGAAAATCGAAAAATCGTCTGTGAAATGCTGTTTCAAAGGTATGACCGGAAGTAATTCCTGCATTGAATAGTGACGGGTGATGAAAAATGGATTTATTTCGAAAACTCTAAGCGCAAAAATTATGGTTAACACCTGGCGAAGCCGGCCCTTCGATTCCAAGGCCAAATTGTTTTGATAGCAAGGCAATACAATTACGAGCAATGGTAAAAATTCAAAAGATGAGAAAATGGGTGCTACATCAACTGAATGACAGGCGAATGGAAAATCGAAAAATCGTCTGTGAAAAGCTGCTCCTAAGATATGATTGGCAATAATTTCTGCATCGATTAGTGACAGGTGATGAAAAATGGATTTATTTCGAAAACTCTAAGCGCACAAATCATTGTTATACTCTGTATTTGGTGAGACCAGAGGGGCGTGGTGTATTACAAACTGTTGAAACCTGGTGAAGCAGTTATGACTAATCGCTACCGACAAAAAATTATCAATTCGAACCATGCATTGATAGAAAAATATCCAGAATGGGCCCGAAGACACGGTAAAGTGATTTTACAGCACGAGAACGCGCTGTCTCATACAGCAAAACCGGTCAAGGAAGAGTTGAAAGCACTTGGATGGTACATAATATTGCCCCTACTGTCCCCTTCAGACCTTGACCCGTCCAATTATCACCTTTTCGCATCAATGGGACACGCGCTTGCAGAGCAGCACTTTGCCAATTTCGAAGAAGTTAGAAAATAGCTGGAGGAATGGCTTTGCTCAAAGGACCAACAGTTTTTTTGAAATGACATTCAATTGTCTTAAATATAGACAAGATGTGTGAATCAAATGACCAACCAATACTTTCAATAAATAAATTTTTCCATCTCCTTCAAAATTATGTAGTTTTTTACGAAAAAAAAGGGTAATGACTTTCCGGTACACCTGGTACAGAAGATCGAAAATATATATTTGATAGAGTACCTTTTGCCTTGTTGTCTATGTATAGTTTACTACTTAAGCCATCTTATTCTTTTTTAAGTCTGTAGTTTCATATCATATATGATTTTCAAGCACTTCTTGGATATGTGTACGTCCACTGGGATCCTAAGCTTGTACATATTTTTGCCAAAACATGTCAAACTCTTTGTCGAACACATAAAAAGGTATATTACACGTACCTTCGTACAAATATAGATGATCGAAAATACATATTTGATAGGGTATCATTCGTGTCTTGTTGTCTGTGTGTCTTTTAGCACTTAATGCATTTTTATATATCTCTAAGTACTATTTACTGCATGTTGTTATTTCATCAGAAATTAAAAAAACTAATATTAATTCTGCTACACATAAAATTAGAAAAATCGTTCCAAACTTTCTGATGGCAGTGTATATGCTAATAAAATTATAGCTTGAATATACATATTTAATATGGATTATAATTATCTTTGAATGTGAAACCGCGAAACTAACAGACCCTAATTTTCTAAACCCGGAAGCGTTTCAAGTCAGGCGGGCTATCATGAATTCGGACGCAAAAAATTGTAAAATATATCAGAGCCTCCAGTGAAGGTTCGGTGAAATAAGATTCCATGAAAATTTTTCGTTGTCTTTCATCGCGCGTTATACAAGCACACGAAGCTACTTAAGTAGTATTGGTGGGATGTTACAGACACACCCTCGTGTATATGTTTTATTTTTGTACGTGTGCTGATCAGCTAACAATGGTAATGTGGGAATTGATTTAAGTATCGACCATCAAGGTCCTCTTTCGTCAGTCAATGCTTCTTGCTTTCTCGTATGTTTTTACGTGTTCTTTGGAATGTTGAATGCTTCACATCATCCTTGAACGTTGGCAAATATTTGAGAACACATTGAAGTGTGAATGTTTTATTTAGTGAAGTCTTTATTTCTCTATTTTTCAGTTTACGTTCAATATTGAAGATGCTTTATGGTAAATTTAAAATAAACTTAATTACGTCCAAATAGATATTGGGTTGGCAACTAAGTTACTTTCGGTTTTTACTGATAGAGAGCGTTGCTTTATTTTTTGTATAACGTATGTTAGTGCTGTACTTTACTGTTTGTCGCGTGATACTAGTCACATTGACGTAACTTCAGAAGCAAGTTTCTGGTCGGCCTACTGAAGTTGATGATGACCAAATCAAAGTCATAATTGAAGAGGATCGTCATATAACTGTCCGAGAGGTTGCCGAGAGGCTACATGTATCGCACACAACAATTGAAAAACATTTAAAATGTCTTGGGCTAGTTAAGAAGCTTGATATTTGGGTACCTCACGAATTGAAAGAAATTCATTTAACACAAAGAATCAACTTTTGCGATATGCACCTTAGACGAAATGAAACCGACCCTTTCTTAAAAAGAATCATCACTGGTGATGAAAAATGGGTCCTGTACAGTAACATAGTTCGAAAACGATCATGGAGCAAACACGATAAACCAGCTCAAACCACATCGAAAGCTGAATTGCATCCAAAAAAGATCATGCTGTCAGTTTGGTGGGATTACAAAGGTGTTGTGTTTTTTGAGCTGCTTCCAAGGAACCAAACGATCAATTCTGATGTTTACTGTCAACAATTAATAAAACTGGATGAAGCAATCAAAGAAAAACGGCCAGAATTGTCAAATCGGAAAGGTGTAGTTTTCCACCAAGATAATGCAAGGCTTCACACATCTTTGGCAACTCGTGGGAAACTATTGGAGCTTGGCTGGGAAGTGATGCCACATCCCTCATACAGCTCTGATCTGGCACCATCTGATTACCATTTATTTCGAAGTTTGCAGAATTCTTTGAATGGTAAAACTTTCACAAATGACGATGACCTTCACTCGCACCTGGTTCACTTTTTTGCTGATAAGGACCAGAAATTTTATGAGCGCGGAATCATGCAGCTGAAAGAAAGATGGTAAAAGGTCATTGAGCAAAATGGAAAATATACAATTGATTAAAAATTATTCTTCGTTTAAAAAAAAATGTTTTATTTTATACTACAAAACCGAAAGTACTTAGTTGCCAACCCAATATTAAATCAATTTTGGGTTTGTAAGTTCGATGTTCATTTTAATTAGTTTCTTGGAGAATTCGTCGAGAACGTTTTCCTTTACAATAGGTGATTCGTCACGACGTACTTTTTTCAATAGCGATTTTTTGGCAGATAAAGCGTGAGTTCTGTAAAACCGTCATGCTATTTTAATTAAGTATTGCGTGACATTCAACATTTCAACATAATCTCCTTTCAGCTCTATATACTTTTCCTAGCGATGTTCAATAAGTTCGATACCCTTTTTATAATAAGAACTGTCTTGCTCCTCAAAATAGCCATTAATTGTCGACATCACTTCCTCATCGTTAGAAAATCTATGACCACTGAGGCATTTTTTCAAGTTTGGGAAAAGAAAATAATTCGTGGAGGCTAAATCTGGCGAATAGGGTGCATGAGGTAGCAATTCAAATTTTAATTTATTAATTTTGGCCATTGCATTAACAGATTTGTGAGCTGGTGCATTGTCTCGATGAAACAACACTTTCTTCTTAACCAAATGTGGTCGTTTTTGCTTGATTTCTTCTTTCAATTGTTGCAATAAGTTTGAATAATATTCGTCGTCGATAGTTTTTCCTTTTTCAAGATAGTCAATGAAAATTATTCCACGTGCATCCCAAAAAAAAACCGATACTATGACCGTACCTGCAGACCAAACGATCTTCGCCTTCTTTGGAGCCGATTCTCCCTTTTGAGTCCATTGTTGTAATTGTTCTTTTGTCTCGGGTGTGAAGTGATAGACCCACGTTTCGTCCATGGTTATGAAACGGCGCAAAAATTCTGCTTTGTTGCTGTGAAACTTCGCTAAACACTCAATTGAAACATCTTCACGACACTGTTTTTACTCAAGTGTGAGCAAACGCGACACCCATATTGCCCACAGCTTTCTTATGTCCAAATTTTCAGATAATATGCGATGTACAGCACTTTTTGAAATACCTTCTATGTATACTAGCTCGCGCACTTTCAGTCGACGATCATCCAGTACCGCTTTGTGGATTTTCTTCACCATTTCTGGAGTCGTCATCTCATATTGTCGACCATTACGATGCTCGTCTTGGCCGCCCGTACGGCCTCGTTTAAACTCTGCTACCCAATATTTCACTATTGTAAACGAAAGAGCTTTTATATCGGTTGGGCTGAGGCCTTTCAAATAAAAGTATTGTATCACGTAACGACGACCAATTTTCTCCATTTTTATAAATTCACTGAAAACGTTCACTATTGTTGGCTGCCAAACAAATACTAAACAACGTCGCGTCTTCAAACTCGAAACGTATGTTTTATAGATTGTGTACTTTTTAATACAGTGATATTCTTCAAACAACTGCGGCCATCTCTAAATCAGGGCGAGTACTTATGGGACCACCCTCGTATAACAAATGCTATATAGAATAAAAGACATTCCATTGTACGTAACAAAAAGGTAGAATTTTTCGTAATAAACATAATAAAATAAATGAATTTTACCAAAATACTAAGCTTTTGTTTTTATATTAAAAAGTTCGGTTTTGTCTGCGACAGATTGTGTAATAATAAAATTCCATTCAATTTACCTTATTATTTTTGATGTAATAAAATTGTTTTCTTAATAGTTTTGAACTTCTCGCGTGCGGTTCTCCAAGAGTCAATAATTCGTGTTTATTACTTTGCACAGTTTAAACTTACTTTCACTTGGAATCATAATCCCAAGGTCATGCTTGTGTGCTGGTTGCGACCGAGGGAACACATTTTTACCGAGTCGGAAACGAGAGATCCATGTACAGATAAGTGTTCGCGGATTATCGCTGATTGTGTGATAATTATTTTGAAATACAAGATCAGATAGGGAAACTACATGCTGGTACTTGTTTATTGTTTCTATAACGTTATATATGATTCTTTAACTGTTATTACTCTCTTTGTAATTTAATTCACCGTTAAGTACTTTCGTAAGAACATTTTGTATCGCTACATGCACTCGTACGGAGTTGTATTTCTATTCTAACATGCAATATGTAAAAATATTATTAATACACTCTATTTGTCAAACTCAATAGCGTGCGAGTTTTTTAATTGGGGTAGTGTTTCTGGTTTATTGCCAAGTATCGAAGGTACAACTTCTGAAATACACGTACGTAATATTTAAAAACATAAATAAACAAAAATTTTTTGTTTGTAATGATAATTTTGTAATGAAGTTGTGTTCTTCTATCGTCTGGACAAATCTGTTCATTACAACTTTTTAAAACCGTTCGAGTTCCATAATGTAAAAGGTGTTTCAAATTTCGCGGTTTTTTTTAAAGAATAAATAAAACACATAATTTGCATTTGCTTTCAAAAACTTTTTATTGGTAATTGAAGTATCAGTTATGACATTTATATGCGAAAAATAATATCTGCCAAATGGCCTCCTCTTGTAGCTAAGTTTTTGAATGACATATATCTATTTGAAGAAATAATGTCAGGTGTTTCTTGAAAAGTAAAGAAAGAAAATCGTGTTTGTAATACCTTTTACACGACATAATTATATTGACTACTCTTCGGAGAAGAATATGGTATCTGTTGGTTCCTTTTTGAAGATAATCGATGAGAGGAACCCCACTACAATTTCAAAAACAGTAGCCATAATCTTTCCGATCGAATGTACGATATTTACCATCTTCGGTTCACTTTACTAGACTAGATTCATTGCTCCGAGAGCTGAAGTTCATCTTCACAAAACCAATAGAGTTCCATGAAATATTTTTTCTTGAATTATTTAACAGACTATATATACTTAACTTCATACTTAACTTGAAAATCCATAGTAAACTAAGCAATTCCATTTCCAAGATAGATTTAATTAATGTTTGGTGTGGCATTACTAACGACCGTCTCATTAATTCATTTGTAATCGGAGAACGTCTCACAGTAGTTCGTTATTTAGGTTTCCTGGAAAATTCCTCTTAATGTAAAACGATGAATGTGGATACAACACGAATCTTTTGCAGATAAGTAAAAGGTTTTCTTAATCAAAATTATACGAATCAGTGGATTGGAAGAGGTTCAGCAATTGCTTGGCCACCAAGGTCATCAAACTTAAATTTCCTAGACTAATTTGGTACGTAGACTTCCGCGGTCGTGGTCCATGTTATCTGCTTCTGGGTTTCCGGGCTGGAACCGCGTCACTAGTATATCTGCCGACGTTTCGTACCCATTTATGTGGGACATCTTCAGGGCTGAACTACTGCACTGAAACTGGTGTAAGTCGATGGGGGACACGTTTATATATGGATAATGGGTCATGGGTCAATGGAGCGTCACGGTTACGGTTGGGTATATTAGAGATGCAGGATTGCCAAGCGTTATGTAGGGGGTAGCCATCATCGCGGTTAAGGTTATTGGGGTGCTTAAAGATCTCTATAGTTTCACGGATTTTGCGACCATATAAATGGCTAGTGCGGGATAGGATCTTGGTTGAATTAAACTGAATATGGTGCCCGGTTTCCAGCCTATGCTCGGCAAGTGCAGAACCGGCTATGCGCAGCAACTTAGTACAACGCTCATGTTCAGAAACACGAGTGTAGACAGACCGCTTTGTTTCACCAATATATGCCCTGCCGCATTTTCCTAGACTATTTTTTATGGAGAAGGCTGAACAATTTAAATTTATGCAGAACAACTTGAAAATAGAGATTCATGCTGATCCAGAGACTGTTAGCAAAGCTACCTCTTCAATTCTAAGAATAGCTGGACTATGTATACACCAATTTGGTAGACATTTTAAACAACTAATTCAATAAATCGACTTCTTTGTAATGCCTGGGATAGCAGAGCTATCTAAAACTTCAAATGTGTTTATGAGAGAGTTTTGGGCATATGTCCATTAGATATTTTTAACTTGAAATATCTTCAGTAACACTTCCTTAAGCTGTGGCAGTCACGTTATGAGACACCGTATTTTTAACCTTTTCTTCAAGACTAATTTCTAAAGTATACAATATGCAACTTACCCATTTTACCGGGGGTAATATCAAATTGCGACGGTCCATCTTGAACGAAGCCTGGTCTAGCACATAAATCCTGAAATAAAATAAATTTAATTAAAGGTACTACTTAAAGTTGTAATGATATTTTAACAATTTATTTCTAAATTCTATTTTCTAGAACATCATAAGAGATACAATAGAATTTATTCCAAATTTAGCAAGCAGTGCTTGCTTTATTCCTTTTTATTTTTACTTGGTTTAACCGTCAAAAGAAATCTTAGATGGATATCGGTTTAATGTAAATAACAATAATAAATGCTTTCACATTCCCCAACAGCTTAAAGCCAGTTATTATTACGCCTGCGCTTGTGGTGCGATTTATGATCTTTGTCTATCGGCATTCGCTTAAACATCTATATCCGAAAGTGAAGTTTATAATACCATTAAAAACCTAAAAAACAAGGTGACTTAAGGACCTGATCGAATTCCAAGGTTCTTGATAGGTGTTTGGTTGCGATTCTGACCAGTCCTTTGACAAAAATTTACAATTTGGAAATAAATACTGTTACCTTCCCTGATATTTTGAAAATTTCGAAGGTGTGTTCTGCATTAAAAAACGGTATTACCTCTGACATAAGAAACTACAGGCCTGTATCTATTCTTAATACTTTTGCCAAAGTTTTTGAAATGTTAATATGTAGGTAAATCAATCCTCAGACAAAAAATTACTTATCGACATTTCAGCATGATTTTGTGTACAAAAGGTCAACGATCTCGTTAAATGTGATCGATATGCAAGGTCAGATTACATACACCAACATCTTTAATGATTTTGACTTTGTCGACAATGATTATTATTATTGCAAAGTTGTGCCGTTCAGAGTTCTCAGCTCTCTCAACTTCTGCACTTTTTTCTTCTTATTTGAATGACAGGCGTCAGTACGTGTTGCACAATAGTCATATCTTAGACATATCGGGTGTTCCGCAAGCGTCGAACCTTGGCCCTTTGCTATTTCTTATTTTTATTAACGATCTTAGGGATGTTATTGATTCTAATAAATGCCTTGTCACGGACGACCTGAAGTTATTTACATGTATCGCTTCACGTGAGGATCGTGAGTGCTCGCAATGGCGAATTGACGAAGTTGATGGCTGGTGTTCTCAGAATTACTTACAGATGAATACAAGCTCGGTGATCTGTTTTGCTGGCAAAAAAAGCCAATGTTACATGACTATAGCCTTCACAATACAGTATTCACTAGGACTTCCTCACGTAAAGATCTGAGTGTATAGTTTGGTTCCAAACTTACATTTGTTGAACATACGGCTCACGTCATGTCTTCATCTATGGAAGTGTTAGGTTTCTTATTATGTAATTCATCAGCGTTCCAGATATCTACTATTAAACACTTACATGTTACTTACGAATGATCTTAACTTGATCGTACTTCACTCATTTGGACCCCTTTTTATGACAATTTGCTATAGAAAATATGCAAAGAAAGTTTGTTAGGTAATTGTTTTATAGGAATGAGAGTGTGTGTCCACTTAGAGGAATTGATTGTGATCTGCTTCTGTGGAGATATTATTTGAAGCCTTTGCTCAGCTTAAAATTCCTAAACAATTTAGATCGTAATAACATTAACCGCGAGTGTTTATTGTCCTTACTTCACATTTTGGTTCCTCTTCCTCCTTGCAGAACTGTGCTTTTTAACAAAACATATAGCTTCGAACTCGCCGACATCTTTTATGTCCCCAATGTTCAATGTAATATCGCCTGACGGCGACATAAACTTCGATCATTTGTCAACCATATTAGATTGGCTATTACATATTTGCTTTAATGTTTACTATTACCTATTGCCCATTCTTATTTCTCCTTTGCACACTATATTTTGCATTAATTAGTGTGTATTATATTCATTTTATGGTATTATATTTATTTAATCTTGTTTTTTATGAACAAGTTTGGTTTGGTACTATCTTCTTCTGCGCTACCGGGCTGGAACCGCGTCACTGGTATAACTGCCGACGTTTCAGTGCCACAGACAGTAGCAGTAGATGAGCTCTCAAGATGTCTCATAGGAGTGGGTGCGAAACGTCGGCAGTTATATACCAGTGACGCGGTTCCAGCCCGGAAGCCCAGAAAAAGATAGTCTGGACCACCACCGCGGAAGTCTACGTACCAGATTAATTTGGTTTGGTTTTGGAGGACTTACTTTAATTATCGTTTCTGGTATTATTAACAATTTAGTCCATATTTTCTTGTTCTTTTTATATTAATATTATTATTTTGGCCTTAAATTTTTTTTATTCTTTTATCCTTTGTATAGGTTATTACAATCTGTTTGATAATGAAATTTATTATTATAAATAGGATAACCTTGGTCAAAGAAATCTTATAAGGGATATCTTTGATATAACTCAAAACGAGTAAAGGCTTAATATTGACCCCTGTAGAACCCCTGGATTAACAAGGATTGCATCACAGTACTGACTGTTCCAAAACACCACCTGTTTTCTATTCGTTAAGTATGAACAAACTAATATGTTTGCCCACCTTCTCACTCCGTTCCGTTTGTTGTAAAAGTATTGTATGGTACATGGAGTCAAAAGCCTTGTTCAAATCACAAAGTGATTGATTAAATCATGATTAAATATGACTACCTTTTTTGCTGACAAAAGTGAAACTTAAACGAGGATTTCAACTCTTTTAAAAAATGAAAACAACCACACATAACCCGTGCGTAAAATTACGAAGAAACAAAGAAAAGTAAAAGCAGTAAAAAATACAAAACTAGCTACTAAAATACCGGTTCCAGGTAAATACAAACCCGCAATTATTTATATGTTTATTCTAACATAGCAAATTGCTATAGTAGAACCAAATGCAGTATATGGTGTACCTAATCTATTTTCTCTTTTTCCTAACGCACCATAACCGCGCGCAGCCCACCTTTTTCTCTGTTACAAAGAGTAAATTCGAACGCCAATTTAGTCGGTGCACTTTCACGTACATATGCCGAACTTGACGTTACTACGCGTTTCAGAGTGAAATTCGATTATTACGGATATTACTGGCTATGAAGGAAATGCTTTTTCTATGTTCACATTCAATTATAAAACAAAGACCTTTCGGTATGATTGGTTGTGGTGATTAATTAGAACAGGATAACCTTAACCCATACTATCGAAAACAATTAACGAATAATTTCAAGTAAACAAGCGTTTTATTGAAATAATTAGGAAATATGAATTGCTATACACATAGGTTGAAAATACATTAAAATACCAGTAGGTTTCGGAATGTTTTTGGTCTGACAAAGAAAGCAACACTTGATTTTTTATCTTTCAATGTAATTCAATATAATATATTTAGATAGATTTAACCATTGTTACATGATCAGTTCATCTTTCGTCGATATTTTGTGAATCACGCTGTATATTGTATTTTGCACCTCGCAAATCACCGGATATTAAGTTGATTCCTTGGCATTACTACCCCATCTGGGATGTGTTAGTGAAGGATTGTTATACATGTTACACTAATAATCTATGGTTCATTTTGTGGGTAAGCTAGTTCATTATTGTGGGCTATTTTACATGTTTAATTATTGACATCTTTAATTGAAAGTAACTTGTAATTAATTGTAATAACGGGCCTGTAATTTGCATTTTCCTCCGTCTTTTTTTCTGCGCTCAAACGTCATTTAGGCATTTAGGCATAAAGTCTCTCTGATGCACGTGCTCTCTTTTCCGTTTTTACCTTCAGAGAAGTAAGTCCTCGTCTGTCAATATAATAGATAGTTCAATCTGGTAGTGGATCGTGCATAAAATTAAAAAAGAAACGTACCTTACAATTTCCAATTGGAATAATATTATGCCGGTTGTTCAATGTATTAACTTGGGACTTAGTTGTTCTGGATTATGTCAGAATAAGTGGAACACATTGTGACTACGTCGGATCAAATTGCCATCTCAACTTTATTTAATGACTTATTGGAAGGACAAAAAATTTAGTTAATAACCTCAGTACTAACTTGAACTAGGACAATTTTAATCATTGTATTACATGATCATGACCTTAGTGAAAAATACATTACTATCTCACAGGGAAAGTAGTGCTACTTTCACCTTATTCTACTTTTCCAAAGGGCCACTTACATAGGCATACAATTTCCAGCGTTGAGAACTATCATTGAGTACGAAACAGTACTTCGTTCTGAGGCAAAGGGAGTGCGATTGTACTTTTATTGTTGGTTAAATTTTTTAATATTTATTTTTTTTATTAATTAGACTGCAGAAATTATTATTGAGCTTATGTGCAGTTAATGATTTAACGGAGCTGTTGGGTTCATTAGAAAACGGCTAATTATTGAATCAATACATATATTTAATTAATTTTGATAGTTGATAATTGCCAGAACGGCAATAAACAATACATTGATCAGACAAGACGTTCGATAGGCACCCGGTACAAAGAACGTATGGCGCAGACTAAATTTAATTTACCTGAGAAATCCAGTTTAGCAAAACACGATAGACACCCGGTATAAAGAATGTATGGCGCACATTAAATTTAATCGACCTGAGAAATTCAGTTTAGCAAAACACGTGCTAGAAAATAATGTAATCACAAATTATTTATGTTTAATCAAAAATATAAATAATCATCGTGAATTAGATAGCCACAAAAGCATATACCATACATTTCGAAAAACAAAAACCACCGATAAGAGTCCTAATAACATTCTTTTCTGCTTAAATTGCCCATAATGTCACCGTAGATAGAGTCACCCAGTTTACAGATGATACGTCCATAATAGTGCCCAGTGCAGGGAAGTTGCAGAGGCTTATATGGAGACTGCATTGGGGGAGGCAAGCGAGTGGTTTAGTAGCAATCTTATGAAATTAAATCATGACAAAACCCAACAGCTGACAATAACAACAAGGGGAGTGGCGGAGGAGCCCAAAGTGAATATTAAGTTTCTGGGCCTGCTGATTGCGAGCAACCTGACTTGGGAGTGCCACATTGATAACTTGTGTCGCAATCTGGCATCAGCAATGTACTCTATACGAAGAGTGAAGCTAGTGGCTACACCCGAGGCGGCTAGGACTGTATACTATGCAAATTTTCAGGGAAGGGCCATGTATGGCCTATTGATGTGGGGCGCGTCTGGCGCGGCTGAGGCGGTTTTCAGGGTGCAAAAGAGTGCAATCAGAGCCCTTAGTGGTGTATCTAATACCACAAGTTGCCTAAATCTATTCAGAAAACACAAAATACTGACCTTCCCATCCTTGTATATACTTGCTTGCCTGGAGTTTGTTCAAAAGTCGCCAGATAAATTCTGCAAAAATGGTGGTTTTCACGAATATGAAACACGAAACCAGAGTAGATTAGTCATACCGTATCATCGCATTGGGAAAAGTCAGCTAAGTTCAAATTACATGGCCATGAAGATACACAATGCTTTGCCTTATAGGTTTAGGGGCCTACCATGGATTAGTCTCAAAATATTAATAAAAACAGTGCTGGTGGAGAACTGTTTCTATTCAGTAAATGACTTTCTAAAATATAAATTTTGACAATGCCATTTTTGTGTTTTTATATTTTCATTGTTACTCTGGTGTTTTGTATAAATCTTGCGGGTTTTAACGTGTTTGGTGGCGTATTAATTGTGAGCAACAAAGGTTTTCCTTTTTGTGTTTTTATTTATTTATATTGTGTAATGACGTGTATATGTACATCAATAAATTATTATTATTATTATTCCTGAAAAAGGAAAATATTATCGTTAAAAAAGGTTCACGTGTGTAAGTAGACACCCCTACTTACACAGTAAATAGACACCCCTACTTACTTTAAGATAAGTGGTTAGTTTTAAGACCAGAATGTATTTCATTTCTTTCTTCTTATTTTTATTTCATTTGCATATCTGCTACGGATTTGTTTATATGCGATTTTTACTGCAGATTCAGGTGCGACACCATAATTAATTATCCACTTATTATGACGACTTTGTTTTCGAAATGCGTATACAGAATACGTACATTAACGTAAATAATCTAAATTGAATGTTCAAAGTTCTCCATTTTGTATCTATTTTTTATTTGCAAAAATTCCCTCAGGTAAGCTTTTAAATTTCTAATAACTTAATAGGCATACAGTCTTAACACCGTTACATTCATATCATTACTAAGTTAAACATTATACGAGCAGCTCGAAGCGATTTTCTACTATATAAATCGCTAAATATATCTTAATCGTTCCATCTCGCTCGATGGGCACTCTTTATTATCGCCATTTTCCGCTAATAATTTCTTCTTGCAGTTCGTTCGCGGATAGTTAATGACAAATGCCGACAAAATAAAAACGAAATAATGGTAATGAATTAATTATGATGGTACATAAATTTAATAATCCACTGGATGCTGGCACTCATTAAAGTTGCAACATATGTATGCTCGATGTTAAAGATTTTCTTTTGGATTTTTTCTATATTTTCTTGTTTATTTATTGTAGAATTGCTCGTAATTAAAACGGTTAATGATTTGTCTAATTCGATGTTTCTTTTTTCATTTTTAGTTGTAAGCATACGAAGGCTTTGAAATTAAAGATAATTACACTAAAAAGAAACTTAAAAAAGTTTTATAAAATTTATCACTTTATTTCGTCATTGTATCTTGTTAACCTTCTATGTTTTCAATTGCTTTTTTTTAATTGCGTTTTCATATTTCTTCGGTGCTTACGTTGGTAACTTGATTAACTCTTTCAGGCTTGGTGGTCAGTTATCTAACCACCTATTTAAGAGTTCTCAAAACCACTTTTTATGCCGTCTTGTGCCAATTTACTAAACAATTACTTTTTTTAAAGTAATCATTGATTGATTAATGCGAAACTTTTCCTCTAGGGCGCGCTGAGTAGATTAACAGATTTATTTGAAAATGTGGTAATGTGTTGTTTTTCAACGGGCCTTTCCCGAATGTAATAAAAAATGCTCAGTGTTTATTATTTAACGAATTCGGTGATAGCATCTGCTTAATTATTTTATAACAAAAGTATTATAATATATTATATAATCTACGGTAAATAAGGTAAGTAGCACGGTGGTTAGATTACTAACCACTGAGATTATAGTAGGTTTCATATAATATACACACATATTTCTGTTGCATTATAAGGATGCCACGTGTACTTAATGAACGTGATATAGAAGATATTTTGTTGGAAAATATACTTTCTGATTGCGAAAGTGTGTACAGTCTTGAATCGGATAAAGGAGAAAATTATGAGATGCAAACGGACCCGATGGCGCTCGGTGACATACCTTCTGGGCTCCAGCTAAATCTTGAAGATGAATTTGACTCGAACGATTACATAACCATTTCAAATTTGCCTGACACTACTGGTAGTGCTAGTACGAGTGCTTTATCTACTCAAACTATTATGAGGGAACCAAAATGGAAGAAAATTTTCAGAATGGACGAGCCGGAAAAGTACACTGGAGGCGTGGGTATACCAAACGATGTAATAGAGTTAGAGGATATCACCTCTACGCCTATTGTTTAGATTTCGATATATATACTGGCAAGGATAGTGACAAAGTACAAACTGATCTCGGTGGTAAAGTTGTTCGACAATTTTGCATGGATTTGAAATCGAAACATCATCTTATTGATAATTATTTCAATAGCTATACCTTGCAAGAGGATTTGTACAAAGATACATATTTGCTTGTAGTACCGTAAACTCAAATCGTAAATATTTACCTAAACTAAAAGAAGACAAAACTCTAAAAAGGAGAGAACACGATTACAGGATCAGTGACACAAATTCGCCTTTCTAAAGTGGAAAGACGAAAGATCAGTTTTCATGCTTACAATCTACATAGATCCGAGAAAGACTGGTATTGTTACTCGCAGGGAACACAATGGAGCCAAAACTGAAATAGCTTGCCCTAAAGCTATGATACAATACAACAGTTCTATGAACTATGTGGACAAATTCGACCAGCTAAAAACACTTATGCTATAGACCGAAAATCACGTAAATAGTAGCATCGAATATTTTTTCACTTTTTAGACTGTGTTGTCACAAACTCCTACATTGTGTATATGGAACTCCAAAAAAAACATAATCCACACCTGGATCAGCTCAGCAACAAAAATTTTCGAAGAAGTGTTTAGTAAGGGATCCTGGCACCAGCTCAGGTGAAGAACTCTCAATTATGCTCTAAACGCTCCCACAATAGCTATGCATCTTCTCCTGTACAAATAAAGCGGCACAAACCAGCAGTACCAACAGAATTACGTCTGTAAGGCAGCAGACATCAGCCAGAGCAAACCACTTATCGAAGATGCAGCACTGAGAAAAGTCAGGTGCGTACTATATGGCAATACGGAACCTGTAAAGTCCCTCTTTGTATACGAAAAGATGAAACGTGTTCTTCAGATTTTCATAGAAAATAAATTTGCTTATGTATTATACTAAACTTAATGATTTGTTATGCAAACAGCCATAGTGGTTAGTATACTAGCCACCCTAATTTGTAAAAGCCCAAAGGGTTTTTTCTTTTTTTATATGTTTTTTATAATAAATAAACGTTAATTAACCTAAAAATGTAATTGTTTCTATTCTGAAGTTATATATAAGAAAGCGTGTCTGAAAGAGTTAAACTATAAATTACCCTTACACCTACTAGGTAGAAAGGGATGATTATATATATAAATAAATCAGAAGTTTCCTAGCGTGTCTGATACATACAACACATAGACAGAGGACCCTAAATACTTCTTGATGACTCATTGATTGAATCCAGCAGCATTTAGATGTTCCACGATTTACTTTCGCTTCAAAAACTCGACTTCAGTATTATTTCCAACCATGCGGGCGGACAAGGAAGGTATCATCCACATTTGAATCAACACTGAGTCACATATACGACAAGGAGAAAGGAATGATTGAGTTTATACGTGAAAGGTCTTTTAAGTTTTGCATAGTGGGACATAGAGGGCGCCACTAATCAAATATCAGTACTAGAACTGTCAAAGTTGATAAGTTAGTTGAAAAATGGAATTAAACCGAGAACATTTTCGTGGAATAATTTTTTATAATTTTGGAACATTCTCAACAAGAATGCCTCGCTAAGTTGGTCAACACACACAACACATCGGTTAACAATACCTCGTTAGTATGGAGAATTCAAACGTGGACGGATTAGCCTTAGAGATGATCCAAGAGCAGGTTCCCAAAAAACGTCAGTCACTCAGGAAAACGTCAATGCTGCGCGCAAGATCATCAACGAAGATCGACATGTGACATATCACCAGATTGAAGCAGATTGGAGATTTCAGAGACCTCAATTCAAAAAACAGAATCGGTTGACTGAAGAATAGAAATCAGTTAGGGCGAATTGGTGTTAAAAAACTCTAGATCGCTTCGACGCCGGAAAATCTAAGAACGCGTACAACATTGTTAGCGGTATTGAATCTTGGATTTACTCATACGAGTTAGAAAATAAATGTCAGTCTGTTTGGGTGTTTCAAAGTGAAGAAAAGGCGACAAAAGTCACCCGTTCTCGAAGTGTCTCCAAAAAGATGGTCGCGATATTTGTCTACGACGAAGGTCATGTAGCAACAATTCCTCTACAATATCAAAAAACTGTTACTGCCGATTGGTATACAACCACTTGTTTACCACAAGTCATCGCTGAACTTCAAAAAACCAACCCCGGACGACGAATTATCCTCCACCAAGACAATGCAAATTCGCACACAGCACGCAAGACAATTGAATTTTTAACGCAACAAAACGTCGAATTGTTGGACCATGCTCCATACAGTCCGCACCTAAGTCCCAACGATTTCTTTACCTTTCTGAAAATCAAGAACGGACTGCGTGTTCAAACGTTTCAGTCGTCAGAATGAGCAAACAATGCCTTCAAAAAACGGATTCGTTTTGCAGCACAGCTCAAAGAGAATACATAACAAACACATTCACATCTACCTACACTACTCTACTCATACTTGAAAGAATGTGTAATGTTATTACAAAGCAATGAAAATAATGCGAAATGAGTTAGGCATATGCAGCGAAGTGCCACTTACAAATTACTATGATAAAAATAAGATATCACACACTCAAACACCTTCTGTAAGGTACCATGATGGATATCGGCATAAAAACTTAAAATTTTCCAATAAACTCAAAAGTACTAAATATTCAAGGCAACCGCTAATGATTCAGAACAATCTGAATAACGTTTAAAATATGCTTTCCCTACAATCGCAAGGTTAATATCCAAAGACCCTCTAAATACTTAAAAAAAAAAGATTTCGAAAACAATAACCACGAAGAAATGATACGATCAAACACTGAATACACCAACGTTCAAAAGTAATAGAACAAACAAATAAATGGAAGTTACGGGGAAAATTATTAAGAAAAGAATCGACTTAATGAGCCAGATGATGTTAATTCACACATAAAAATACTGCCATAAACACTTTCATTAGAGTTAAGAAACAATGCTTCTTTTTTACTTTCCACTTTTAATGCCATGACAAAAGCACAGAGAATCAAAACTTTTTCCTTTAAATAAACCTTGAAATGTGAGCCCTCACAATCTATTGGGTTAGCAAACTAAGTACTTTCGGTTTTGTAGTATAAAATAAAACACTTTTTTTTAAACAAAGAATAGTTTTTAATCAATTATATATTTTCCATTTTGCTCAATGACATTTTGGCATCTTTCTTTCAGCTGCATGATTTCGCGCTCATAAAATTTCTGGTCCTTATCAGCAAAAAACTGAACCAGGTGCGAGTGAAGGCCATCGTCATTTGTGAAAGTTTCACAGAATTCTGCAAACTTCGAAATAAATGGTAATCAGATGGTGCTAGATCAGGGCTGTATGGGGGATGTGGCATCATTTCCCAGCCAAGCTCCAATAGTTTCCCACGAGTTGCCAAAGATGTGTGAGGCCTTGCATTATCTTGGTGGAAAACTACACCTATCCGATTTGACAATTCTGGCCGTTTTTTTTTATTGCTTCATCCAGTTTTATTAATTGTTGACAGTAAACATCAGAATTGATCGTTTGGTTCCTTGGAAGCAGCTCGAAAACACAACACCTTTGTAATCCCACCAAACTGACAGCATGATCTTTTTTGGATGCAATTCAGCTTTCGATGTGGTTTGAGCTGGTTTATCGTGTTTTCTCCATGATCGTTTTCGAACTATGTTACTGTACAGGACCAATTTTTCATCACCAGTGATAATTCTTTTTAAGATAGGGTCGATTTCATTTCGTCTAAGGTGCATATCGCAAAAGTTGATTCTTTGTGTTAAATGAATTTTTTTCAATTCGTGAGGTACCCAAATATCAAGCTTCTTAACTAGCCCACGACATTTTAAATGTTTTTCAATTGTTGTATGCGATACATGTAGCCTCTCCGCAACCTCTCGAACAGTTATATGGCGATCCTCTTCAATTATGACTTTGATTTGGTCATCATCAACTTCAGAACGTTGCTCATCTTTGAGGGAAAAATCGCCAGAACGGAATTTTCTATACCAATTCTGACACGTGCGCTCTGTTAAGCAATTAGCACCATAAACTTCACATATCTTTTTGTGAGCCGCAGCAGCTTTCTTTCCTCTACGGAAATAAAATAGTAAAATATGTCGAAAATGTTCATTTCTGCACTCCATTTAAAATTAACCCACAACTAATAACTTTAATAAAAATCACGCACTACTAATGTGACTAGTATCACGCGATAAACGGTAAAGTACAGCACTAACATACGTTATACCAAAAATAAAGCAACGCTCTCTATCAGTAAAAACCGAAAGTACTTAGTTGCCAATCCAATATATTGCAGAAGATTTTAGAATAAAATTGTTTGGAGAGATAGAAAGAAATTAGTTTCCCAACCCAATATTAATCAGTTTGCAAGTAACAGTCTAATTATTGAACAAATACATGCATCATTTATTACTCATAATTTCAACTTTTACTAGGATTTTGCTTATTATATCCTTTTATCCCCTTTCAATCTGTTCTCCTTTTATATCTACCCACGCGATCTACTTTACAATACTTATTTGCTGCATACTCTTTCTATATTACAATTAATTTAACAGTCGATAAGACCTCTTTAACGTGTACAATTATTCCAATAGATATCAACCAGCAAAACGTGTTCTTATCTTCGCGAGTTGTTACCCTTTTTTTTCTGTTACGTAAAGAAAAATTTAATGGTCACTGCAAATAGATTTATGAACAGGTTAAAAGTGAACGTTCCACGTTTGGTTCTTAAGTAGTAGCCTACGCATTTTACTCGATGGTACAGCCCACGATATTTGATTTAACGAACGACAAATAACGTAACATCCGCGCGAGTATACAGAGGAGAGCGTTGAAATTAAACGTCGCGAGATGTTATATCCGAATTTTAAGAATTGCATTTGAACAGGAAACTACAATTCAGATTGGAAGAAGAAGAAGAGAAAAAGTGTATTTTCTGGTTGTGATAGCGTATGTTTTTTTCTCGCGTAGAAATTAGAAAGTTGTCTTTAAGAAAAAGTCATTTTAACGTTACACAAGTTTACGAATTCTGATCAGCTTCTGAATACGAGCAGACGAGAACGATACTTTACGTTATTTGATGCGCTGAATTCCAATCTTCAATCAGCTTGGCAATATTGGTTGTATTTCGCTGCCAGTGTTACCCACGTTGCCCCAGTACATTTGTAAAGGATGCCATTCCTCATTCGTAGTTTCGCTGCGATATTGGACAAGTGCTTCCTTTACGTGCGTCCTGTCCAACGTTACCCCAAGATATTTGGGGTACTGATTGTGGGGTTAGAATAAAGGATTACTTGTAGAGTCTTGTGGGCTAATTTGTTATTCAAGTGTAAGCAACACACTTCAATCAAACGTTTTAATCGAATACATCATTTGATTATTTATTATATAATTACTAAATAACAAAATCAATTGGCTCAGTGTCACGATGTTAAAATCTTTCACTTATGGAGCAAACTAAGTGCAAAAGTGGGAAAAGTGATGAAACAGAGCAAAGCACTATAATTAGGGCTAACTTCAAGAGGCATATGCAGAGGAAATCAAGAGATTCTAGATAGACATGAAGATCAAAATAGTTTTAAAAAGTTGCGACGCAATGGGTTCTATGGACACCTCCAAAATATCTTAAAACCTTTTATGATATCTCAGCAGCGTGCTAGAACTTCACGCTGTTAAAATCTTTAAATTTTTGGGGCAAAATAAGTGCAAATGTGCGAAAAGTGATGAAACGGAGCAAAGCACTATAATCAAGGCCAACTTCAAGAGGCCTATGAAAAGGAACCAAGAGATTCTAGATTAACATGAGGACCAAATAGATTTGAAAAGGTCACAGTGTAATAGGTTCTATGGCAACCTCGAAAAAATTCTAATACTTTTAATGGTGCCTAAGTAGAATGCTAGAACGTCAGTTATTCTTTTAAGACCTAAAACCAAGCCCAATATTTTTTACAGATTTTTTTACAAATACGACCTGTGCATACGCCTAGAAATGTCAATCATTTGCATAGAGAATTTTTAACTATTTAGATGTCTCTAGGTATCAGAAAAGAATATTTACGACTCTTAATAAATTAAAATCAATTGGTTCACTGTCACGCTGTTAAAATCTTTCACTTATGGTGCAAACTAAGTACAGAAGTGCGAAAAGTGATGAAACGGAGCAAAGCACTATAATCAAGGTCAACTTCAAGAAGCATATGCAAAGAAGCGTCGAGATTCTAGTTCGAGTGAGCTCCTGTTTTGGAGATTTGAACTGGCCGTCCAGATCGCCAGATCTAACAGACAGAACAACCAGACTACTTCCTTTGGGGCTTTTTAAAATCTCGCGTTTACCACAACAAACCACGAACCTTGCAAGTCTTGAAAGCTAACATCGAAGAAGGAACCGCCAATTTGGAGTCAGATGTTTTGCGAGTAACAATTCAAAATGCCGTAAAACGAGCGCTATTATGGATCAACTCGGGAGGTGGCCATTTAAGCGATATAATTTTTTCCAATTAATGTCATCAATTTTACACTTTCAAATAAACTTTTTATGAAAACAGAACTCTTTCTTTTTTCGTTTATAACAAAATTGCAGCCAGTTCAAATTATGACATTACTTTTGCGCCACCCGTTAGATATGAAGATCAAAATAGATTTGAAGAGGTCACAGTGTAATAGGTTCTATGGCACCTAGAGAAAAATCTTAAAAATTTCTATGATGTCTAGGCAGAGTGCTACAACATCGGTTATTCTTTTAACAACCTAAGGCTAGGTCCAATATTCTTGACACATTTTTACAACCATTATTTGCGCACGCGCATAGAAATGTTGATTATTTGGAGGATGTTTAACTGTTTAGATGTCTTTGCATAACCAGGCGTGGTTATTAACCGATTTTGCTTTTCTAATGTCTCCTCTAGGTATCAGAAAAGAATATTTGCGTCCCTTTCAACGTAGTTTCACTGAAATATATGTGTAAACCGTGCTTGTAAGTGTAAAAAATGTCGTACCCGTAATTGTTAAATATATTCTCTTACAAGGGCAACGGCAATTGTTTAAATTTTAACGAACATTAGTGTATATACGAGAAAAACAACTCGCCGTCCACTCGTACGAGAAATAAAGAAATGAACGTGAGAGGCCAGCTGATACGATGTTGTAAGAAAACATTGTAGCCTGAAAAATTTTACAGCATTCTAATGAGGCGTACTCACTTGATATGGCGGTCGAAATGATATGGTAATTTCCTGTTGGCGTGAGTTTTACGTGTGCGTACTGTTGCACTCTAACGACACGACTTGCATTAGTTAAGGAAGACTATTCCTTTTGGTCATGCCTAATCTGGACTCGTTTGCGTGGGCATAATGAAGAAAAGATGAAATCCGGCGAATAATTAAAGAGCATAATGTAGTAATCGTTGTGATTATTAATAAGTAATCGATGATTAACTATGTCACGTTTGAAATATGGAAGTAGGAAGAGTAACGGTATCGACAACGGACTGCGAAGAATTTTGTAGTTTGTTAGTGTCGTGTTTTAAATTACGCTCTTCCAATAAGGTGGAATTTTTGTCGAAAATGATAGATTATGGTATTCTTTTTTTTTAGTCGTGTGTACACACAATTTGCCAGATACAATACGCGGTGTTTGAATTAAATAACGATTTTTTTTAATTTACAAATTCATGTTGTACAGCGTTGTGTTCAATTTGATGCAAAAAGCGATTCTGATAGATAATAGAGAAGGGTATAACACATGGAAGTAGATATTAAGGTCTGGTGGTTTTAACTACTGGGAGAAAAGCAAATGAATACGGCCTAGAATTATATGTAATGAAAAATTATGAAAAACGAAACGGTTTGTTCCCAAAGTATGCAAATAGAAGACATGCTGTAGAAAAAGTATTCACACATATCGACCGGAACGTTGGTAATTACGTGTAGGACATTGTCTCTGAGCTCCTCTAACGTTGTTTTCTTGTTGCTACAAACCAATGACTTAACGTAACCACATAAAAAGAAAGCCAATGGCGTTAAACCAAAGGCCATTTCTTGAGATTACACAATTACCGAGCTTCCCCTTTAATATATCAATTGTTTAACTAGATATGTGGCATGTGGCATCATCTTGTTGGAACCACATATCAGTGATGTCAACTCCATCTAAGTCTGGCCAAAAATAGTCTTCCAACATGGCACGATAGCGAACTCCATTGACCGTAACATGATGATCATTTTCATAGACGAAAAAATATGGTTCAATCACACCTCCAGCACAGGATCCATACCACGTGGTCACTTTTTGTGGTTGTAATGGAGTCTCTTAAAGTTTGTTGTTGTCAAGTAACGCATATTTTGCTAATTGCCAAAGGCACTAAGCCAAAAATGGGTTTTATCCATGAAGATAACTTTTCGATGAAATTCAGGATTTTCTTCAAACTTTACCAGAGCCCAATCGGAGAAGTTTCGAAGCTTCAAATGAGTTCTTATATTAATTTGATCTCGTAAGTATCTAAGCCAAGCTCTTTACACAAAATTCGCCACAATATCGTTTGAGAAATTCCCAACTCCTGTGAATGGTGAGGAACCGGCTGATTTAGCTCATTTTGAACTTGAGCACTTACGGCTGCGGCATTTTCGGTACATCGACCGGTGCGTTGTCTCACTGACACAGGAACATCCAATCGTGAATATTTCGACTTGAATTTATCCACTATAGCACGCACAGCCTGTCTGGTGGGACGATTATTACAACCAAAAACTGGAGTAAGCGCTCTTAAAGTTGCGACCACCAACTCAGAATTGCAGAAGTAATTTTAATAATTTCCTAACGTTGCTTGTTAGTGAACTTCACCATGATAAAAATGTTAACCTTGATTGACGTTTTGACGTTGACAGATCATAAAAAAACGTTCAAGGGTGCGTTCGTATTAAAAGACAAAATTGTTATGTCCCTATTGGAAATCCTGATATTTTCAAAGTACGTAATATTAATAAAAACATTGAAAATATTTTTTCTAATATTAATTAGTGATATAATTTACATTTTAAAAACTTTTCTAAACATAGAATTATATCAACGTTGTATTTTGGAACCAATTTTTTCAATATCCTTAATATTAGAAAAGTTTTCAAGCAAAAAATGTTCTTTAAAATATTCTAATCGGTAATTCGAACAAACTCGTTAATTGCTATAGAGCGAAGTATAGTTTTCTACTCATTTTTCTATATATCGAAAAAGATACGCTTAACCTAAAAAAGATAAAATCGTTACGTCCTAATTGGAAAACCCTTTATAATCTTTCAAACAGGAATCCTTCCACAAAGTTAGATAATTTTGATGGAGCCTGTGGTTGATTAACTTAATCACTGAAGCTTGATACATTACCCCTTTCCACATTAATTTTCGTGTTCTGTATACGTATTTCGACAACTAAATTGTTATGATCAGCAGATAATTAAACAGTGTCGCACCTGGAAAACTACGACATAATACCCGCACAAAAACGAATTCCGCACACGGTCTGTACCGTTGAAAGCTAAAACGCACACTGTTTTATTATATTTTTTATATTGGGAGTTTCGACCGTTGAATTATTAAAACATTTAATTTATATAAATGACGTTTCGGAGGAGGAGTCCCCCTTTTTCAAGTTATTATTTTCTTTAATCTGCAATACTTTCTTAAGTTGTTTATTCCCAAATGTGGACAATAGTTAAAACATTTAATTTATATTAACGTCGTTTCGCTTGGCATTACAGTATGTGCTACGGAAAATAAAGAAGGGCACGTTAAGAACAAGAGGAGGGCAGATAGTGCCGTATGCAGATGACATAGTGTTGATTACAAAAAGAAGCAAAATAATGATGGAAATACTTGAGGAATTAAGCACACAGGGAAAAAAATGGGAATAAGAATAGATCAAAATAAGACCAAATTGATGAAATTTGGTAAGGATTGCCCCAAAACGAAGATCCAACTGGGAGAGTATATTATTGAGGAAGTAGATAAGTTTAAGTATTTGGGAGTGATGTTGGATAAAAGTGGGGAGAGAGAAATAGAGATCAAGGAAAAAATAGCAACAACAAATAGAGTAGTACAGGCAAATAAGAAGCTATTGAAGAGCAAAATATTAAGCAAAAGTTGTAGAATGGAAATACATATATACGACGATAATCCGACCAACTATGATGTACGAGTATGCAGCGGAAACACTCAGTATGACGAAGAAATAGGAGGAGGATCTGAGAATAATGGAAAGAAAAATATTGAGAGTGATACTGGGACCAGTGAAAATAGGAGATACTGAATATAGAAGAATAACTAATCATGAGCTTTCACAGGAAATAGGAGAGGAAATAGTGAAAAAAATTAAACAACAGAGAGCTAAATGGTTAGGACATGTATGGAGAGCGGGACCAAACGCAGTAATATATGAGGTTATGGAATGGAGTCTGAGGAGGAGGAGAGGGAGACCGAGGAGTACGTGGAAGCGAGAAGTGGAGGAGGATTTGAGAAGGACCAGAACCAGTAACTGGAAGTAGAAAGTGGGCAGTAGAGAACAATGGAGAGAAGTCTGTGAAAAGATATAGGCTGGAAAAGGGGGGTGATCTCCCCAACATAAAACAGATCTAGAGAACCGAAAGATGGCTTAACTCCTCCAAGAGTGTTACGCCATGATAATAATAATAACGTCGTTTCGGGGGAGGAGTCCCCCTTTTTCAAGTTATTATTTATTTTCTTTAACTTGTAATACCTTTTACAGTAATATATTTCCAATTGTGAACAATAGTTTTTTATATGCATTTTTATAAATTTTTATGCTAGTGAAAGTGTTTCAATATGGTATATTTCAAGCTCCATGTGTGGGCCAAATTTGTTATAAATATTTATGTGTTTGTTATAATTGTTAAAATATTTATTTATACATAAGCCTCGCATTGGTTCGCCAAATTTGTTATATTTTCAACTGTACAGATCGTGTACGTAATTTGTTTTCGTACGGGTATTTTTGTCGTAGTTTTCCAGGTGCGACATTTTTTATTATCTGCTGATGATGACAATTTAGTTGTCGAAATGCGTATACAGAACACGAAAATTAATGTGGAAAAGGGGTTTTATATATATTCAGTGATTAACTTCCATAAAGTGATTAAATGTAAACAAAAGGAAATTCTAGAAGAACGACATCCATATTAAAATGAATAAGAAATACTACGAGAAATATATAATCGCAAAAGCCAAGAATTAATGCAATTCATCCATTCAAGAAGACCTTAAATGAACCAAGAAAGGTTACGGAGTTTACCCAAAATTAAATTGCCCCAGCAACAGAAATGGAGTATAATAGAATTTCGTCGACTGTTGTAGGAATTCAAGATACTTTGTAATATTGTAACATTGTTTGGTTTAGTCTTTTGTACTCCTGATAATACCGCAAGGCGAAATATGCAAAGAGAAGTGAAATAAATATTATATGAAATTATACCAGATGTCTTTTATGTTATTAATTAAAAATATTTTACAATATAATCGATTAATATTTTAATTAAAAAATACTTCAACGAAATTTAGAAAGAACTATTATTTTAGATTCGAATCTATTAGTGTCTTTGCAAATATTAATTTGCGTGCAAAGGATTGTGTAATTACATCATTTTGTACATTATTCTTAAATGAATCACTTCCAGTAAGAATAAGCTTACGTGTTTATTTTCGATTTCGATATTTAATTTAGAAATCGACCATTACCCTACCGCTATACCACGTTCGATTCGTTTAGTGTTTATTACACAGTGAAATCGCATTAATTAAATAAACGGTTATGTGTGTATATACAGAGCGATTACCTTATTTAGTTAAATAAACATGAAATTTATTATTAGAATATTCAAACGATATTTTTCCAACATCAACAAACTCTCCCACTTCTCCTTCTATTCGAACAACCTTGAGGAGCACAGACCGACCGACTCGATTTTATGAAACTCAATTAATTACGAAATCATTCAAAGTGAATGAATAATATCCTTCGTTTAATGCGAATTTTAAATGAAACAATAATAAAGTTTGCTCATGAAGGTGTTACGCAAAAGATTCGCGAGCATAAAATTTATTAGTTTAACGTATTGTTATTAAAACAATAAAAAAATTAATGTAAAAGTCTGTATTTCGCTGATTATTTCATATGCAACATTTTTAGGAATATTTTTCTTTCTTAAAACATTTATTCTGACTATACTTTTAACAACACGTGTTACTTTGTCGTACGTATTGTCGCCCATGATTTTTAAACTTCTTTTTTGTGTGTGTAAAGAGACAATAGCATTCTCAAGTTACTAGCTGCCCACATTCGAAAATTCAAATACTTTAAGATCTTGATATCGATGTATATTTTGCTTTGCGTGGGTCATACAAATTAAATCTAGTTTATGCGAAATACATTCGTCTGAAAAACACCAACCTACACATAAAACAAAGACAGAACTTAAAAATAACGGTAATTTTTGCAATGAATGCAGTAAAACCGAATTTTATTGTATTACGTCGCGTCTCTACCAACTGTAGTTGATAATTACTTCAAAAGCCCATATTTCTAGCGTCGAAATGATCTTAACCTACTTCTAGAACGCGACTAGCCAGTATCTCGTAGAGTTAGGGAAGGTTCGTTGTATTAATGAATCTTAAAAGGGCGCCACAGTATTGAATTCCCCAGAAGTCAATTGTTAATAAAGTAATGAATTACAATAATACGTGAAGTTCACACAATCACCAGCCAATGATTGAGATGAGAACAAGAAAAAATCTAGAAGTAAATATAACAATCTATTGATCAATAAGGTTAATATATAACCCCTTTCCACAATTAACTATTTGTAAATTCTGTATACGTATTTCGACAACCAAGTTGTCATCATCAGCAGATAAAATCAAAGTGTCGCACCTGGTAAAACACGGCGAAGAAATTGTACACACATTGCACATCTTGGTTTTCAACGATGCGGATCGCGTACGGAGTATATTTTTCGTACAATTTCTTCGCCGTGTTTTACCAGGTGCGACACTTTGATTTTATCTGCTGATGATGACAACTTGGTTGTCGAAATACGTATACAGAATTTACAAATAGTTAATTGTGGAAAGGGGTTATATATTAACCTTATTGATCAAGTCAATAAACCACAGGCTCCATCAAATTCAACAACAATCTATTGATTTATTAATGTATGATAATATAGTTACGAGGGTAGTTTGACAAGTAGTGAGAATGGAAAAGAAAAACGAATTTTTTAAATACAAAATGATTTTTATTTTTCAATATATTCTCCTAAAAGAGTAATACATTTATTCCGACCGTGCTCCAATGCCTTTATGCCATCCCTAGAATGCGATTCCGGGAGGCTTGCAAAATACTCATTTACGAAGATGATAAGCTTGTCGTTAGACGAAAATTTCTTTCCACCTAGTGCCGTTTTCAATTTTGGAAAAAGGTGGAAGTCAGAAGGGAGTAGATCCGGAGAATAAGGCGCATGCGGTACTAATTGGAAATGCAACTCGTGGATTTTGGACATCGTAACTGTGCTGGTATGCGAGGGAGCGTTGTCTTGGTGAAACAGAATAATTTTCTTTGTCATTCCTGGCCGTTTAGCACGAATCTCAACATTTAATTTTTGTAGAAGTTCTGCATAATATTGTCCGTTTATTGTGGTACCTTTCTAAAGGTAATCAATGAGCAAAATGCCCTTTGAATCCCAAGAAATTGATGCCATCACCTTGTTTACCGATAAAGTGGCTTTCGCTTTCTTTGGACGTGCAGAACCACGTTCTAACCATTGTTTCGACTGTTGTTTAATTTTGGATGTACTGTAGTGTATCCAAGTTTCATCGCAAGTAACAAATCGCCTACAAAAATCAACCGGATTCCGCTTATAAAGGTCCAAACACTCATTGGAAATGCGCAAACGAGTGAACTTTTGATCAGTCGTAAGCAATGGCGGCACCCTTCTTGCCGAAAGCTTGGAAAGGCCCAATTCTTTCGTTAAAATGTGGTGTACGTGTTCTGTTGAAATGTTTACCAACACAGTTGCGATGTCCAAAATCCACGAGATGCATTTTCAATTAGTACCGCATGCGCCTTGTTCGCCGAATCTAGCCCCTTCCGACTTCCACCTTTTTCCAAAATTGAAAACGGCACTAGGTTTAAAAAAATTTTCGTCTAACGACGAGCTTATCATCTTCGTAAATGAGTATTTTACAAGCCTTCCGGAATCGCATTTTAGAGATGGCATAAGGGCATTGGAATACCATTGGAATAAATGTATTGCTCTTTTAGGAGAATATATTGAAAAATAAAAATTATTTTGTATTTAAAAAATTCGTTTTTCTTTTCCATTCTCACTACTTGTCAAACTACCCTCGTATTCAACTTACAGGTGTCATAATTATCAAATATAGGCGACAAACATTTCCGAAAGTGCGGGTATTATGTTCGATTTTAAGAAACAATTTTTATAATTGCATCATAGGAGGTATTACCCCATGAGACGCTAATGTTCATTATAGCTAGCAAAATCAGTTATAGCTGCACAAACTTCACTAAAATTTGATAAATGCTATCAGCTTCAATAACTAATAGACACCGGATATGATCCAACGTTCGTAGTTACGTTTATTGCCTAGCGAGTTGCGTTCTTGTCATTTATTTACTTAAACATGCGGCTAAATAAATTGCATCTCCTACAACGTCTGCCCTTTCTCAAATACAAATTTATACACGCAATGTTCGGCATTTATCTAATACGAATTGGATTCTAATCTAAATTATTAACTGCAGACAAGCGTTCACGTAACGCAGCAACAACCTCATGCCTATGTGTGCCTATTACACAAAAATCAGTCGCATACCTTTGCGTACTGCCCACACGTTTCAGTATTCAATCCGAGCGCAATCATCAATTCATGTAAAGCGCACATGTACAGGCGAAGTAAGTGGCTGAAATGTACGGATACGGAATCATAAATGCGGGAATAATAAGTATGTACGTCCTTGCTTGAATGTTGCAGTTTATGTTGCGGTGTGGTCGGATTTTTATTTTTATTTTTCGAAATGTTTCACGCACGTTACATGCCGGTATGTATAGGAACGGCGGAAACTCTGTAAGAGGGCTATAATATCTAGTATACGGACGAATTGGAAATGCGCGCGCCCCACAATTTTAGAATTACTGGGTTAGTTGGCTTTAAAATGGCTTTTCTAGGAAGTTGCTTTACGAAGGTGGTCCCATAAGTACCAGGCCTGACCTAGAGATGACGATAGTTGTTTGAAAAATATAACTGTAATAGAAAGTATATAATCTAAAAAGCATATGTTTCTAGTTTGAAGATGCCACGTTGTTTAGTATTTGTTTAGCAGCCATCAACAATGAACGTTTTCAGTGCCACGACGAGCATCGCAGTGGTCGACCAAATGAGGTGACGAATCCAGATATGGTGAAGAAAATCCACAAAGCGGTACTGGATGATCGTCGATTGAAAGTGCGCGAGCCAGCAGACATCGTAGGCATTTCAAAAAGTGACATGAGAAAGCTGTGTGCAAGATGGGTGCCGCGTTTACACACGTTCGAGCAAAAACAGTGTCGCGAAGATGTTTCAATTGGGTGTTTAGGGAAGTTTCACAGCAACAAAGCAGAATTTTTGCGCCGTTTCATAATCATGGATGAAACATGGGTCCATCACTTCACACCCGAAACAAAAAAACAATCGAAACAATGGACTCAAAAGGGAGAGCCGACTCCAAACAAGGCGAAGCCCGTTTCATCTACAAGCAAGGTCATGGCATCGGTTTTTTTGGGATGCGAGTGGAATAATTTTCATTGACTATCTTTAAAAAGGAGAAACTATCAACGGCGAGTATTATGCGAACTTATTGCAACGTGTCAGCGGAGATATCCAGCTGAAACGGCCGCGTTTGGCTAAGAAGAAAGTGTTGTTTCATCAAGAAAATGCACCAACTTACAAATCCGTTATTGCAATGGCCAAAATTAATGAATTAAAGTTTGAATTGCTACCTCATGCACCCTATTCGCCAGATTTAGCCCCCTCGGATTATTTTCTGTTCCCAAAGTTGAAAAGTGGTCAAAGATTTTCCAACGATGAAGAAGTGATGTCGGCAGTTAATGGCTATTTTGAGGAGCAAGACAGTTCTTATTATAAAAAGGGTATCGAGCTTATTGAACATTGCTGGAAAAACTGTATAGAGCTGAAAGGAGATTATGTTGAAAAATATATTTCTTTCCAAAATTTTTGTGTTTTCTTCATTGGGTCGGATACTTCTGGGACCACCCTCGTACAGTTTCACCACTGAGATCAAACTCTGGTGATTTATTAGGATTGATATTTTCTTTAATTTCGAAGGTAATTTCTTTAGGTGTTGTAAGCAATGGTATGTATGAATTGAATAAATATAAATGCGTGGAGAAAATTGTAAAATAACTCTAGGCAATTCAATAATAAGAAAAGACTCTCAATCGCAATAAAAATTTTAAATACTAATCTCGTTCCACCCATTAATAAAACATTAAATTACTTTCGCCACAGTTAATATGCGCATTAATATAATAAAGATCGTTCATATCGAACGGCAAAATCTAAATTCTCACGCTTTTTATGTAAAAGTGCAGAAAGCGATATTAATAAGTCAATTAAATCGATTCGAATTCGCGTGTTTTAGAAACAGCAACGCCAGTCGTCCACTTTCCCATTTTACGCTACATTTGCTTTATAGAATACGACGGATTACACAACCTCCATTAAACACGCGTCCACATTCCTCTGGCCGAATATGTTTATCGCATTTCGTTTCGAAGGTGCTTCGGTAGCACCCGGACAGGACAATGATTATTCTTTCTGAAAACCGTGAATTAATCCCATGTCATGCGTCCGTGCAGGGGACACGTATAGAGAAGTCAACAGTAAAGACGGACACGTTCGAAAATAACAGTAAAAAGAAACTGTTGAATGGCATAAATAAATGGAATGTCGCCACGTTAATTCCATTGTGAGTGTTTTTATGTGCGCTAAAGTATATTTGTGTACACATGCTGATTATATAACTCACTACACGCATGGGTTATATTAATTATGTCCATATTCGATAGTAACTAAAAATAAAACGTCATTTTTTTTGTAATGAATAATGTGAACAACCTATAAAGATGTTTGTAAAAGCAAAGTATTCTATTTAAAGCTGCTACGCTTTTACTTAATCGATTGCGTTTCAAATTGAAGAAAATACGATTACAGTTTGTACCCCATGTATTCCAGAGCCGCTTTGTTGAAGATATCTTAGAGCTCACGCAAACCGTTTTACCAGTGTAATTTGATATACCGGGTGTCCCATTATATTTTTGCCGCAGCTTAAGAATGTGTTTACTGAAGGAATATAATAAACATATGCCCAAGACTCTATCACAAGCATTTGTAGTTTTAGATAACCTAATACAGGTACTCTGCATACAAACACAGTCTGCAAAGTAGTCGCCTTCGACTTCAATACAACGTTTTGCACGGTCAATTAACATGCCGAATGAATTTTTAAGTTCGTCTTTAGAGATGTCGTTCAAGATGACTGTCGACGCCTTTTTAATGGCTTCGACGTCGACATAACGATGTTCTTCATTGGCAGATGTAGTTTGGAGAATATATAGAAATCATAGGGGGTCAAGTCCGGTGAATACGGTGAATGATTGATGGTTGAAATGCCATTTGTAGTTAGAAAATCAGTAATAAGCGTCGAGCGATGACATGGTGCATTATCATGTAATAAACGCCAGCTACCATTTTCAGGATATTGAGGGCGCACACGACGAATATCCGCCAAAAGACGCTTCATAGCACCAAGATGGTACACAGCATCGACTGTTTGACTAGTTGGTACAAACTCTTTGTGCATAATGCTTTTCGAATCATAAAAACAAATCAACATTGTCTTTTTTTTCTTCGCTTGTATGCTTCCATTCAGAGTTTTGATGCTTGGTCTCTGGATCATATTGAAAAGGCCATGCCTCATCGCCAGTTACAATAGAATACCTAAATTTTTCGTTCTTTTTGAGTCTTTAATCAAGTCTGTACAATATTGAATTCAGTTAGCTTGTGTGGTACAAACCTTGCACAAATCTTTCTCAGTCCCAAATGGTGTCTCAAAATGCGATAAATTGAACTTTTGGAAATATTTAATTCCATTCCAACGTATCGCAATGAGGATTTCGGCTCATTTCTGATAAAGTCACGCACAAGTTCGATGTTACTTTCCGTAACCACAGATTTTTTTGCACCAGGATGTTCGTCGTCATTTATGTCCGTACGACCGTCTTTAATCATTTATACCAATCACACACACACTCGTACGTGATAAACTCGCACCCCACTTGTTTCGTTAAATTTTTTACCGGTTTACCGAGTTCAAAACAGAACTTGATATTTGCTTCTTGTTCAAAATTCATTTTTCTAACAATGCCAAATACACACTGTTCCTTTATGCGCAATTTCTCTGCTTCTAATCACGCGGATGTCATGATATTTTGACATGACATTGACGATGCATATATTTTAATAGATGGTGTCGCTAAGAATTACTATTTTAAAATAGTTCGATTGTCTCTGCGACAGATTATGTGTTTCGACAGCTAAGTTGTCATCGTCAGCAGATAATTAATCACAGTGTCACACCTGGAACTATGGCAAAATCCGCATACATCACGTTTCGCCAATCAAACGAGAGATATACAGTAAAGTTAAATTATTAAGCGCAGTTATTAATTTCTTGAAACAGTGTTATATTTAATAAAAATGTTTTTCCTGAATTATTAAAGTAAAAGTTACGAATTGTAGAATGAATGAGAAAGTCATTTAATATGCGAAAATTAAATGGTTAAAACTATAAATATTTGTACTGTAAAAGAGATAGAATCGTACGAGTTTCATTTAAAATTAAAAAATTAAATTATTTTGAATTTGAAGAGTGGTGTAACTTTATAGGAGAATCAGTGAAATCACAAACCACAGATTAGAAAGAAAAATTAAAGGTCTTAATTAGAAATTTTAAGATTTCTGTCCGCCATCAGAAAATAGTTTTGATATAAACACTACAAAGGAAGTACTAGTCGTCAATAATTCATCTGAGAATTTTAATCCATAAAAAAATGGACTTAAACAAAGGTTTAAAACATTATTTACTCAACCGTTATACTCCTACCGAGGAGGTGATTGGAAACATTGAAATGACTCTTAAGTATTTAGAACCACATCCAAGAAACTACATTGAAGAGGCTGTCTATGGGTGTCCCATGATATGATAGTCACAGTTTAAGAATATGTTACTGCAGCAATTTCAAGTTAAAAGAAACTCTTTCGTAATTGAAGAGTTTTCCGACAATTTCATGTTCTTAACAGTTTTTCGGGAATATATTGAAAGCCGAAAGAGATACGATTCTGCGATTTTGTTTTTCGTAATCGACAGATCAAAATTGTACATCAAGTAAGGCCATAGAAACGTCGAAAATTGACGCTTCGTGTTTCGCATTTTTCATCGATTCGTTTTTCGCGAATATCTTGAGAACTTGGAGAGCTATAGCGTTGCAATTCTTTATTTCGCAATGAACGAGTTCTAATCCATAATTTAGTGACGAAATCTATCTGGCACACAAACGACTTTCAAAGAGATCACAAAATCAGAGCTAGAACTTACGAATTCAAAGAAAAAACAATAATCCAGAAAAGTCTAAGCAAAGGTACTACGATATTTCAAGCAGAAATAACCGTATTACATCACTGCACTGAAGAAATTTATAGAGCCCGCATGGAGGTCATTTTATCCGACAGGCAAGCAATACAAAGAGCACTGAATTGGGCACAGGTGATACCTAAACTTGTATATAAGTCTGCTCTTGTCCTGAATGATCTCAATAGCTCTTCTTGGTCAAGATGTAGAAGCTTACACAAATAAAAACGTTTTAAGCCATAGAGGAGGAGAGGCAGCAGAAGTATATACACAATTGAAGAGGGAAACCAAAAACATCGGACTTCGATTCGAGTAGACGTACGAAAGGCAAAGCCACTACTATACTCAAACGCAAGAGGAAACCGAAACATAATTGGAGTTGAAGACGATATTGATGATAATATTGAGGCTGCCTAGAGGTTGACCTACCTAGAGATCGAACTCATTGCATAAGCAATAGAGAAGCTAGTTATACAAGATAGAATAATGGCAGCTGATAAAATGTACTTCGCTCGACCACCCATTTGTCGCTCCAAAACAATACACCAACATCGAAAATCGAGACATGGGCAATTCTCAAAAAACGACTTGGTCTGTAACTACGACAATTAAGTTGGCTTATTGATTATTGTGAATTGATAATAGTAATTTGTAACGCAATCTTAAAACTTACAGCTGGTTGATGACTTAGTGATAAGTTACTGCATATTACGCCGCAGTTACAAAATCGAATACCGCTGTCCGGGAAGATTTTCACTGTTTTTCTTTTAGTTTAAGGTAAATGCTGACAGCTAGAAGATTTTAAACTGTACGACAAACGCAGGCTTTTTGATATGGCGACCTGTTAATATCCCCTGCAATTGACGATAGGCTGTTGGTGGATGTAAAAGCATTATTACGGCGTAGATTGATCACACTTTGTCAACCGAACACCTGGAAACTTCACATATCTATAGGTTTGAGCTCTGACTATACGTGGTATTATTACACGTAATAAAACGGTAAATTAATACAAGCTTTATGATGTTTTATATCTCAATATTATTATCATCATTATTATCTTCGTCTTTAAATACAGATGAAATTGGGTTCTTTTTTATTCTGTATTAAGATATTTTCTGAATAGACACTATTATTACTATTTTAAAGAAAGTACTATAAAAGATAATTTATTAGAAACGATCACTACATTCTATTTATTTTTACAACAAAATGAATTCTATAAGACATTATCAATATACATATACAATGCATGGTTTTCGTTTTAATAGAAAAACTGTAACTAGAGGCGTATCGATGCATGTTGAAATTACTCCAAACGCAATGAATCACGTTCACTTGGTGTTAGTAACAGGAAATTAGAGCTGTTTTACATTATATTACGCTAGCAGTTTCTTTTTATTTGATGAAAGTGCAACAGAGGTGCGCCGAAAAGATACCACAATTGTACGATCATAAAAATTTCGCGTATTTTAAACAATACGTGAGCAATTCGCGCTTGTAAGTTGCAGCCGTGTAGAATATTTAATCTTCAATACAGAAACAAAATAAAATAACAACAGTACTTTTACATTTGGTTGTCGATGCGTGATTAAAGAAAGTCTGAGAAAAAATAATGTTTTAAAAATATCAGGCTCCGAGTGAGAATACTATTGAAATTTAATACTACTACCTGACAAAAATAAAGGAATCACGTATTAAAATTATATATTTCTAAACCAAATTTTGTGCAAATATTTATTGCATTACGAATAATAAAGGATTAAATTTCTATTGGAAAATTTACACCCTTTATAGAGAAAATTTAATAATGAGTTAGTGTTCCACGTAAACGAATGTACTCTGCTATAAAAAGTACCTATGGAAACTTGTGGAAAATCATTCCAAGTAACTTGTAAGTCATCATGTAGATGTTGCAATTGCCGAAGGTTGATATACGAGGATAGTTTGACAAGTAGTGAGAATGACACATAGGTGGCGCTCTAATTGGTAAAACAAATGCACTGTACTTTAGGTTGCCTATTTATATGTTTACATTCCGATATTTAGACAAATCGGTTGATTAGTTTATTTTTGACAGCTGATTGAAAAATAAATAACACGTCGTTTTGTTAAAATGGAAAAAGCAGAGTATCGTACGGTGATTAAATACTTCGTAATTAAAGGTATGAAAGCTACCGAAGTAAAAGATGAGTTACGGGAAACATTAAGTGAATCTGCTCCATCATCCGCCACAATAAGTAGATGGGTAAATGAATTTAAACGTGCTAGAACAAGCTGTGTTGATGAAGCGCGCTCTGGAGCACCCAAAATCGTGACTTCTAAGGAAATGATTATAAAAATCCATAATATTATTACGCAAGATTGACGACTCAAAGTGAGAGAGATAGCAGACATGGTAAACATTTCAACAGAATGCGTACATCACATTTTAACGAAAGAATTGGGCCTTTCCAAGCTTTCGGCAAGATGGGTGCCGCGATCGCTTACGACTGATCAAAAGTTCACTCGTTTGCGCATTTCCAAGGAGTGTTTGGACCTTTATAAGCGGAATCTGGTTGATTTTTGTAGGCGATTTGTTACTTGCGATGAAACTTGGATACACTACAGTACACCCGAAACTAAACAGCAGTCGAAACAATGGTTAGAACGAGGTTGTGCACCTCCGAAGAAAGCAAAAACCACTTTATCGGCAAACAAGGTGATGGCATCAATTTTTTGGGATTCAAAGAGCATTTTGCTCATTGATTACGTTCAGAAAGGTGCCATAATAAACGGACAATATTATGCAGAACTTCTACAAAAATTAAATGTTAAGATTCATGCTAAACGGCCAGGAATGGCAAAGAAAAAGATTCAGTTTCACAAAGACAACGTCCCCTCGCATACCAGCACAGTTGCGATGTCCAAAATCCACGAGTTGCATTTCCAATTAGCACCGCATGCGCCTTATTCGCCGGATCTAGCCCCTTCCGACTTCCACCTTTTTCCGAAATTGAAAACGGCACTAGGTGAAAAGAAATTTTCGTCTAAAGACGAGCTTGTCATCTTCGTAAATGAGTATTTTGCAAGCCTTTCAGAATCACATTTTAGAGATGGCATAAGGGCATTGGAGCACCGTTGGAATAAATGTATTGCTCTTTTAGGAGAATATATTGAAAAATAAGAATTATTTTGTATTTAAAAAATTCGTTTTTCTTTTCCATTCTCACTACTTGTCAAACTACCCTCGTAACTTGTAAGTTACCATATAAATGTTGCAATCACCAAAGGTTGATATATAACCCCTTTCCACATTAATTTTCGTATTCTGTATACGTATTTCGACAACTGCGACAACTACGTGTACGTTTTGGCTTCCAACGGTACAGATTCACTTTCTCTAATGTTATTTCTTGATTTTCTTGTGTTTGCCATTGATTTTCTTCTGCTTCTCCATCTTTCCCTTCGACTTGACATATTTGGTCTGTGTTCAAGGTTTTCTCAAAATACCCCTTACAACTTTCTCTAATTTCTTCTTCGTCATGTATTATTTTTCTGTTTTTTATTTTTCATATGTTTATTGTTTTTATTACTATTGAATTCCAAATTCTAACGCATTATTTGTTAAGTAAACCGAGAAACGATCCTCATATGACAACATAAAATTTTATTTAAAAATTTAATCAGTAAAAAAATAGATTAATCGACTCAGTTTGTGTTACTAAAGAACCATGTATAACATTAGAAATACTGTGAAACGTTTTATCAGATTAGCAACCGTGATTAAGCATAACACATGATTGCTGACGGGTTAGTAGTAGTGGTTGCTGATATATAAAAAGGTATTCTTTGATACACCTTATAAATTCAAAAAAAGAACAGGAAACTACAGCTAGATAATAAAAAAAAACCTGTCAAGGACTAATTTGATTATATCTAAAGGTGCCCCTCAGAGTGTAGCTTGCCAACTAGCTGAATCGAAGACGGTCGTGTCGGTTATTCATTAAATACACGCACAACTTCACTTAATAAATATAGCAACACCCTGTATATTTATACGTCGGAGTGAAGTAAAAAGAATCTGTTACCCCGTTTTAGTTAACATGCTTGGATTCATATAACGATAGATGACATCTGTACAACTTACCTGAACACGTAATAAATTAAAATTCACTTCAGATTATAACTAACCTTCGGTCGTTTCCACTGAAATTGGAACGGTGGAGTTTGATGGTAAAATACTGATGCTTGTGTGGCTGGAAAGTCCGGATCTTCCCACAATTCCCCACGCTTAATACAGGCCCTCCATATCCGTTCGTAGTCACTCATTCCCTAGAAGTACAAGAGAGAAAGATTTGCATATAAATACTGCCATCGATACACAATAATTGTCTGCATAATAATGAAGGTTCTAAATCGTAATAGATAGCATTACAATGTAACTATATTCTGAATCATACCTCAAAGTAAATGCCCCATGTTGGGGAGCAAAATCTTTATTTATGCTATATATTTATGTTATAGTAAAGAGATGGTAATTTTTATCTCGCAATAACGGTAAAATAAAAGATTAAATGTTAATTTAATAGTTAAAAGTGTATTAACATCTTGAGAGGTCGGGTTGAAGAATATTCTACGATGTAATAGACAGCGTTAAAATACAAATATGTCCTGAAGTATATCTCAAAGTAAATGCCCCATGTTTTGAGCGGCAAAATAATATTTAATGAGTGTGTTAATGACAGGAATGATGTTTATCCTGCTGTAATAATACAGCCTGTTTCAAAAAGAATATACGTATTAGAAAGTATTATTTTGTCCAAACTATCGAATGCTGCACCTCGGCTCGGCTATTGGAGAAACGAATACATAGTCTAGCTTATTTAATAGCCGCTAGATATCAGTTGTCTTCTGTTTTTCTTGGTAACCGCCATATGTTTAAAATGGCTACTCCGCAGCAGAAGGCTGCATGAAGACAACTTCGTTTGTCAACAAGACGAGGCACCCCTCACTGGAGTCGCCAAGTGCGTGAATATCTGAATGAAACTCTACCGAACTGTTGGATTGGTCGTCAAGGAGGTGGCGACTTAGCATGTCTTAGCTGGGCTCCACGGTCACCGGATTTGACACTCTGTGACTTCTTCCTGTGGAATTTCGTTAAAGACAACGTTTATGTAACACCACTCCCACAGAACCTGGAAGAGTTGAAGAACCGGATCCGCACTACCATAACATCAGTGATGAAGGACATGCTAGCCCGAGTATGGGAAGAATTTGAGTATCGACGTGATATTGTTCGTGTCGCTGATGGGGGACATATTGAACATCTGTAATCTGAACTTGAGAGGTTCGTAAATATGTGTGTAAAGTTTCATATTTGTATGTCTTAAAGTTTAATAAATATATGCAATCGAAATACGTATATTCTTTTTGAAACACCCTGTACAATAAAATAAAATAAACGTAAATTTAGTACTTACAAGCGTATTAACATTTCAAAAAATCGCATTGAAGAATATTCTACGATGTAATAGAGAGCGCTTCAATGTAACTATGTTCTGAATCGTTCCCATTAGTAAATGCCCCATGTTTTGGGCGCCAAATTATTATTTAATGATTGTATGTTAGAATAAGAGATATGATCATCTTTAGCACACAGTAACGGTACGATTAAATGTTTCAGAAAAAAAAATTATGCAGTATCCCCAGTACGTCTAACGAACGGTTTCAATCGATCACCTTGTATATACATACTTTCGACTTAACTATTTGCAACAAAACAAACGATTTACCTAAAATTAAATACCTGCGTAATTGTAGTTTATGCAAAAATTCTCAATCACGTTCTGCGAAAGCGATTATAGGAACCAGTTTGTTCTCCCCACCTTTCATTTATTGCTTTCCACAACATTAAATCCGCGCAATCATTACACTTTTAATTGTGCAACTTATCGAGTCAATTATGTCGATCGGGGGGGTCAGTGGTTCGCAAACAAATACACCACGCCAATCGTCTGGTGTTGCCGTGCACCGTTTGTATCTAGTAGCGAGCGTATTTAGTAAACTTCCAGCAAAATAGTGTGTTTCTGCTCGGAATGGGTGAATAAATTAAGCTAGTAAATGTACGGCTGGGCATGTTACGGCGAAGGTTGGTATTTGCCCGGTTGTGTAAGGATATTATTTACGAATGCAGAAATGATCTGGCCTGTGTGGTGAACCAATTCCAAACGCTCTCTGTGCGCAATAATTTAAATTTTGCACCGCATTCACTTCAAAAGTTGTACCCCAAGCTTGGGTTTACGTTCTAGTCTTGTCTTTAAAATATAAACAACGTTGAATAGGCAATCGAATAATAGTAATAAAAATCAAGGTAATAGCCGGCAAGAATACATTGAAACTCGAACAAATATCGCTCCAGAAATAATCACAACAATCAATTTGATCATTGTAGGTTGATATATAACCCCTTGCCATATCAATTTTCGTATTCTGTATATGTATTTCGACTAAGTTGTCAACTAAGTTGTCATGATCAGCAGATAATTAAACAGTGTCGCACCTGGAAAACTACGGCGAAAAACACCCGTACGAAAACAAATTCCGCAAGCGATCCGTACCGCCGAAAGCCAAAACGTACACTTAATCAACACAACAATCAATGTACTAAGGGACATGCAGATATATACTAATATCGACATAAAACAACGAATAAACGATCGACTACAGACAAATATTTTGCAATGGAATGGTGTTGATCCTACAAACAGAGCACCATTACCTAAAATAATATTCAAAAGACGTACATCCCATATAATTAAGACTGTAGATGCTCAATTGGAAAATTATTCACATGAAGCGAACAGAAGAAAACCTACTGTTACTAAAATACACAGCTGCTACCGCTATTATACGTGGGTTGTCTCTTAAGTTTTGCATATGAAACTGAAATAAAACAGTAGATAGCTTTTAAAAATTTCATATAACGCGATTAAAAAAGCCACACAAGCACGCGGTGCCCTGATGCTGCTAACCGGCAAACAGTCCACACTAACACCCAAGACAAAAGTACTCATATACAAACAGATAGTACGACCAATACTAACATACGCATCGCCGCTATGGCTACATATCAAAAATAACTCACAAATCAAGATTAAACACATTCCGAAATAAAATACTTCGGTTAGCACTCAAGGCGCCGTACTGCGTACGAAACTCATAAATAAACAGAGAAGCTAGGCTGAGAGCCACTCATCACACACATCAAAAACCAAGCCAAAAGCTTTTACAAACAGATGAAAAAACACACTAACCCGATACTTACACCGGTAACAGAATACACAACACAACACTCCAAATATAAACGACTACGAAATCGGAAGTGAGGACAGCGAATAACATCAAATGGAATCAAACATCAGGACGAATCAACGCAATGATTAAGAGTAAAAGGGGCCGAGCCCTAACTAACTAAAATGAAGTTGAAAAATTTCATCGTTTTTCGAAGTATTCTTCGCTAAGTTTAATGCACTTTTGCATGCGCTCGAACCAACTCTGGAAGCAGTTGTTCCACTCGTTTGTTGGTACAGTCGAAATTGCGTTTTTGAAGGTATACTAGAACCTTTGATCGCACAGTCTGTTCTTGATTTCGGAAAGGTAAAAAATCGTTAAGACCTAGGTCCGGACTGTATGGAGGATGGTCCAACAATTCGACGTCGTGTTGCGTTAAAAATTCAATTATCTTGCGTGCTGTGTGCTAACTAGCATTGTGTTGGTGGAGGATGATTCGTTAGTTGGGGTTGGTTTTTCGAAGTTCAACGATGACTTGCGGCAAGCGAATGATTGTATACCAATCGAAAGTAACAATTCTTTGATCTCGTAGAGGAATTTTTGCTACATGACCTGCTTTCGAGACAAATGTCGTGACTATTTTTTTGGAAACATTTCAAAAATGATGACTTTTGTCGGCTTTTCTTCACCTTGAAACACCCAAACAGACGATTGGCGTTTATTTTCAGGCTCTTATGAGTAAATCCAAGATTCATCGACACTGACAAAATTGTACACATTTTTAGAGTTTCCGGCGTTCAAGTGATCTAGAGTGTCTTGACACCAATTCACCTTCACTGCTTTCTGTTCTTCGGTCAGCAGATGCGGTATCCAACGGGAAACTCATTTTTGGACACACAATTCTTGATGCAAAATTTTTTGAATCGAATCTTCGAAATCCCCAATAATGCTTCAAACTGGCGATATGTCACATGTCGATCTTCCTTGATGATCTTGCGCACGGCATCGATGTTTTCCTGAGTGACTGCCGTTTCCGGTGAACCTGCTCTTGGATCGTCGCTAAAACTAATCCGTCCACGTATGAATTCTTCATACCTACGAGAAATTGTTGACTGATGTGGTGCTTCATTGCTGAAAACAGAAACCAACTCGGCGAGACTTCCTTGTTGAGATAATTGTCTTCGAAAATTATAAAAAATTATTCCGCGAAAATGTTCTCGGCTTAATTCCATTTTTCAACTAACTCATCAACTTTGACAGTTCGCTGTAGCTACAACACTACACGTATCACGCGTGTTAACTTCTAAATTACTATAGATACGATAGAATCATCAATTATCGTCGTTAAAGTATTTACTTATAAATATTACCTTTGGAGGTCATTTTAAATATCATAAACGCATTGCACATAGTAAAGATTTCTTCTTCCATTAAAAATATAATAATTCAATGCTCTTCCGCTTTTATTTTCAACTATTAAGTAAGTGACAAAGTAAATACAACATATGTAATGTACATTTTCAGAACCGAACAAATTATAGAGTTCCGAATACATAAGTAATTCACACGACAATCATTTCTATTTATGAAACAGCACGTGAAACCTCCGACGAAAGTGTCGAACTTCACCTTTAAGGGGAATAGAGCCAACTGTAAACTTTGACCTTAAAGACATTCTTCAAGTTTGCGGTATTTTGAAGACGAAGAGCAGACCGGTGTTGCAAAGGCTGTCTAAATATAAACGACGCTATAGTTTGTGAAATTTGCAGCCTTGATAGTAAGCGATCTTATGAAACGGACGACCTTGAATTATACTTGTAAAATAGGTACGATCCGGAGATTTGTCTTTGCGAATGTTTACTACTGTATTGTTGTTGGTCCGGTTAATATTTGAATGTAAGTGAATTGTAATTCGTTATGCAATAATTTGTTTATAATTTTTAGATAATAACAATATGTAAAAGTATAACATTTTTAAACATTCGTACAGATGCAAGCGGATAGAAGGACAAATACCGGGTAACCGTTAATATTTCGGGAATTGGCAACACTTATAGCGTGGCTGCCGATCTAATGATTGCATCGTGAAGTTTGTCATTTTTAACAATGTATTTACCTTGACAGTGGATTATCTCAACAAGAATGCATTGACGAGCTGTAGTCTTTATATGGTGATGAAGCACCATCGAAAACTACAGTATATCGTTGGTATCCTGAATTCAAACTTGGACGGCGTTCTTTGGACGATGAATTTAGTGAAGGTCGTCACACAAATGTTGTTGTGTTGGAAAACATTAATGCAGCGCCTGAATTGATAATGCAAGATCGTCATGTGACATACCGTGAGATCGAGGCATCTCTAGGTATTAGTAACACCAGTGTGCATAAGATCCTGCATGAACATTTAGCCGTTAAGAAGCTATGTTCACGTTGGGTACCGCATAATTTGACAATCGCTCAAAAAAGGACTCGCGTCGACTGGTGCCAAGAAATGCGCAAAAAATACAACGGCGGTGCTTCAAAGAACATTTATAAAGTCGTCACAAGTGATGAATCTTGGATCTATACGTATGAACCCGATAGTAAACAGCAGTCGACTGAGTGGTTATTCCAAGATGAGCCAAAACCAACTCGCGCTCGAAGCACATCAAAACAAATGGTCGCCTGTGTTTTCGGAAAAACCGGTCACGTTGCAACCGTGCCTTTAGAGAGTTGTGGAACGGTCAATTCCGAATGGGACACAACTATTTGTTTGCCAAAAGTTTTTGACGAAATAAGGAAAACAAACCGAAAACGACAGATCATTCTCCATCATGACAATGCGAGCTCTCACAGGTCGGTTCAAACAATTGAATATTTGACCAGGCAAAACATTGAATTGATGAGCCATCCGCCGTACAGCCCTGATCTTTCCTTGTGTTTTCTTTTTGTTCCCATACGTGAAGAATAAACTTCGTGATCAACGATTTTCTACGCCGGAAGAGGCAGTGGAGGCATTCAAAATTCATATTTTGGAGATACCGTCTTCGCAGTGGCAGCAATGCTTTTCGGATTGGTTCCAACGAATGCAAAAGTGCATTGATTTTCAAGGAGGATATTTTGAAAAGCATAAAACTATTTTCGATAAAAAATTTTTTTGTTTTCTATCACCGAAATATAAACAGCTACCTTCGTATACACTGTCGCTCATAGAATTATGGACAATTGAATTATTATTATCGTATACGAAAGAAATTACTTTGTGTAATATTTGAACAATAAATAAAAACAAACTTGTCCAAATTTACAAATTGCGAGATGTGACGAGTTTCCGGGATTTGATAAGCAGGATTTGGAAGAAGAAAATTATGTATTGGTCTGCTAGCCATAACCAAATTCATAGTAGAAGAAATAGTAGGAAAAACAACACTCTATATGTCTAATTGTTAAAAAATGTAGGAAGTGCATTAGTTATCCAGCCTTATACTAACTCTCTAAACCCATTACTGATTAAATATTGTCGAATATATAGAAACAATCAACAATAATGTTTATTATTAAGAGAGCTCTCCAATTGTTTAGAGTGCTTCATAAAATTAAAGCAGTGCGGCGAAAGAAAAGAAAATCAAGTACGAGTACACGAAACGAATTTATTGTGTCGTCTATTAATGGAATGCTCTTGAATTGGTTAGTGTACTATACCAAATTGAAGTGGTAAGGCGAAAGAAAATAAAATCAAATGCAAATACAAGCGAAAGTTACTGGAAGAATATAACATCGATAGGCATTTATTAAACGATTTTGTTCTTATAAACACAGATATCACATCACTAGATGTCGAGCGACGAACTCGATTTATTGAAACAACAGTGGAAGCATATCCGATGTTTAAAATATTTAACCGATCTTATCCTCTATATTATTACACGGGAAACGCTTCTTAAAAGGACGTTTAACGCTTCATAAGTTGTAGATAATTATTTTATTTTATGTGCCTACTATTAAGAGCACGTCTATGACGCGCGCTGACCGTATTCCTTATTCCAGTTATGATTAATGACGGATTTAAATATTACCACGTACACTTAATTTTAACACATCAATTCAACTAGTTTTGGAAAGGTGGAACATTGTGGTAGATATTTACACACATGTGTTTAAGAAAAGTCGGAATATTTAGCATTTTTTTGGCAATCGTGTCTTGGACCTGTTCTTCCAAGCCGGCTGACCTCAATATAGCAGGTCTTTAACTTCGATACGATGTATCTGCAAGATATGTATGTATTCGTACATATATATGTTATATACATAAACACACCTTGATAGTTTGTTACGCTAAATAAAACTTTGAATCGATAATAACGAAATCTTAATTTTATTATAAGTATTTAACACTTCTCCAATGTAAAATTAAATGTAAAAAGAATGTGCGATTTTAGCAAAACTTTTTTATTTTTAAAATTGTAACAATTGTTTCACCAACACTGTGTCTTCCTTGTACTAAGAGGTAAATCTCACAAGAACGGAGTATATTCTAGTCAACTAAAGTAATTAATGAGCAGGGGTGATGTTTCCCTGCTTCAAAGTAATGTAAATCTTAATATTGCAGGTGTAGATCTACCTGTTCAATCTGAGTCGAAAAACTTAGGAGTTGTTTTGGACACTCAACTGAGATTTGATACGCATGTTCTTCAATGCGTTAGACGTGCTTACGTCAATTTAAAGTTAATATTCCCCTATAGGCACTGTCTTGCGGTTGACACCAAGCGTAGCATGTGCGACTCGTTGGTGTTGTCGCATTTTTCGTTTGGCTGTGAGTTGTATGGTCTATGTTTAAGTGCTAATTCTGTCTCACATATTCAGAGAGTCCAGAATTCTTGTCTTAGATTGATATTCGGTATAAAGAAATTTGACCACATCACACACAAATTGAGTGTGGCCGGATGGTTAAACATGAGAGACAAACGAACTTTGCAGATGGCCACTCTGTTTCATAGAATCGTGGTGTGTGGGCGGCCTGCGTACTTATATAATAAAATTACATTCAGAACGGATGTGCACACATTAAATTTGAGATTTAGGGGCACACTCACACCTTCTGTGCATCGAACGGCATTGTATGAGCGCTCGTATTCATACCAGATTGTTAAAGTCTACAATGCTGTGCCTACTAAATTTAAGTGCTTCTCCCTTCCACGTTTTAGATTTCTCTTGAAGCAAGAGTTGTTGTCCAGATAGCTGTGTGTTGTCTTCCCTTCATCTTACCTGATTATTTGAGTTCAACTTGTGTATCATTGAAAAAAGTTTTTTTTTCTTTTCCCGATGTATTTACTTACAGAATTTTAGGTCAAGTTAGTTTTTAGGCATTTTCTTTTTTTGTCAATTTGTTTGTTAGTCTCGGGGTGCATAGGAAGAACAACTTTGTTTGAAGTTGATATGCATCCTGTGATTTCCAGGGGGGGGGGGGATTATGGAAATTGTATTTTGATTTACTGTAGGGATTAGGGATAAACTTTTATATTTCTTTCTTTACTATTATTATTACTATATGCAATTACAAGCAAGGAAATAAGTTTAAAAGTAGAGAATTATTCAAATCTAGAAGGTAACTTTTAATGGAGACGGTGGTTGATTCAATTAATCGAATAATATAATAGACATTAAATGTCGATTGTTAAAATATTTCTAAGAAATTTTTATAGTAGGATTAAAACAAACTTCTCCTATACAATCTGCTCCTGGGCTTCCGGGCTGGAATCGCGTCACTTGTATATCTGCCGACGTTTCATACCCATTTGTACGGCACATCTTCAGGGAACTACTACAGAACTACTGCACTGAAACTGTTTCAGTTTCAGTTTCAGTGCAGTAGTTCAGCCCTGAAGATGTCCCATACAAATGGGTACGAAACGTCGGCAGATATGCAAGTGACGCGATTCCAGCTCGGAAGCCCAGAAGCACATAGCATGGACTACGACCGCGGAAGTCTACGTACCAGATTAATGCTCCTATACATACTGTATACGCAGAATTCATAATACAGCCGTCAATGTATGCTGCGTTTAATAACCAAAAGGATGCGTGTAATTTCATTTGTACAAATATAGATTTGGAAGAGGAAACAATATGTCGATTATAGTGGCTATTATAAGCCAGCGTGTGGATTTAACAAAATATAGATTAAAGTTTTGGATACATCTAATACAAACTAAGCTTTATTCGACTAACAATTCCATTATTTACAGTATAATAGTAACTAGTAAGCGTTTGGATTTAACAAAATATAGATTAAAGTTTTGGATACATCTACTACAAACTAAGCTTTATTCGACTAACAATTCCATTATTTACAGTATAATAGTAACTAGTAAGCGTTTGGATTTAACAAAATATAGATTAAAGTTTTGGATACATCTACTACAAACTAAGCTTTATTCGACTAACAATTCCATTATTTACAGTATAATAGTAACTAAAGTAAATTGTAATGGAGACTGTCCTCGATCGAATTAATCAAAAAAGGTAAATGAAACCCCTTTGCACAATAATGTTCGGTGTGTGATTGATTCAATTAATCGAATAAGATAGTAGACATTAAATACCGATTGTTGAAATATTGACAGATTTATAAAACAAAAGAAAACAGAAGACGATGGGATAAGATATGCTAAAATGTAATTTCAGGATTTTTATTTCTCTCTTTTATCTCAATTTTGAATAATAACTACAACACAAAGGATCTCCATAGGATCGCGTTCGCTCGGTAACTTGTACTTTGTCATGAACGGCACAGAGTCGTCTTTTACACTTCCAATTTATGGTAAATACCTTTAGTCCTGCTTAAACCAGATACTAACGCGCGCAATTATCTCGCTCGACTGGAGAATAATCATAGATAAGCTGGGAGAACTGCGGTTCGCCGATCGTTTTGTTGTAAACTCTATATTCTTCAGACAAAGAGCTTCCTTTCATGCTTCTTAAAGTAATTGAATTGTATACATATACCTATACCGGAGGTGATTAAAGAAAATGTAAGAAACATAAGTTTTAACACGAACCTGCGATTAGATAGAAGAAATCTGAAATAAAACAGGCTCTCTTTTTTACTTAGTGAATGTGAATTGAATTTTAACTGAACTCGAGTAATTTGTAAAGTGGAGATATTCAGACGCCATGCATGGGCGATGAGCGAAGCTGGTGTGGATGTCTACGGCAGTCTAGGCTGTCACCGACGTATATCGGGCGTTGCGATGTCAAAAGCGCATACATCGTGAGATATACGAAAGACGTACAATAAGTTCCGCAATGCAATATGAATAAATAGTAATAAACAATATATTTTATGTCATCATTGTTAAATACTTATACGAGAGAAGTATCAACGATCTGAGTTTGCTCGCCCAAACATCTACATCATAATGTTCTTGGATACAGAGAATGATCGTTCTCAAAACTATTTAACTACACAAATATTGATGTAATATTTGTGTAGTTAAATAGTTTTGAGTATTAAGCAAAGATGAAAGTCTGATAACATATCCTTTTTGAGTTCCTGGAAGATACGACCATTAAAAAAGGTGCATATGTGGAAGTTAAGGTGTACTTTAGCATAAGTGTCAGTTTTAAGACTAGAAAATATATTAAACTGAAATAAATTCAGTGTGTGTTTGTTTGTGCGACACTGTGATTAATTATCTGCTAATGATGACAACCTAGCTGTTGAAATACGTATACGAAATGTTAATTTAAGATGAAAGAGGTATCATGAACAACGAAGTTAGTAGATAGAAATTAAATTAGGTACAGTCGATATGATGGTGAATATAAAGACACTAGCAAAATCTAAAGATTGAAATTGAAGATGGTTTAAAATAAGGCGAAATTAAGAAGTCAACAAAGACGGAGGAAATAGAAATTAGACGACAAAAAAAGGAAAATAAAACTATTTTGAAGAAAACTATTATAACAGTTTGTGGAGATAATACAATATGAATAATAATACTAGTGACACAAAATCAAAGAGTTAGATGAATATAATTAGTTTCTGTGGCCTGAAAAAGAGACGGCAATACGAGGGTGGTCCCAGAAGTACCCGACCCAACAAAGAAAACACAAAAATTTTGGAAAGAAATATATTTATTTTTCAACGTAATTTCCTTTCAGCTCTATACACTTTTTTCAGCGATGTTCAATAAGTTCGATACCCTTTTTATAATGAGAACTGTCTTGCTCCTCAAAGCAGCTATTAACTGCCCACATCACTTCTTCATTGCTAGAAAATTTTTGACCACTGAGCCATACTTTTCAAGTTTGGGAACAGAGAATAATCCGAGGGGGCTAAATCCGACGAATAGGGTGCATGAGGTAGTAATTCAAACTTTAATTCATTAATTTTGGCCATTGCAAGAACGGATTTGTGAGCTGGTGCATTGTCTTGATGAAACTACACTTTCTTCTTAGCCAAATGCGGCCGTTTTTGCTTGATTTCTTCGCTGAAACGTTGCAATAAGTTCGCATAATACTCGCTGTTGATAGTTTTTCCTTTTTCAAGATAGTCAATGAAAATTATTCCACGCGCATTCCAAAAAACTGATGCCATGACCTTGCCTGCAGATGAAACGGTTTTCGCCTTCTTTGGAGCCGGTTCTCCCTTTTGAGTCCATTGATTTGATTGTTCTTTTGTCTCGGGTGTGAAGTGATGGACCCATGCTTAATCCATGGTTACGAAACGGCGCAAAAATTCTGCTTTGTTGCTGTGAAACTTCGCTAAACACTCAATTGAAACATCTTCACGACGGTGTTTTTGCTCGAATGTGAGCAAACGTGGCACCCATCTTGCACACAGCTTTCTCATGTCCAAATTTTCAAATAATATACGATGCATTGCACTTTTTGAAATACCTACTATGTCTGCTAGCTTGCGCACTTTCAGTTGACGATCCTCCAGTACCGCTTTGTGAATTTTTTTCACCATTTCTGGAGCCGTCGCCTCATTTGGTTGACCATTGCGATGCTCGTCTTGGCCGCTTGTATGGCCTCGTTTAAATTCTGCTAACCAATATTGCACTACTGTAAACGAAGGAGCAGACTCACCCAGAGTAGAATCCAGTTCAGCTTTTATATCGGTTGGGCTGAAGCCTTTCAAATAAAAGTATTGATCACGTAACGATGACCAATTTTCTCCATTTTTACAAATTCACTGAAAACGTTCACTACTGTTGGCTGCCAAACAAATACTGAACAACGTGGCGCCTTCAAACTTGGAACATATGCTTTATAGATTGTGTAGTTTCTAATACAGTGATATTTTTCAAACTACCCTCATCTCTAGGTCAGGCCGGGTACTTATGCGACCACCCTCGTATTCAATTGAATATCGTGAATTTGTAAATATTGTTTCTTGATAAAAACGAGTATTCGCTTCTAACATATACAGAGCGTTTCCTAAAACTCTCATCAGTACAATGTGGGATTGTTATCTCAATTTAAATAAACCAACGTAATTAATTCAACAGATTTTATAACTCTGACAACAATAGAAATAACGATAGAGTACACTTAATCTATCACCCTGTATACTACATTTGATTCAAAGAAAAATCTGTATTGACGATAATTATTTTGAAAAAGCGCGAACTCCATGTAGATGGTGCGAACTTGGTAAAGTGTAGACATGGTCTGGTATTTTTTGAAATAGCTAGCAAGTGCGATGACCCGCAGTCTTAGGCGATAAAATGTATCCTCTGGTATTCTGAAGATAATTCGCGGATGTTTTTCCATCGCTTTAGCGCACTTACGTTGAATTCGCAATTCTGTCGGCTGCGGTGCATTTTTATACTCGTTCTTGTCTGTTATTTACATTTACCATTAAATTATATGCGTTGTTATTACCACGACAGGTAATAAAGAATATATAAGTAAATAAGGTGGATATTGAAGAAAGAGTTAAGCACAGCCTGTACTGGATGCATTTTCGTATAAAGAATTCATTAGTCAAAGTATATTACACGTTTTCTCTCCTTCTCTCTTTCGGTTAGGTATTTCAAATTATGAATCGGCTAATCGCATGGCTACTATCGGGTTTTGCGACAAGGACATAACAATTTTGCATTTAAATAAAATACAGAATAATCGAGACATTGGGCTGCAATTTACTCCAGGTGCAGTAGGGTAACATGGGGCACAATGAAACAGTAATGTTTTTATCCCATAAAAAGGCTTTAGAAAAGTGGCGCTTCCATAGATAAAATACTGAACTACATACAGAAGCTTCCATTTTGAAACATCAAGTCTAACCCGCTTGGTTTACGAGTTCTTCATACTATGTTGTTTGTGGCTGTTGGATGTAAATTTTCGTTCTCTCAGACTTTTAGTTATTTTCCATAGTGTGTTACGTTTAGAATAAAATAAAAGTGATCGATTTAAAACTTCACCACTCTTTAGAAACCCAAGTAAGTTATTTTTATCATCACTTTACTTTTAATAGGTTATAATCATGAATTTATCTAAAGAGAGTAACAGGGGCACAATGAAAGTGCTGAAAAGGGTACGACAGTTACGATTTGTTGCATCGTGAATGCCACAGGAAACTCTATTCCTCCTGCTATGGTATTTCCCAGAGTCCATTTCAAGCCGCATATGACTAAAGATGCTCCTGCTGGGACTCTAGGCCTTGCCAATCCTTCAGGGTGGATGACAGCTGAACTCTTTGTACAGGTAATGAAACATTTCATTCACCATACAAAAAGTTCAAAAGGATCTCCAACTTTGTTGCTGTTTGATAACCATGACAGCCACCTGTCAATTGAAGTCATTGACTTGGCAAGGGAAAATGGAGTAACAATAGTGACATTCCCTCCTCACTGTACCCACAAGCTTCAGCCTCTAGATGTTGCGGTGTATAAACCCTTCAAGACATATTATAATGCTGCAATTGACAGTTGGATGATGCAACATCCAGGACAAACAATGTCAATTTATGAAATTGCCAGCATTGTGAAAATTGCTCATCAAAGAGGCCTGTCACCAGAGAACATTATGTCTGGTTTTCGTTGATCTGGAATTTTTCCGTTTGACAGGCACATATTTAAAGATGAGGATTTTCTTGGCAGCTATGTGACTGATCGACCTAATGTGGAAGAAACTACCGCAACAGTTGCAACTCCCCTACCAGAGGAAAATAACACTAATGAGATCAGGGCATCAGTTTCTGAAATTAATGAACTGTGTTCTGAAGAAGCCACTGTTAACACGTTAATGGAAGAAAATCCTGGGCCAAGTTCAACAAACAGGAGGTCCTCTGAGTTAAGAGCTTCTGGAACTACAACTTCATCAACTTCTATGCCTCATACTTACAAGAGCCCTCAACAATTTAAAGGTTACCCTAAAGCTGGAGAGCGTAAACGTAAAAACACTCGCCAAAAGCGTAGCATTATTGCTACAAGCACACCGGAGAAGAATGCTCTAATAGAAAAGAAGATAAATTCATCTCTGAAGGCTCCTAAAAGATCCCTCTTCAAGAACAAAAATAAATATGAATCTGAAGAAGATTGTAGCGAAACAGTGCCGGTTCTTATGGATATTGATGATGACACTGACATTTCGGACGAAACGATGGAGGCACTTTGTCCTGAAAATTTTGAAGATCTTGAACGAGAACCATTAATAGGAGATTTTGTTCTCGTTAAATTTGACATTCAAGGAAAAAAAGACATTTTTTACATCGGAGAAGTGATGGTTTCAAAAGACGACGACAGTGATTATGAAATTAGCTTTCTTCGAAAAAGCAATAAGATAAGTGGAAAATTTGTAAAACCTGAGGTAGAGGATAGAGCATCAGTGCAAGAAGGGCAGATTAAAATGATCCTTCCAAAACAGTCATTCAGTGGACACACAAAGCGACAGAAATCTTATTTATCTTTTGGCGTTAATTTTTCTCTTTTAAATTTAAAGTGAACTGATCATTTTCAAATATAGCACACTTTGTAATTCAAAAATATAGTCATATTTTATAGTTACTATTGTGTTTCATTGTGCCCCTACCTATGTTTCATTGTACCCCCACCAGGGGGTACAATGAAACATATGACACGTACTCGCGACATTAATTTTTGAATAAGAATATTTTGAGGAAAATAGGAAAACAGTAATTAAATAAGTCACACTGGATACTAGTGACCACATGAACCTTAATTTGAGCGAACATATATATTGTATCCGATGATATATAAAATTATATTTTTCTTGTTTCATTGTGCCCCATGTTACCCTACACATTTTACATTTAACAATGGGATTCGATCTCGTTCATATGAACATAGCGAGCACATTTGCAGCGGTCGACAGAAAATCTGCAAATTGTTATATACATATGTCGAAGTACAGAACTGGACAAGGAGATGTCAGATAAAACTTAATGAGACGAAATTAGAGCATGTTAACTTTACCAATAAAAGAATTGAGCACAAGCCAGTTTATATTAACCAACAAGTCATTCCATATAAAAATACAGCTAAATATCTGATGCCAGACTTAGATGGAACCCGCATGTAACGAGAAACAAGAGGAACTTAAGCTAAAATACAGAAAAACGTATTGGTTAATGGATTGGCATTCAACCATATCAATCCACAACAAGCTCCTATTTATCAACAAGTCCTTAAACCAGTTTGGACTTATGGTATTCAACTTTGAGACTGTGTCAGCAAAAGCAATAGAAATATCGAAGATTCCAGAACAAAGTACTTCGTGGTATTGTCGATGCATGCTGGTACATACGGAATGACAATTTACATAAGGATCTGGATGTACAAACTGTGGATAGCGTCATCAAAAAGTATGCTGGATAATGCAGATATAAAAAGAGACTTAAAAGAACTAAACTATTTGAGTTAGTTTAATAAGTGCAAAAGTATGCTCAAAGTCGTGAACAACGACTTTATTAGCATGTAAATCCCGAAGCCCTTCAGCTCCTGGATAATGCAGATATAAAAAGAGATTTAAAAGAACTAAATTATTTGAGTTAGTTTAATGAGTGCAAAAGCAAAATGCGGAAGTGTACACGTTAGTTTGTGGTGTGCTAGATTATTCAAACACATTGGACACTGATGAGTATACCTTAGGTTAATTATCTTTTCTATTAACGGGTGTTTTTTTAAGAGCTTGAGAACATTAAATGATAATACAAGACAGAAATATTGTTGGAATGAATTTTTTTTATTATAATCTGGTAGATAATTTCATGGCATTTATTTTTTAAATATGATTTCCGGCATATGTCCGCCGCGGCTACGAGTTACATGGTCCATTCGATCAGTCCAATTTTTGACTACTTTTTCCAATAAATCTGGCCGTATGGCGTCAATGGTGGCTTGAATATTGGCTTCCAATTCTTCAAGAGTTGCTGCTTTGTCGGCATAAACCAATGACTTAACATAGCCCCATAAAAAGTTATTCAGAGGCGTTAAATCGCACGAACGACGAGGCCAGTGAAGAACAGGACCACTTCTGGAAATAAAGTCATGCAATAAATCGATTATTAAGCGCGTTGTATGGCAAGTTGCGCCGTCCTGTTGGAACCAAATGTCGATGTTTAGCTGGTTAATTTTTGGAAACAGAAATTCAGTCAGCATAGCTCGATAGCGCTCGCCATTCACCGTAACTGCAGCTCTTTCCTCATTTCGACAGAAATAAGGACCGACGATGCCGCCAGCGTGTAAACCGCACCAAACAGTCATTTTTAATGGATGGTGATTCGTTAACGGCTTGAGGATTGTCTTCGCTCCAAATACGGCAATTTTGCTTATTGACGTAGCTATTTAACCAGAAATGAACTTCATCACTAAACACAATTCTTTGATAAAAATGCTCATCTTCGGCCGGTTTCAAATCAGCCCAATCAGCAAAAATGCGACGCAAACAAAGGTCGTTTGGCTTCAATTCTTGCACGAGCTGTATTTTATTGGCACGTAAGCCAAGATCCTTACGTAAAATTTTCCACGTAGTCGAAGGACAAAGGCCAACAAGTTGAGAACGACGACGAATCGACATTTCGGCGTCTTCTTCAATACTTCGCGCTACAGCAGCAATATTCTCTTCGGCACGCACATTTCTTTGTCTCGTTGATGGTTTTGAATCGAGAAGAGTAAAACTAGTGTGAAAACGATCAATAACTGCACGAATTGCTTGCTCACTAGGCGATTATGTTGACCGTAAAATGGACGAAGTGCTCTATGAACTTCGCGAACAGATTTATTTTTTTCAAAGTAAATTTCCACAAATTGGAAGCGTTGTTCTGGCGTTAAACTATTCATGATGACTTGCCAAACTTTACTGAACAAAAATGTCAACACAGTTTGACATTATCAGCTGTCAAACCATAGTTATCGATATCGATAGTTCTCATGCAACTTAAAAAACACCCATTATTAGTAAATTATGTTAGACGAAAATTGCTCATTGGTCAATAAATGATCAGATTGTAATAAAAAGAAGTCACCACATAGGGTTTGTTAAAAAATACCTCTAGCTACAGAACTCCTGGCGAAAAGGATTACATATGCTGGAAAATTCGCTCAAATTAAAAGAAATTGCCAATAATTGCGAATAAGAAGATAGGTGATGGTATCATAATTTTGATGGAGACAACCATTCTGTTTGAGAACCAGAATGTACACTGTGACAGACAGTGTACGTTCTGGTTCTCAACGGAGCGGATCGCGTACGGATTTTGTTTTCGTACGGGTATTTTTCGCCGTAGTATTCCAGGTGCGACACTTTCTAATTATCTGCTGATGATGATAACTTAGTTGTCGAAATGCGTATACAGAATACGAAAATTAATGTGGAAGGGGGTTATATATCAACCTTCAGTGATCAAGATAGATGATGTAAAACAATTTTCAACGAAAGCTTTCAAGTGTAATAAGTGTTATAATTTTCAAAAATAAGCCAAAGAAAAAAGTACAAGTTAGACTACTGCACTGAAACTGAGTTTCAGTGCAGTAGTTCAGCCCTGAAGATGTCCCATACGAGTGCGTACGAAACGTCGGCAGATATACTAGTGACGCGGTTCCAGCCCGGAAACCCAGAAGCAGATAGCATGGACCACGACCGCGGAAGTCTACGAACCAGATTAACAAATAGATTTCTCTGTAACTTAAAGATATACTATAAATATAGGAAACATCTACTTTCCGTTTAGTCTTCGTAGCATTGCATTTCTTAAAATCGTAGCAGTATTGTGTGAAGTGTTCAAGTTTTGGAGCTTTTGCGAAAATGAATCCATTTAAGAGCTATTAACAAAATAAGGTTGTGGAATATACAGAATGTTTTATGACTATCTTTCACAGCATAAACAAATGTAATAAAGCTGATAAAACTGTTTCTATTTCAATTTTCTCATTTATAAGAATAATCTCGTTCAAAATCCATCTTAATACGTTCTACCTTATAAAGCATATCGCTACCTGCACGAACACTTCATTTTTTTTATACATATACGAGGGAGCGTTTTTATATTCGCGGAATGAGCGGGTTGTAGAGGGGTGAGTAGGCGCATTGGGGGCGTGGCCTGTGCAGCGACTCATGATTAGTATAAATACGAAGTTTCATTGTTATTAGACAGTTAGTCTTTGAGCTATCGTCAACCAAGTAACATAATCAGGAGTGAAAAGTGAAATATGGAAAAAATCGAATATCGTGCCGTTATAAAGTTCCTTACCAGGCAAGGAAAATCAGTCGCGACCATAATGAATGAGATGTCATTGGTTTACGGCGACTCTTGTCCAGGAAAAAACATGGTGTACAAGTGGCATAGTTTATTTAAACAAGGAAGGGAATCCCTTGAAGACGACCCGAGGCCGGGCAGAAGCATTGAGGTGACCACGCCAGCACTTATCCAAAAAGTTGAACAAATTGTACTCGAAGATGCTCGACTAAAGAAGAAACAACTCGCAGAAATGGTTGGAGTATCCGATACAACAATTTTTAAAATCCTACACGATCATCTCGGCATGTCTAAGGTCAGCGCAAGATGGGTGCCGAGAATGCTCACGCCGCCGCAAAAACAACAGCGCGTAGAGTGTTCGCGTGCATTTTTGGACCTCTGTAATGAAGACAAGGATGGTGTATTGAGTGGAATTGTTACTGGAGACGAAACTTGGGTTCATCATTATGAACCTGAGTCCAAATAAGACTCCATGCAGTGGCATAAAAAGGGCACAGCACCTCCCAAGAAATTTAAAGTGTCACAATCAGCTGGGAAACTCATGGCAACGGTATTTTGGGACTCGGAAGGAATATTGTTGTTAAAAAGGAATCATTCTATTATTAATAACACCCTATCAACTACATATGTTTCACCGATTCACGGATCGTCAGGTTGATTTGTGTTATTAATGAACGATTCCTTCAGAGTGTATTATCATATCTTTCGATACAGAAAATAATGAATAATATCATATCTCCCTCTCTCGACCAATACATAAATGTATTGACCGACAGAGCAAGAACGCTTCTATCTTACAGATCGGAGACTATGTTTCCAGTGTATAATAGACATGGCATAAAGCCTAGATGTAAGTTTCTGTCTATTATACACTGGAAACATAGTCTCCGATCTGTAAGATAGAAGCGTTCTTGCTTTGTCGGTCAATACATTTATGTATTGGTCGAGAGAGGGAGATATGATATTATTCATTATTTTCTGTATCGAAAGATATGATAATACACTCTGAAGGAATCGTTCATTAATAACACAAATCAACCTGACGATCCGTGAATCGGTGAAACATATGTAGTTGATAGGGTGTTATTAATAATAGAATGATTCCTTTTTAACATTCTTTAATTGGCATAAAGCCTAGATGTAAGTTTCTGTCTATTATACACTGGAAACATAGTCTCCGATCTGTAAGATAGAAGCGTTCTTGCTTTGTCGGTCAATACATTTATGTATTGGTCGAGAGAGGGAGATATGATATTATTCAGGAATATTGTTGATTAATTATAAAGATAAAGGTGTTTCTATAACCGGAGAATATTACGCTTCAATATTAGAGCGACTAAAAGAAGCCATTAAAGAGAAAAGACGGGGAAAATTGACAAAAGGTGTTCTGGTTTTGCACGGCAACGCGGCCGTCCACAAGAGCCGCGTTGCGTTAGCTGCCCTGCATAAGGTGGGCTTCGAAATTGTGAATCACCCACCCTACAGCCCAGACCTGGCCCCGAGTGATTATTACCTGTTTCCGAAAATGAAAAAAGAGCTGCGGGGTAAAAAATTTACTGCCGATGATGAAGTCAAGGAGGCAGTTTCGGCGTATTTTGCAGATAAAGAGAAATCATTTTTTTATGAGGGTATAAATAAATTAATTGAAAGATGTGGAAAATGTATCCGTCTTGCAGGTGAATATATTGAAAAAGAAAAATAATTTGGTTTTTTTATTTCCACCCCTTGTCCCCCATTCCGCAAATATAAAAACGCTCCCTCGTATGTACGCCGTCTTGTCTTGCACATTTATTTACGTAGCTATATATACACTTATAATGGCACCCGTATCACAATGCTTCGGTTGCACTGGATGAATAGAAAATCCAGTTTACCGTCCACACACACGCATTCCGAATGAACATTATTATTTAGTTTCGTTTATAGTTGTTCGCAATTACTTGAGAATATTTCAAAACTGCAACTTTGTTGTTGCGGAGCAATTCTTGCGGCTTTCGAATTGGTGTCGTGCATGCGATTCAAGCTATTGTTTGTTAATAAGTTACGAAAATTCTACCTTTTAGATAGGTGTAATGGAATGTCTTTTATTATATATATAGCATTTGTTATATATACATAACAAATGATAATATGCCAATCTCAATTATCTTATATACTAATATATTTGAATGTTTTCTGACGTTTCTGCAAGTTTCTCATCATCATCGCGGAACTGGTTTGAAAATAATTTTTAGTGCTACTTTTTATTACTCATTTGGAGTTCGTGTGTCGAAATTTGATAGAAGAACTGTTCCATTATATTATATTGTTATGATTTTACTTCTATGATATCAAGAGGAATTTAATAGTCATAAAAATTATCATAATTTAAAAGAATTGAATTTCATATAAAGGGTTAATATTAATGCTTGCAACTTAAATATATAAGGGAAATATAACTTTCAGATTCTGAAAGAATATCTTAATATAGAATTTTGATTCATTAAAATTATTTGAGTGAATGCCAGGTGTACCGGAAAGTCATTAGAGATGTCTTCGTAAAAAAAACCACACAATTTTCAAGAAAATGGAAAAATTTCTTTACTCAAAAGATTCGCCATTTGATTCTATACATCTTGCCCATCTTTCGAGTGCGATCCTACGGCCCATCTAAGTGCCTTCAATGTTTCCTTGACCACTTTACCATGTCGGGCCCATTTTTGACGTTTTCGTAGTAATGCATGGTTCAAATTGATAGTTTGTTGTAGCGATCAGTATTAACAGTTTCACCAGGTTTCAATAGTTCGTAATGAACCTCGCCACTCTGGTCCCACCAAACACAGAGCGTAGTCTTGCGACTAAAACAATTTGGTCTTGAAGTTGATAGGCCGGCTTCTCCAGGTAATAACCATGATTTCTTGCACATAGGGTTTTCGAAATAAATCTATTTTTCAGCGTCCGTCACTGTACGATGCAAAAATGTCTTTCGATCATACTTTTGAAGCAGCATTTTGCAGACGATTTTTCAATTTTCCATTCGCCTGTCATTCAATTGATATGGCACCCATTTTCCCATCTTTTGGATTTTCCCCATTGCTCGTAATCGGTTGTTAATCGTTTCTTGGACCACGTTTAACGCTCCTGCCTGTTTTTGAGTTTAGGTTGGGTCTTCATCCAATAACTCTTGAAATTTCGCAGTTTCAAACTTTTTCGGTCTACGTTCGCCTCGCACATCGAAATCACCACTTTCGAACTGTCGAAACCACGCTTCGCATGTTTTTATGGTTGGAGTATGCTTACTGTAAATTTTTGCCCATTTTTCCATCTTTTGGATTTTTTCCATTGCTCGTAATCGGTCGCTAATCGTTTCTTGGGCCACATTTAACGCTTTTGCCAATTGTTTTCGAGTTTGGATTGGGTCTTCATCTAATAACTCCTGCAGTTTTGCACCTTCAAACTTGTTCGGTCTACCAAAACGTTCTTTGTCTTGCGCATCGAAATCACCACTTTTGAATTGTCGAAACCACGCCTCACATGTTTTTATGGTTGGAGCATGCTCACCGTAAATTTCTATCAATGAATAATGACTTTCAACGTCTTTCAGTAATGAGTGCTGTAAATGCCCTTTTCCAGGCACGAAACTCGACATTTTCAAAGAGGTATAAATCTATGACAGTGTTACTTTCGCAAAATATAACATGTATGGCATTGAAGCTTGATGTCAGTAGAATAAAATGACATATGTGTCAAATCATAACATTGCATACTTAAGCCTAGCGACATCTATTAGAAAACCATGACTTTCCGGTGCAACTGATATACTGTAATTATATTGGGGAATCCAGCAATTACTCTGATGTTTTTTAATCAAAAAATAAAACTACGCCACGCTTCGTATTATGTATATATATTTCGACAACTAAGTTGTCATCATCAGATAATTAATCACGGTGTCACATCTATGTATGTATTTATTTCACATACAATATTAATCACTTCTTATCCACACAGAAAAAAACCCTTAAAAGTAAAACGCGTATTAGATAACGGGTGTCACATTTTTCCCTAAAAATACATATGTTATACATGCGACATGTAAATTCTTCAAAAATGTGAATATTAAAATTAAACACGAACTATATATAACACTCGAGATAGGTTCATTTAGAATGCTAATCAAAGGAAATTGCAAATTGTTAATGTGTATTTAAGTGCGTTTTGCATATCTATATTGACAGAAATAAATGTCGAACCCGTTACACCAATTAACATCTATTACGTTCAATGACAAAATGTATTTTTACTCAAAGCAAATTCTATAATATATTATTAAGCATTTATATGAACTTAATGCATTTAATTTACTGAACAAAAATTAATTACTTCAAAGTACTTATATTATAACCTGTTACGCGCACTTAACACTTCAATTACACTTAATATTATCTGATAACATTTTCATTACAGAGCCGTTCATTTTCATAACATTAATCTTGGTTTTAACTTTTCTTGTGTGTCCTGATTAATTTTCCGTTTGTAAAGGGTTTTTCAATAAGGACTTGACAACTTTTTTTCAAAATAAAATGCAGACCATTTGAGATATTTCAAAAACTTTATTATCGGGTTGAAGTACAATCAAAACATTTATGAATGGAACTTGACTTCGTTCATATGGCCACCGCGGGCACGTTTGCAGCGGTCGATTCGTTGGACCCAATTTTCGATGACTGGGCCACACAATTCGGCCGAAACGGCTGCTATTTCGCGTTCAATGTTGGCTCTGAGCTCTTCCAATGTTGTCGGCTTGTTGGCATAGACCAATGACTTGACGTAGCCCCAAAGAAAAAAGTCTAGAGGCGTTAAATCGCACGAACGAGGCGGCCAATCGACTGGTCCATTTCTTAAGATAACACGCTCATCAAACTTACTCTTCAATAAATCGATTGTAACGTGTGCTGTATGGCTTGTGGCACCATCCTGCTGAAACCACATGTTGTCCAAATCCATATCTTCCAATTCGGGCCAAAAATAGTCGGTAATCATGGAGCGATAACGATTACCATTCACAGTAACGTGACGATCATTATCGTCGACGAAAAAATATGGCCCTTTGACGCCGCCGGCATGCAAACCGCACCAAACAGTTATTTTTTGTGGATGAAGTGGTGTTTCATGAAGCACATGTGGATTTTCACCCGACCAATAACGCATATTTTGCTTATTGACGAACCCATTGAGCCAAAAATGAGCTTTGTCACTGAAAATGATTTTGCGATGAAATTGATCATCTTGGCGCATCTTTTCCAGAGCCCAATCGGAGAACGTATGTCGCTTCAAATGGTCCATCTGCTTCAATTCTTGAGTCAGCTTGATCTTGTATCGGTGTAAACCAAGATCCTTACGCAAAATTCGCCATAATGTGGTCTGGGCGATGCCCAACTCTTGAGAACGCCGTGGAATTGACTGATTTGGATCATTTGCTACGGACGTTTCAACGGCAGCGATATTTTCGACACTTCGACCAACCCGTTGTCTCACTGGCACGGCAACATCACACAACGATTACAGAATTACGACCGAAAATCGGAGTTAACGCTCTTAGTAGCGGTCACCGACTCTGAATTTCTGTAGTAAATTTTTATAATTTGCAGACGTTGTTCGTTCGTGTACTTTACCATGATGAAAATGTTAAGTTTACTAAATAAATTTACAGTGACAGTTCGATAATTAGTGAAAGGGTGCGTTCACAAATTGAATTAAAAGTTGTCAAGTCCCTATTGGAAAACCCTTTATAAAGCATATGTTTCTAGTTTGAAGACGCCACATTGTTTAGTATTTGTTTGGCAGCCATCTATAGTGAACGTGTTCAGTGAATTTGTAAAAATGGAGAAAATTGGTCATCGTTACGTGATACAATACTTAGTCCCTATTGGAAAGCCCTTTATTAGTTACTTCTAAGTCTCTAAAAGACACATTTCGCATTTCTTTTATCGTACGCTTTCGAAATCAAACTTTTCATCTAAAGTAATTTTGATGGAGCCTGTGGTTGATTAACTTAATCACTGAAGGTTGATATATAATCCCTTTCCACATTAATTTTCGTATTTTGTCCACGTATTTCGACAAGTAAGTTGTCATCATCAGCAGATAATTAAACAGTGTCGCACTTGGAAAACTACGGTAAAAATACCCGTACGAAAACAAATTCCGCACGCGATCCGTACCGCTGAAAACCAAAACGTACACTGTATATTCGTTTCGCATGATTTTTAAAAATTGTTTTACTTACACTAAGATGAATGACATTAAAAAAGGAAAACGGACATAACAGATAAGTACCTACATGTGATTTATTGCACTGTCCCTTTTCTGTCATCTAGCAGACCGAAGAGAGATGAATTATTCGGGCCCGCGTCAATGTTTAACACATGGCCTTTGTTCTTCAAGATGTACAAACTTTCATACGTATCTAATTCGCGATAATTACAAACGTTCTTGATCAAATGCAAACAATCCGCGTTAACACTATGATTACAATCCAAGAATCTGGATTAGGTATGTAGATATTTTCCCGATTTTCAATTCACATAAATGCAACTTGGAAGATTTCGTCGAGCAGTTAAATTCAAAATTTCCGACGATTAAATTTACCTTAGTTATTTGGAATAACCGGATTTGATCCCCTGTGATTTCTATCTATTCTCCAAACTACATTTGCCGATGAAAGAATAGCGTTATGCTGCCGTCGAAGCCATTAAAAAAGCGTCGATAGAGATCTTGAAGGACATCTCTAACGAAGAAGTTAAACATTCATTCGACATGTTAAATAACCATGCAAAACGTTGTATTGAAGCCGAAGGCCACTACTTTGAACAAAATAAACTAATTTTACCAAAATAGTAAGCTTTTGTATTTATTTTAAAAAAGGTCCGTTTTCTCTGAGACAGACTGTGTATTTGTCGTCTGTTAACACAATTGTTTCGTATATTGGAGTAGTTTTATTTTGAAAACACTTTTTTTAGATTTCGAATTTGTGTATTGTTTAATGTTTGTATAGCTCGGCCTGTTGTTATTATTACTAATAATATTATAATTATTATTATTATTATTTTCCATAAAAACCTTTACATTCGTTTCTGCAACTACCTAGTTCAAAATTAATAAATTAAACAGAATACACCCCTGCCTAAGTTTACTTTTTCTGTAAAATTTTTGAAAACTACGATTTTTTAATTCTAAAACTTCTATGCTACGAGTACAACTGAAAAATCATAAGGACAAATCTATGCAAAAGTCCTTGCATAGATTTAAACGAGTCCACTTCTTTTTCGTCGGATTCTAAGAAAACAGACAAGTGGACATCGAAGTCGTCTCATTTTGCAAAAGATAAAAACGCTCATACAAGAGCGTATAAAAACTCGTTGACATTGAAATATTTTGCCCGGCTTCCGGTGAAGTATGGATAAGAATGAGCGCGCATTACTAATACTGTTCGAGCTGAAAGAACAATGCGATTATCGCATTTGGTACACAAGGAGATGCCGAATACTGTAATTAGAAAAAAATTACCGGCCTTTTTTGTTAATAGTAGTTTAATTAGATTTTGGCGTAGTTGTTATTAACTTACTGTCAGTTGATTAACTATAGCCTCTTATTTAACGTGAGAAGAATACTACACACTGACTATAACGAACCGTGTAATAATAAATTATATCTTTAATAGTAAAGTTCTTTACGGCTAAGAGAAAGAAATCGAGGAAAAGAAATGCTTCATTTTCTGTAGAATAATAATAGATTATCTGAAAAGAAAAATGAAGGGTGTTTCAAATTGCGCTGTTTTTTTAAGAATAAATAAAATATAGATGGCGCACTATATTTGTCTGGGTATGTGGGCATTTAAAAAGTGTGACGTATAACATTTATAAAAATGGCTTCGTACAAGGTACAACAACGCGTTCAAATTGTTGAATTATTTTATGAAAATCAGCGTTCTGTGGAAAGAGTTTTTAAAAAATTACGTGAAATTTATGGTTTACATAATCGTCCATCTGAAAGCACTATTGGTTGAATTATTAAAAAATTTCAAGTGACCGGTTCCATTGAAGGTCAAAAAAATGAAAAATACAGTAGTAGTGGTCGTTCACAAGAAAATATTGGTTTGGTTCATGAAAGTGTGGCTGAAGATCCTGAAATGTCCATTGGACGACGTTCACAACAACTTGGACTTAGTGGATCAACAGCATGGCGTATTTTGCACAAGGATTTAGCTCTGAAGGCATATAAGGTTCAAATAACACAGGAACTGAAGCCATTAGGTCATTTAAAACGTCGTTAATTTGTCAATTTCATCAATGAATAACCCGCTGATTTCTCTCAAAAAATAATGTTTTCCGATGAGGCACATTTTGAACTTGGTTGCTATATTAATAAACAAAATTGCCGTATCTGGGGTGAGGAAAATCCACGAATTATTCATGAGAATCCTATATATCCTAAACGAGTTACAGTTTAATGTGCATTATGGTCAGGTGGTGTAATTGGACCTTACTTCTTTGAAAATGCTGTTGATGAAGCTGAAACTGTCAATGGTGATCGATATCGTCGGATGATAACCGAATTTTTGTGGCCTGAATTAATGAATAGAGGATATGTGGTTTCAACAGGATGGCTCTACACCCCATTTTGCACACGATTCAATTGATTTATTGAGAGAAAAATTTCTTGGACGTGTAATCTCAAGAAACGGTGATGTTAATTGGCCACCAAGATCATGTGATTTGACACCCTTAGACTATTTTCTTTGGGGTTGTGTGAAAAGTCAGGTTTATAAAAACAATCCACAATCAATTTCTGCTTTGAAAGATGAAATTATTCGTGCCATTGGTGAGATAGAACCTCAATTACGTCAAAATGTCATTGAAAATTTTAACAAAAGAGTGGACATCTGTGGAGCTGCAAGAGGAGGCCATTTGGCGGATATTATTTTTCGCACATAAATATCATAACTGATACTTCAATTACCAATAAAAAGTTTTTGAAAATGAATGGAAATTATGTGTTTTATTTATTCTTTAAAAAAACCCGAAATTTGAAACACCCTTTAGTTACATAGACTATACAAAATGAATACATCAAATTGAACGAAGCGTGAACGAAACTTGATTTTCTAACTATAAAACTATACCAGATCCCATTATCTGTTTGCATTCTAACCTTGTTTCAATCCCTACGAGACGGATTTTATATTTGACCATTCAGAATGACTATTTTAAATATTCATAAAATAGATAAATATTACCAAATACATGCTATCTGCTTCTGGGCTTCCGGACTGAAACTGCGTCACTTGAATATCTGCCAACGTTTCGTACCCATTTATATGGGACATCTTCAGAGTTCAACTACTGCACTGAAACTGGTACACGAATAGGTACGAAACGTCAGCAGATATACAAGTGACGCGGTTCCAGCCCGGAAGCCCAGAAGCAGATAGCATGGACCACGACCGCGGAAGTCTACGTACCAGATTATTACCAATTTTGTTCAATTACTGATAGAGTATAATCAGTGGAATATCACTATGTCTGATCTATATACGTGGCTCATTTTTTAAGTAAGTACCATTTTTAAATATGGACGCGTTCTCATGTCTGTCGAGCATGTCAAACCACTTGACCACAGAGAGCGAAAGAGATGAAGAGATGGAAACTGATATTATATCGAACCTACTGTAAGTCTTAATTACGCGCTTTTACGATGTGAAACTGAATAATTCAAAATTTCACTTCTTTATGCGTTACAGAAATTTTTGAAAAAAGAATTTTTTACTTCTCTGGTGAGATTCGAACTTACAACCGCATGTTAACCGGACGTGTGTCTAAATCACTCGACCACTGATATTCGATTCTATCAACGTTCCGTAAATTGTATTATGTAAAGACATTAAATGGAATTGTATATGGAAAGATGTACAGGTTTTAATTATGAAAGACACATGAAAAGTAGTTTTTATGATTTCAATCAGTTTTATAAAATCGCATTGAAATATACCCACAAATCAGCTACATATGAATATACCTAGTCCTGCCATAAGTATTGATACAAGTGTAAACGCACCTTTTTGCAGATGATAACTTGAAAGCACAAAAAATTTATGTTGGCAGTTCTGACATTTGATATATGCTTTACAAAAGTGCCAAACAATTTCACTATAGCGTGAGCCGTCATTATGGAATGGTCGGATAAAGAGAGCCGTATTGCGGTTATTGCACTTCATAAGTGGGGAATAGAAAGAGCCCGTATTTTTGATTTATTGAAACCGTTAAATATTACGCGTGTGTCTGTGTATCGTACTGTTAAGTTATTCATTGATACTGGAAATGTAATCGACCGCAAAAGATCTGGCAGGCCTCGCATAGTTCGTACATCACAGGCCATCAATGCTGTGAGGTCTCGCATCAATCGACATCCTGTCCGCAAACAGAAAATCATGGCTCGTGCCAAGGATACAACAAGGTCATTTTCCTGCTTCAGTGATGGTTTGTTGGGTAGTATCCTATGACGATCTCACTTCCTTGCATTTTTGTGAAAAAAGTGTTAAAACAGCGGCCAAAAACTATCAACGAGACATTTTAAGCAATGTAGTGGAGCCCCTGAACTACACCATGTTCCAAAACCAACCATGGATATTCCAACAAGACTCTGCGCCCGCTCACAAGGCCAAAACAGCTCAGCAATGGCTTGAAAATCATGTACCTGAGTTTATTAGTACTGACTATTGGCCGTCAGCAAGCCCAGACCTAAATCCGCTCGACTACAAACTGTGGTCAATATTAGAGGGCATGGTCTGTAGAAGACCCCATCGCAACCTGGAATCATTGAAGCAAGCGTTAACAGAAGCAGTCGACAATTTTCCCATGGATATCGTCCGTACAACGATTGATGATTGGCCCTGCAGACTTCGGCGTTGTATTAAGGCAAATGGCGGCCATTTCGAGTAATTTGCATTGTATTTTGTAGCTTACTATTGTCAAAATAAACTATCAAAAAATAATTTAAATCCAACTTGCAGTTTTCTTTTTGCACTTAAAAACCTTTATATCAGTATTTATGGCAGGACTAGGTATATTTAAAATCTATTAAATTCAATACGAAGTGTGAACTAATTTCTTATTGGAAGTAATATAATCCGAATAAGCACATACACATAGAGACATGATGAATGGAGTTGCCTTTCATCTACAGCGTGGTGGTGTGTCATTCCAATGACCCCGGTAATATGTCGGTACCGGCAACACCACAAAAGTCAACACCAACACCAAACCAAGGCCGAATACACGTACATATATACGTTATACACACACAACATATCGCTGTACTCCAATGATTAGTCGAGAATTAAGAATCGCATCGGCACGTTGATGGTCACCCATGGTATGGTAGTACTATCAAAGAAAACTAATTACAGGTCAACGGCACGTGGATGTCGAAAATTCTATATATGGTGTTGGTCGTTCAATGTGTTTTCGTGTAATAAATAAGAATGGAATGGTCAATCTCAATATGATGATAAATATAATGCCCACTATGAAGTTAAATAAAATTATTTTCAGTCCTTGCAATATTCTAAGATTACCATTTACGTTGTCATCTTTTCTCAAAAGAAGAACGTATTTAAAACTATAAAAATCTGCGTAATTCAATATATAAAATCTTTTATACCAAGAAAAAACATGGATTCAATGTTTAAAGTTCATTTACAGTTTATTACATATCTTCTATGCAGCTAGTAATTGAAAAATCCGTTTTTTTATTTAATATCAATTACATTCAGCCATAGCCTTAAAGGCCGATAAAGCTAAAATATATATCAATTATATTCAGTTAAACTCTTAATAAAACTGCATTTGGAAGCTTAATCAGTTAAGGTTGATATATAATTACCAAATTACCATTTAGAAGCTTAACAACCAAAGAAAGAAAGTTCACGTTTCCCACCTTTCAAAAGTAAATGGGTACTCTATTTAGAAAGTTGAAGGTACGAAATTTAGAGAACTGCCCATTAAGAATGATTTTAGCTGACTTACACTGATGACTAGAGCTAGATAGTCGTTTCTGTCCAGTAGGAGCAAGCCTAGGGGTCGCCCGTACGCATATCTTCTGTCATTCAACCGCCGATAATCGATACTGGCGGATGCATGCTATTTCATCGAGCACAATAGCGTGGTAATTATAATATTTACTAAAGTTATGGTGTAAGGCCCGTGCATCAGCAAGTACAATATTTATTTATTCATTTATATTTATATTTTGCCCAACAGAATTTCTTCCAATAATAGGACAAAATCAGTTATACATACACACAAATGTTCAAGAAGAACAAAAAGTATAAACAAAATTTCTTAATCATAACTAAACATAACAACTAATTACATGTCAATACCTGACAAAATATATATATATATATATATATATATATATATATATAAAAGTACAGAAACAAACAAAGAAAAAAATGTAAACTTAGCAATTCCTCCTACTTGTCCTCAATTACCAGTCTGAGTAATACCCCCATGGAGTCATTATGAATGTCTCCTGCACAAAATATTTTATTTAAATTACTGCACATTACATATAGAGGCGACTTTAACATTAGTTCTAGAAGGTAGACAGGAAAATGTAGTGTGATAACGAACCACCAATCGAGGAATGTGAAAATTTAATTCTTGAAGGAGGGAAGGACAATTGACGTCATTATGTAGAAGTTTACATAAAAATATTAAACCAGTAGAAATGCGTCTGTCTTCTAACCAGGTGACAACAAAAGTAATAAGTAATAAGTAAAAAGTAATAAGGGGAAAAAGATCGACACACTCATCTTTCAAAAATAAATGGTCACTCTATTCAGGAAGTAGAAGGTACGAAATTAAGAAAACTGCATATTGAGAATAGTTTTAGGTGATTTACATTAATGATTAGAGTTGGATAGTCGTTTCTGTTTAAGAAGAGCAGAGCTAAGTACGTATATCTTCTGTCATTCAACCGCCGACATTCGATATGGGCGGATGCTGCTATTTCATCGAACACAATCGCATGGTAATTATAATAATTACTAAAGCTATGCTGTAAGGCCCTTGTAACAGCAAGTACAATGAAAGTAGTTTCAGTAGTTTTAGCTGATTTACATTGATGACTAGAGCTGGATAGTCGTTTATGTTCAGCAGGAGCAGGGCTAAGTACATATATCTTCTGTCATTCAACCGCCGACAATCGATACGGGCGAATGCTTGCTATGGCATTGAGCATAGTCGTGTGGTAATTATAATAATTACTAAAGCTATGATGTGAGGACAGTGCAACAGCAAGTTCAATAAAAATAATAAGGAAAAAAAGTCGATACATCTCATCTTTCGAAAATAAATGGGCACTCTATTCAGAAAGTTGAAGGTACGAAATTTAGAGAACTGCACATTAAGAATGATTTTAGCTGTCTTACACTGATGACTAGAGGTAGATAGTCGTTTCTGTTCCGTTAGGAGCAGGGCTAGGGATGTCACCCGTACACATATCTTCTGTCATCCAACCGCTGACAATCAATACGGACGGATGCATGCTATCGCATCGACTACAGTCGCGTGGTAATTATAATAATTATTAATTAATATATGAGGTCCGTGAAACAGTAAGTACAATAAAAATAATAAAATTAAAAATGCAAAATAAACAAATGGTGTTATGATATAATAATATAAATATATGATATTAAAAAGAGAAAAAAACAGAATGAAAATTATGAATAACAATAACTTTGAAAATAAAGAACAAGACGTTAAATGTAAGAGGAAAATTTGCTAAAAAATGACAAGAATATATACAAGAAGAACATGAGTTAACATAAATAAAGTCATTTAGGTGTTGTGTACCAAGAAAACCCTCGCCGATTTAGGTTCATTGTTCTGGATAAAATATTAGATTCGGACGCGAACCTAGCAAATCTCCACACGTCTGAACATTTGAAATTACCGTGTAATTCTTACTTTACATATTCTTTATTGTCTATTGCATACAAATACTCATATTAATCGTTATATATTATTAGTGACGTCAGATTTATAATTCCACACATACATTCATCACTCACCGTATGAAACATTCCGACTTTTAATTTGCAATCGATAAAATAAGTCGTCTCAATAAACGATGAAAATAGTTTCTTTTATTACCAACATAACCTCAATCACTTTAATTAACATCTATCGGAATCATTAAAATAATTTAATACGAAAATTACATATTCCCTGCAAGTTTTTTTCTAAATATTTACGTAATCAACAATAAAACTACGTGCTTTTTTTGTCGATTCGATTTTGAATCATTTTATTCAACTGAACACACTGTAATGAAACGAAGCTCTCAATATCGCTTGTAATAATTGCAAGTACATGCCTATTAAGAACTTTCTAACATCAAATTAGAAGTGTTTTGTTTGATTAACCTAAATAAACGTTATACATTCTAAAGGAATTCCTCATATTGCTAAATTATTTTGCTTGGACGTTCTTAGAACGTAAAATCAATCAAATTATAAATTATTTCGCATACGAGGGTAGCCGTTTATATTTCGGGAACTGGCAACACTGTTAGTGTTGACTCCGATCCGATGATTGCATCGTGAAATTTGTCATTTTTGACAATATATAAGGTTTTCCAATAGGGATGATATGATTTCGAAGTGACATTTCGGCCATTTGTAATATGTCATGATCTGTCATTTGTTTTTCATTGTATTCACTAGTGTTTACAATTTCATCATGGAGAGATATACGCAAGAACAACGTTTACAAATTATTCAGTTTTATTATCAAAATAATCGTTCTCCAATTGCAACTTTTCGTGCGTTTTGCCATTTTATGGTCGTAATAATCGTCCAAGTGTGCTCGCTATTCGTCGAATTGTTAAAAATTTTGAGGTTACATTTTATTTACATAATTTTCAAGTGCCAATAAGACAAAGAACCGCTCGAAGTAATGCAAATATTGCTGCTGTTCAGGCAAGTGTTACTGAAGACCGTAATTTGTCGATTCCAAGACGTTCTCAACAATTGCGACTGTCTCAAACCACAACCTGGCGGATTTTGAGAAAGGATTTGGGTTTTCATCCCTATAAAATTGTTCTCACTCAAGAACTGAAGCCATTGGACCACCGAAAACGTCGTGAATTTGCTGATTTTGCCTTGGAACAACTTGAAAACGATAACGATTTTTTTAAGAAAATCATCTTCTCTGATGAGGCTCACTTTCATCTGGATGGTGTGGTAAATAAACAAAACTGTCGATTCTGGTGCGAAGAAAATCCACAAATTATTTATGAAAAACCATTACATTTACCTAAATTGACAGTTTGGTGTGGTTTTTGGTATGGTGGAATCATCGGTCCGTACTTCTTTCAAAATGAAGCTGGTAACACCGTTACTGTCAATGGAGAGCGGTATAGATTGATGATAAACAACTTTTTATGGTCGACATTGGAAGAAGTTAATCTTGATAACATTTGGTTCTACTAAGATGGGTCTACGTGCCACACAGCAAATGCAACAATAGAATTATTGCGAGAAAAGTTTGGAGATTCGATTATTTCAAGAAATTGTGATATTGAATGGCGCTCCAAGAAGTTGTGATTTAACACCATTAGACTCTTTCTTGTGGGGTTATTTGAAGTCATTGGTCTATCGAAATAAACCAGACTCTCTTCAAGCTTTACAAGTCAATATTGAATGTGCCATTCATGACATACGACTAGATTTAGTGGAAAAAGTGCTCGAAAATTGGGTTCATCGAATTCGTTCCTGCAGAAGAAGTCATGGAGGCCATTTGAATGACGTTTTATTTAGAACTTAATTGTATCGATTGTACTTCACATTAAATAAAAAACTTTTGAATTTTCTTAACAATGAGTGTGTTTTTTTTTAAAGGAATCATATCACTCTTATTGGAAAACCTGTTATTTACCTTGACAGTTTTATTATTCGGTCGCTAATTAGGCGACTCTAAGTAATTGAATCGCCCCACTATTCATCTTTAGATTTATTTTTGGTTTAGAATTATTTGACTTTTACCTTGTTAAATGTTCGACAAATCCGAATTTGAAAATCGACCATGTTAACATAAAATTAGATAATTTTTTTCAGCTTAAGAAAACCTGGTACTATCTCCAACATGAATTCCGAACAAAGTTCAAATTACAAGCAAGTTAAACCCTCTGGATTTGCCTATTCGCCTGGAATTTTGTCAAAAAATTATCGAAATGGGCGAAGAAGACAACAGCTTGATAAATTGCTTGTTTATGTCTGACGAAGGCCATTTTGATCTAAACGGCAATGTAAACAAGTAAAATTGCCGTATATAGAGTGAATCTAATCCACATATACTCCATGACACGGAACTGCACCCAGAACGAGTCACTGTGTGTTGCGCAGTTTCATCAAGGTGCATTGTGGGGCATACGTCTTTGAAAGAAACGGTGTAACAGTGATTGTCAATGGGGACCGTTGTTTAAAGATGTTGAAGGAGCCCGAAGACGTATTCATTTCAACAGCATTTGTATCTAGCAAGATGGAGCAACTGCACACATAGCCAGACCGGTTATGGCGAAGCTCCAACGAAAATTCCCAAATTAATATCCAGAAACTCCACTTTCCGCTGGCCCCCAAGGTCACCTGACCTAACTGCACTAGACTTTTTTATAGGGTTATGTCGAGCAAGAGGTGTACAAAACGAAACCAAGGAATTCGACTGAATTAAAGCAGTCCATTAAAACAATAATTGAGGCGATACCCGACTTCAACCCTTCAGGCCGCAATGAATAATTTGATGAGCATGGACCTGGCCTTCAAATATGATTGTTCTTTGGGTGCATTCTTATAGATCATGACATGATAATTACGATGCTTCAAACCGGAACATCGTATCTCTTCTAGTTCCAAAGTTATACGCATCCTTAGAAAGCCATCATCAAAGGTCACTTTTGGTGCGTAACTCGGGACCTGGCCTTCAAATATGATTGTTCTTTGGGTGCGTTCTTATAGATTATGACATGATAATTACGATGCTTCAAACCGGAACGCGTATCATCTTCAAAAACAATTAGTTATATGAAATTAAATTGAATTTTCTATGCAACAAAAAAATTAAATACATTGACTTAAAAAAAAGTTATTTGAATTTAACTTTATATATTGTCCCTCACCGAGTCACAGTTATCGTTGCTTATTTCATATTCCTCACCTTCCCTGTCTTCATCTAAGGGTCTGCACATTTTCCTATTATAAAATATATACTTTCTCACCTTACAATTTATATTTTGCTAATAACGAGTATTTATATGAACTATTATTCAAATGTAAAAAATACTAAGCTGGAACACCATTTTAATTATATGATATTAAGTAATGACTATTAAATTAAATTCTCAGGACTGATATACGTAAAAAAGCAAATTGAGTTCGCATTCTTATACACAATTTATTTAATACCACTCTGACTATTAAAGTAAAGAACAGCTCATATTTTAGATATGTTTACGTTTCATTAACTCTTTATTGCAGAGGGTGCTATAAAAGTATTTACCTGTTATTTAGTTATTAAAACTCTAAAGTGGTGGGAGAATTTAATTACCAGATACTGTATAAGTGTATGCAGCAAATATTAAGATTTTATTAGCGAATTTTGACACTGTGATCAAGTATACACAAACTTGTAATTGATTTTAGTCATCATCCTGGTAGATAATGTATTTGTACAACACATGTGCGTATATAAAAATTAATTCGTCTCACTCTACATGTCAACCGTTAAACATATCTTCATGCTCGACAATTTAAATTTTACCGCTACACTCTTGCCATGCATGCGATGGAATGTTAAATACACATTGCCAAAAATGAAACGCACGCCATTGTAATTAAGTATCAATTTTCATAATAATTCATGTCGCAAAATGGAAAAATTAAGAAAGAAATGTTTTTGAATATATCATCAATTAAAATATTACGAAGATACGATTACGGACCTTATGCAGATGAGTTTAGAAAATAATATGGCTATTCGGATTATTTTCTTTTCCCAAACAAAAAATGTTGCGCCGTTTCATAACTATGGATGAAAGATGGGTCCATCACTTCACGCCCGGGACAAAAGAACAATCAAAACAATGGACTTAAAGGGGAGAACCGGCTCCAAAGAAGGCGAAGAAATCAAACTGAAACGGCTGCATTTGGCTAAGAAAAAGTGTTGCTTCATCAAGACAATGCACCAGCTTACAAATCCGTTATTGCAATGGCCAAAATTAATGAATTAAAGTTTGAATTACTACCTCATGCACCCTATTCGCCAGATTTAGCCCCCTCGGATTATTTTCTGTTAACAAAGTTGAAAAATGGCTCAGTGGTCAAAGATTTTCCAATGATGAAGAAGTGATGTCGGCAGTTAATGGCTATTTTGAGGAGCAAGACAGTTCTTATTATAAAAAGAGTGTCGAACTTATTGAACATCGCTGGGAAAAGTGTATAGAGCTGAGAGGAGATTATGTTGAACAATAAAAATATTTCTTTCCAAAATGTTTGTGTTTTCTCTGTTGGGTCGGGTACTTCTGGGACCACACTCGTATATTCTCAGATATTTGTTCACAGATATACTGAAACCAAAAATGATGTTAAATCAACATTTTTTTCAAGTTTATTACCATTTTTATGAAATATCCTTTAATCGTCTTGCATTATGTAAATCGCGTGTACAATAAAAAATATTATCAAGCATTAAATCGTTGCATACAAGAAAACATTCACAATAATAGGACGAATGAAAGTGTGGAAATATCTTCTTGACAAGTATCCTGCATAAGGCTTCAAAAGACAATGTTATCTGGTAACCGCATACGACTCGCGAAATTAATGTGAAAAATTTCAAATAAAGCATACGTTTTAAAAACAGGTATATTTCTGAATGCCGAGGAACAATACATATTTAAAAGTGAAACTCGTGCGGTGATCGGAGACCGTTTTTGTTCCATAAACAGAGTTAGTACTTTGTTAATGAAATGAATACGAATCCGATAGTTTTACTGTACAATCTCGTCAATTTTAAAAATGTAAACTTGCTTTTTATACTTCAGGAAACCAATATAAATAGTCAAGTACTTCACAATCAGGGATAATCCAATTTAACGATATTATTAGGAAAACTTGAACGGTTAATTCCTTATTAGGCTACAGAAACTTTCGCTGAATCTATTTTGATTAAATTAAATCCAGATTAAGTTACAACTACGCGCGATATTTTATACTATAAACCACGAAAATTTGCCGGTGTATCAATAACGCTGCAACAATATCAACAAACATATACCGGCATTTGTGTAATTCATCGGTAGTCACATGTGTTGAAGAAAGAAAGGGCGCAAACGTTTATCTAACAGAGTTACGCGCTGTTAGGAGCTACGTCTTGTTAAGAAATCGTGAAAAATAGAAACAGACGTATCTTTCAGCTGCATGATTCCGCGCTCATAAAATTTCTGGTCCTTATCAGCAAAAAACTGAACCAGGTGCGAGTGAAGATCATCATCATTTGTGAAAGTTTTACCATTCAAAGAATTCTGCAAACTTCGAAATAAATGGTAATCAGATGGTGCTAAATCAGGGCTGTATGAGGGATGTGGCATCACTTTCCAGCCAAGCTCTAATAGTTTCCCACGAGCTGCCAAAGATGTGTGAGGCCTTGCATTATCTTGGTGGAAAACTACACCTTTTGATTTTGATTTGACAATTCTGGCCGTTTTTGTTTGATTGCTTCATCCAGTTTTATTAATTTTTGACAGTAAACATCAGAATTGATCGTTTTGTTCCTTGGAAGCAGCTCAAAAAACACAACACCATTGTAATACCACCAAACTGACAGCATGATCTTTTTTGGATGCAATTCAGTTTTCGATGTGGTTTGAGCTGGTTTATCGTGTTTGCTCCAAGATCGTTTTCGAACTATGTTACTGTACAGGACCCATTTTTTAAGAAAGGGTCGGTTTCATTTCGTCTAAGGTGCATATCGCAAAAGTTGATTCTTTGTGTTAAATGAATTTCTTTCAATTCGTGAGGTACCCAAATATCAAGCTTCTTAACTAGCCTAAAACATTTTAAATGTTTTTCAATTGTTGTGTGCGATACATGTAGCCTCTCCGCAACCTCTCGAATAGTTATATGACGATCCTCTTCAATTATGACTTTGATTTGGTCATCATCAACTTCAATAGGCCGACCAGAACATTGCTCATCTTTGAGGAAAAAATTTCCAGAACGGAATTTTTTATACCAATTCTGACACGTGCGCTCTGTTAAGCAATTAGCACCATAAACTTCACATATCTTTTAGTGAGCCGCAGCAGCTTTCTTTCATTTACGGAAATAAAATAGTAAAATATGTCGAAAATGTTCGTTTCTGCACTCCATTTAAAATTAACCCACAACTAATAGCTTTAGTAAAAATCACGCACTACTTGCTTCCGAAGTTACGTCAATGTGACTAGTATCACGCGACAAACGGTAAAGTACAGCACTAACATACGTTATACAAAAAATAAAGCAACGCTCTCTATCAGTAAAAACCGAAAGTACTTAGTTGCCAACCCAATACTTACATTAGGATTTTTTCACATAAATGACAGTAGGTATCTATCCTTATTTCATCCGGTCTTTGATTTCTTTTTCAAATACAATCCTGTTATATAATAGCGAGTATGATTTTGTATCACTGGTATTGTAATTGTCAAGCAATATTGTTTTCGTTATCATTGCACATACATTGCAGAATTAGTGATTAATTGTAAATGTTAGAATTAGGTATTCCTCTCTTCAACCGTCAATTTTAGTTTTGATAAAAGTTTTGTGGTAGACCAGGAACATCTGAATCCTCACCTTTTCATGTTTGTTTCAATTCTTTGCACCCAGATTTATATTATCTATTGTTCTTTATGTTGGGTTGTTGAACTTAAATAAAAATTATTTCTTATACACAGTGTACATCAAATACGTACTTGGTACACAATTTTCTAGTTGTTTTTTTTCTATAAATTGAGTTATTTTCTAGCATGTTTAATATATATGAATAAATTGTGCATAACCTCTTGTATTTTCTTAGTAAATAAAACTTTTCAAATTTGAAATAAATAGGGGGGGGGGGTTGTTGCTAAATAATAATTGTAAAAAGAAAACTATCGTCAGTATTCTTTAGTACTGTTAAAACAGTGAAATATTTATCCTAACTTTTTTCTGATATGCCTTACCGTTCTAGAGATATTAAAGCAAATAGCGAAGGGTTGTGTTGCCGATAGAGCGCTCCACCCCCCGAAAATGCGCGATTGGGTGGCTATAAAATTTACCGCTGTTCTTACACTACATCAGTACGTGCGAAACTCCCAAATACACAAAGAAGCTAGGCTTGAACTACTCATTACACACATTAAAAATCAAGCCAAAAGCTTCTACAAACAGATGAAAACGCACACAAACCCGACACTTACACCTGTAACAGAATACACAACACTACACTCCAAATATAAAAGACCACAGATGGAAATCACAAGTGAAGACAGCGAGCAGGAATAGCAACAACACATTCAAAATCAGGACTAATCAACGCCAAGATTAGGAGTAAAAGCGCAGAGCCCTAACTCCAAAAAACTAAAAGAAGTAGAAGAAGTAGACACTACATCAATCTATAAACCTACCAAGTTTCTTGAAGGTAATTTCGATGGAGCCTGTGGTTGATTCACTTGATCAGTTAAGGTTGATATATAACCCCTTGCCACATTAATTTTCGTATTCTGTATACGTATTTCGACAACTAAGTTGTCATCATCAGCAGATAATTAAAAAGTGTCGCACCTATCATACGAAAACAAACTCCGTACGCGATCCGTATCGTTGAGACAGTGTACATTCTGGTTCTCAACGGTACGGATCGCGTACGGAGTTTGTTTTCGTACGGGTATTTTTCGCCGTAGTTTTCCAGGTGCGACACTGTTTAATTATCTGCTGATGATGACAACTCAATTGTCGAAATACGTATACAGAATACGAAAGTTAATGTGGAAAGGGGTTATACCTATATATCAATTCTCTACTGGAAACGTACAGGTAATTTTGATGGAGCCTGTGGTTGATTAACTTGATCGCTGAAGGTTGATATATAACACACACATAGTGTACATTTTGGTTCTCAACGGTACGGATCGCCTACCGAGTTCGTTTTCGTACGGGTATTTTTCGCCGTAGTTTATCTGCTGACGATAACAACCTAGTTGTCGAAATACGTATACAGAATACGAAAATTAATGTGGCAAGGGGTTATATATCAACATTCAGTGATCAACTACCAAATTTCATTTAAATCGATGAGGGACACTTATCTGTGTTCCCTTATTAGTGAGATTGGTGTTCCAGTCTGAGTACGGGTTACCGTCTTTGGGTGCTACTATTATTTCCAGGAAATTCAAGAAGTTATTACGAAAGGAATTGAAATGGTTTTAAGTTTGTTTGTGTGCATAGTATTGTTAAAATACAATCATCAACATATATTTTGAAGAAGAGTATGTGGAAGGATGGATTATTAAGCATTTTATTCTCCGAGTCCTTCATAACGAGTTTTGTCATTACGCCAGAAATGAGTGACTCCATGGCAGTACCATATTTTTGTTCGAAAATTGAAATATGTTGCTTGACATTATTTTATAGCACTCATGAACTCGTTTTTTGATATTTTTTATTTTTTTTTATTATTTTTATTGCTAAATCTATTGGTATGTTAGTATATAGAAACATTGCATCTAGGCTATCATAAAACACAAAAGAACAACATTTATAATAACTGTTAAACGAATAAAACGATCTATAAAAACAATCGATCGATAATAACGGATTTTCTCATTCAGGTGGAGCAAGTAATTCAATTTGAATCCTGTTTATACAATTAACACCTAGACATTAAAGTAAATTTAACTTACTTTGGATTTTATTCCTTATTAAAAGTAACTTTCAAGGTATCCCACTTTATTTCTCGTTTATCTCTATGTGTTTATGCATTAAAAAAACGGAACAAACATTGTGCAATTCCTATGCGGGCTCACTTTAAATGTATGCGTGTGTGTGTACAGATAGATATTACATACGATTCTCACTTTAACACTTAACACTTCCTTTCAATTTCGTCAGTTCATTTCCAAAAGCAAATAAATGGTTCTTCGAAGAACTGAAATGAACGAACCCGACAGATTAAGATTAGGAGATTCCGCGGCGACCAACACCATGCGCGAATCAAAATTTATTCATCTGAGAGAAGAAATTTTCGAGTGTCGGAAACACGTGTTACCTTCGGTGCGGTTTTGTATCTGTGAGATGTAGTGTGTGGCGTTTCGATAGACGTCAAATGCGCGAACGACTCGAACAGAGATGTCGTCCGTTCACCAGTTCTTGGACAACTGTTTCGAATGCTGCAGCACCGCGGCTGTATGCTCTGGGACGTTCATTCTACGGATCCCAGTGTTGACGATGATGGTGTGGTGTGGATGTGTTCGCTCTCCGCTTTGGCCGTATTGATGACCCCGATTGAAGTAGTCGCTTCATCGCCACGAGCCATGTATAATAAATATATATGTATAAAGATGTGTGTGTGTGTTTGCAGCGAAATTCTTCATACCCTAGATATCAGCGCAACTTTCTTTTATAATATTTCAATGTTAAGCGTGTAGCATGAAATAAACACATCATCAGTGAAATGTATAAAATAGCAATGTACTAAGACAATATAATGTCTTTTGAGGAAGAATTCTGGCCGAAAATTTTTGGGAAAGCGTCACGGAAGAAGTAAATTTAACTCTACACAAACATGCAGTTATTCTTTTTATTGGGTCTAATAATAACAGCTCAAGAGAAAAACATTTTCTGAAAACTTTTCAAAGTTAGTAGCTGATGTTTATGGGTCTCGCTTTGTGCTGAATCCATTTTAATCACTGAAGGTTGATATACAACCCCTTTCCACGTCCTGAATCTCTGCTACTATACAGGGTATTTTAAAACAACAAAAAAACATTTTCTGAAAACTTTTGCAACGTTAATAGCTGATGCTTATGGATCTCGTTCTGTGCTGAATCCATTTTAATCACTGAAGGTTGATATATAACCCCTTTCCACATCGCGAATCTCTGCCTAATTTCAATTCTTTGCTATCTAAGATCGTAGAACAAGGTGCCGATGGCTTCGTTAAGCTTTAAGACTTCATGTTAAGTTTCGTTTTCTTAATCACTGAAAGTTGATATATAACCCCTTGCTACATTAATTTTCGTATTCTGTATACGTATTTCGACAACTAAGTTGTGATCATCAGCAGATAATTAATTATATCATTAAGGTTATGCGTTTTGGCTTTCAACGGTACAGATCGTGTGAGGAATTTGTTTTCGTACGGGTATTTTGCCTTAGTTTTCCAGGTGCGACGCTGTTTAATTATCTGTTGATGACAACTTAATTGTCGAAATAGGTATACAGAATACGAAAATTAATGTGGAAAGGGGTTATATATCAATCTACAGTGATTAAGTTAATCAACCACGGGCTCCATCAAAATTACCTGCTGAATTCATATCTACTGGATGTAAAACTTGCAGTGTTTAACAAATTACTTCATTGACTTTTGAACAATTCGAACTGACGTTTCAACAACGCTACCATACAGGGTATTTTAAAACAACGTTTAAAGATTTTAAGCATATGTAGTACGGTTGAAAACAAGGTAAAAAATCTTATTCGTGAATCAATCGTTCACGAGATAGCAGCGATTTTTTTGCAATAGCAAACTAAATTTTCTTTCGTGGTTTGTATTAATATGTTATATTGTATTTTTACACACAAAGATTATGTCTAAATAAAACGTTCAAAATGCCGTCCTTCCATACGACACAGATTCTACATTTTCTTTCAAAGAAAGCGCTTACTCTTCCAAAGAAAACCGAGCATAAATATGAACATAAATAAAATAATGTTGCTTGCTTTTTCCCAATCCTCCACCGTGAGGTTTTTATGCTCTATCGTCCATTATAATCTCATTTTCTTCATACTTTCAGTCAATCTTGGGTTTTTCACTGACCGGTTACTGTAAATTTTCTTCTCCTCTTTTAATGCTTTCTGCTGCAAATTATCTCTCAAATATGTCGCTGACTCTAATGATCTTTTAACAATTAATCTATCTCTACGGTTCGTCCTTTCTCTTTCTTCCACAATGAATGCGGCCGTTAGAAATGGATGGTAAGTTTTCTGCATTAAATTTTGCCACCCTGTCAATTGCTTGAGAAGACACACGTTCTCGTCTTGCTATTAATTTATCTCCACAATCCGTCCTCTTTCTCTTTATTCCACAACGAATGCGACCTTTCGAAGAGGATGATAGGTGTACTGTAATTATCTTTGTCGTCCTGTCTATTGCTTGACGAAAAGCACATTCTCGTCTTGCTATTTCTCGATAAGAATAGTTCCCAGTTTTCAATAAAATCTCTATTGACACCATTTGTTGCATTGGTAATGTCTTTGCGTTTCTACGTTTTTAAAATGTCACAGAATTTTAAAAATAATCACGATATTTCACAAATTCGATATCTGCAGTAAAATTTTCACTTTGCACATTTTTTTGTGTCCTTTATTCAGCAATCTACCCAGAGGCAATAAGCTAGTTATATTGACTGTACATAACACGTATAGGTTAGCTCTATCGAACTTCCCTATAGACTTAAGTCGTAAACTTATTGTAATTAAATAAACAGAGAATTCTTTCTTTTTTTTTGGCGTGTGTTTTTACTAAACTAGAGTCGTTTCAAGTGGTTCCATTTCCCAAATCGGAAGGTTTTACTCTTTTCAGGCGACGCACTGCACTGCTTACAATAATTTACTGTTGGGCTAAATTATTTGGTTGATGTGAAACTCTTTTACGATATTTGTCGCTGTATAACTTGATCACTTCCTTAACGGGAGCGATGGGAATGTCTCGTTGAATAACGTAGTTTGACACATACCATGGGGCTTCAACAATGGTTCGCATTATTTTGTTTTGAAATCTTTGGATAATCTTGCTGTCCCCCATAGCTGGATACCGTACGTCCAAATCGGCATGATGATTAATTTGTATACGAGAAGCTTGTTTTCCATAGATAATTGTGATGTCCGCCCCATAAGCCAATATAGTTGATGCAATTTCATTCCCAATTGTATCCTCTTAGTAAATATATGTTTTCGCCATGTGAGCCCTGTATCCAGATGAATTCCAAGGTATTTGACCCAGTCTGACTGGGGCAGCTGAGTGTTATTTAGACTGACTGGGGGACATGTTCCTTTTCGCAATGACTTTAAACATAAAACGGAACGATGAAAAGCAAGTAAAAGTAATCCCCTATAATTGTGTTTAATCCACAGAAGAATGTTTAATAGTAGTTAGTCGATACTATTAAAGAAGATATTTTACAGAAAATATGATATTGTACCAAATAGTTCTAAATATTTCTAAGAAATGAAAAGTCTAAACAACATAACCACATCAAAATGAATATTTATGAAATTAGAAAAGAATAAGCATTTTAATGAAGTTACAGCCGACTATGTGCTATTGCTAGGGAGGCAACTTGGCGACACACTACGAAAATAGCCTGAAATTGCGCCACCTATCCGTTATTCTACGAACTTGTCAGCTCACCCTCGTAAAAAATCTCGAGGGAAGACTATTCAGTTACATTTGACGTCGCTTTTACAATTAGAATATAAAAATATGGTAATTTTCCCAATTATAATACATTTTCCAATCATAATATGATATTTAATGAAACTTTCCCATTGTAAAAGATGCGTATTTTAGCGTTTTTATTTTTAAACTCTGCGGCTAAATATACATACACATACACAATAATTTTTATCCTACGTGCATCACAACGAATAGCAAAACCGGCCTTGAATTCATAAACTAGTCTTCAGTTAATGACCACATATCCGAAGAAGTAGATGTTCTTTCTAACAGTCCAGTTTAATATTAGCTTTACGTTACGGTTCACTAAGAACGGCGATATCTTCAAATCGGCGCGTTTTTAAAAGTATACGGAGAATGTATGTATATATGTACTGTATAATAACCAGATATCGGAAGTCAGGGATACATGGAGTCAGTGTCAAGGAGAGAGCGGGGACAGCATGTATCCCGACTTGACTTTTTTCACACATGAATCAAAATACATATAGAGAAACAAGTATGTACGAGGGAGCGTTTTTATATTCGCGGAATGGGGGACAAGGGGTGGAAATAAAAAAAACAAATTATTTTTCTTTTTCAATATATTCACCTGCAAGACGGATACATTTTTCACATCTTTCAATTAATTTATTTATACCCTCATAAAAAAATGATTTCTCTTTATCTGCAAAATACGCCGAAACTGCCTCCTTGACTTCATCATCGGCAGTAAATTTTTTACCCCGCAGCTCTTTTTTCATTTTCGGAAACAGGTAATAATCACTCGGGGCCAGGTCTGGGCTGTAGGGTGGGTGATTCACAATTTCGAAGCCCACCTTATGCAGGGCAGCTAACGCAACGCGGCTCTTGTGGACAGGCGAGTTGTCGTGCAAAAGCAGAATACCTTTTGTCAATTTTCCCCATCTTTTCTCTTTAATGGCTTCTTTTAGTCGCTCTAATATTGAAGCGTAATATTCTCCGGTTATAGAAACACCTTTATCTTTATAATCAATCAACAATATTCCTTCCGAGTCCCAAAATACCGTTGCCATGAGTTTCCCAGCTGATTGTGACACTTTAAATTTCTTGGGAGGTGCTGTGCCCTTTTTATGCCACTGCATGGAGTCTTGTTTGGACTCAGGTTCATAATGATGAACCCAAGTTTCGTCTCCAGTAACAATTCCACTCAATACACCATCCTTGTCTTCATTACAGAGGTCCAAAAAATGCACGCGAACACTCTACGCGCTGTTGTTTTTGCGGCGGCGTGAGCATTCTCGGCACCCATCTTGCGCTGACCTTAGACATGCCGAGATGATCGTGTAGGATTTTAAAAATTGTTGTATCGGATACTCCAACCATTTCTGCGAGTTGTTTCTTCTTTAGTCGAGCATCTTCGAGTACAATTTGTTCAACTTTTTGGATAAGTGCTGGCGTGGCACCTCAATGCTCCTGCCCGGCCTCGGGTCGTCTTCAAGGGATTCCCTTCCTTTTTTAAATAAACTATGCCACTTGTACACCATGGTTTTTCCTGGACAAAAGTCGCCGTAAACCAATGACATCTCATTCATTATGGTCGCGACTGATTTTCCTTGCCTGGTAAGGAACTTTATAACGGCACGATATTCGATTTTTTCCATATTTCACTTTTCACTCCTGATTATGTTACTTGGTTGACGATAGCTCAAAGACTAACTGTCTAATAACAATGAAACTTCGTATTTATACTAATCATGAGTCGCTGCACTGGCCACGCCCCCAATGCGCCTATTCACCCCTCTACAACCCGCTCATTCCGCGAATATAAAAACGCTCCCTCGTAGTTAACACGTAACAGAAAATACATTTTCTCCAGAAAGAATAACACAGGGCTTAATAAACATATTACACACCCTGACTATTCACTGTTTACGTTCAGAGATCAATTGAAAGTAAATCACCAATAAATATGCTAAGATGTTAATAATTATGTGTCACTTAAAATCCATTTATACATTGTTAAACGACCGTTTAACATCTACCAATGAAATAGGTGCATATTTAAAGTAAAAGTTTTTTAGTGACGGCACATTTATCCCTGGTTCGAAAAAAATCTACTTTTTTACCAGTTACAGTTACAGTACATATTGGACTGTTACTCAGACCTGCTTCGATTTTTTTTTGACATCAGCAATAGCTCCAGATTATTGGAAAAGAAATTGACAAAGATCTTACACAATAATCATTGCGTTCGGGCCCAGTAGCTGTATTCTAAAGGCTGTTTCAAATTGCGCGATTTTTTTAAGAATAAATAAAATATAGATGGCGCACTGAATTTGTCTGGATATGTGGGCATTTAAAAAGTGTGACGTATTACATTTATAAAAATGGTTTCGTACACGGTACAACAACGCGTCCAAATTGTTGAATTATTTTATGAAAAGAGTTTTTAGAAAATTACGTGAATTTTATGGTTTACATAATCGTCCATCTGACACCACTATTGATCGAATTATTAAAAAATTTTAAGGGACCGGTTCCGTGCAAGATCAAAAAGGTGAAAAATACAGTCGTAGTGGTCGTTCACACGCAAATATTGGTCTGGTTCGTGAAAATGTTGCTGAAGATCCTGAAATGTCCATTAAACAACGTTCACAACAACTCGGACCTAGCGGATCAACAACATGGCGTATTTTACACAAGGATTTAGCTCTGAAGGCATATAAAGTTCAAATAACACAGGAACCGAAGCCATTAGATAATTTAAAACGTCGCTCATTTGTCAATTTCGTCAATGAACAACTAACTGCTTTTGTTCAAAAAATAATGTTTTCCGATGAAACACATTTTGAACTTGGTGGCTGTGTTAATAAACAAAATTGCCGTATCAGGGGTGAAGAAAATCCACGAATTATTCATGAGAAACCTATGCATCCTAAACGAGTTACTGTTTAGTGTGCATTATGGTCAGGTGGTGTAATTGGACCTTACTTCTTTGAAAATGCTGCTGGTGAAGCTGTAACTGTCAATGGTGTTCTGCGTCGTTTGATGATAACCGAATTTTGGTGGCCTGCATTAATGAATATTGATCTAAAGGATATGTAGTTTCCATAGTAGGGCACTACACCTCACTTTGCATACGAATCTATTGATTTATTGAAAGAGAAATTTCCTCTACGTGTAATCTGAAGAACCGGTTATGTTAATTGGCCACCAAGATCATGTGATTTGACACCGTTAGACTATTTTCTTTGGGGTTATGTGAAAAGTCAGGTTTATAAAAACAATCCACAATCAAGTCCTGCTTTGAAAGATGAAATTATTCGTGTCATTGGTGAGATAGAGCGTCAACTATGTCAAAATGTCATTGAGCTGTCTGTGGAGCTGCAAGAGGAGGCCATTTGGCAGATATTATTCTTCGCCTATAAATGTCATAACTGACACTTCAATTACCAACAAAAAGTTTTTGAAAGTGAAAGCAAATTATGTGTTTTATTTATTCTTTAAGAAAAACCGCGAAATTTGAAACACCCTTTATTTCCCATGCAAGTGTAACGATGACAAACACATATAAACTATTTAGTATCCTAAGAAGTAAAATCGTAATGTGATATGTAGGGAAATTTTATAATCATGTAAGTACTACATATAGTAATATGTTTGACATGCGAAACAATCGTATAACAATAAAGTTTGTTTGAATTTGAGTCCTTATCAGGACTACCCTGAACACGCCAGTACATTAGCTGGCGAAACGTCGGAATACTTAAGTTCCACAAACGATAGAAACAGTCCAAACAATAACTCAAATTACAATCCATTGTCCAGAATTACACATCACGAGTTATGTTCCACTTATACCAATAATTTTTTAATTTTTCGCAAAAGAAAAACCATGCATTTACGAGTTAAACGACCATGCCTGGTGCAATAAATAAATTCCCTAGATCGCCGGCCTACATTCCATACTAATGATCTCTTTATTCTATAATTTAACCTAGAAATCAAAACTCCTTAATATTGTTACAATTAAAAATTTCAATTAATCAACGCGCGTAATAAACGCTATACATTCATCAAAATGTCATAGTTGCCTCTAATCTAAATTATAAACGACTCGTACACGAAGAAGAAAAGACGCAATAGAAACTGAGCATGAAAATTCATAGACGAGAAACACGGTAGATGGTAAAATTCTTTCTCCAATTTATATACCGAGTATTTACTATTTGTTTATCTGCTTATGAATGAGAAAGCGAAAATTCAGGTTAACTAAATGGACTTTTTACTGTTTGCATGACTTCATTAGCGAGAAATATTTCAAAGAGGCACTGCCCTGTCTTTTTACAGATACAGTGGTGTACAAAATTAAATAACGATTTTGATGAATGTTGTAAGAATTATTCAGATATTAACCCATTAACGCCCAAATTAAAACCATGAACATTTTTAATAATTCAATTTTTAATATCAGTTTTAAAACACTTTTCTTAAAATATTATGAAAGAAAAAAACGAAAAAAGAAAATTCAAATTGTGTTTTTAGAGGTGTACTAAGTTTAGTACAATGGGCGCTTAGGAGAGATATTTTGCAAAACATCCCCTTTGCAAACAAAGCGTTTTCAGGCACTTATCACATGATGTTTTCACTCGATTTGAGCATATAACACATCTAAGTTGGCTTGGAATTTTTTAGGGTTGTGGCCATTATTTTTTCAGTCCTCACCTTCAATTCTAGAAGACGTTTGTCTCGATTTTTTTTCCTTTTTGTCGCTAATGTGTACATTATATACACATTCATAATAGGTACGTGGGATTTGTTTGTACTCTTGTTGACTGGTAAAAAGCGTTGCCAGAGTAAAAACAACATCATATAATTTTTACCTCAACTTTAAGTTGTGTACTATTTATAGTACAGTGGGCGTTAATGGGTTAATAACACCTTGTTTACGACGTGTTTCGAGTATATTAGCTCTCTTCAGGTAAACTGGTGTTATTAACGAACGATTCTTTGTGTGTTTATCGTACCTTTTCGATACAGTAAAATGATGGAAATTATTTTAGTGTATTTTACATTTTATTGTACTTGTATGATTTATTCTTCGATTCTTAGACCCGCAAGAACCTCATTTTCTAAGTATCCATGTTATGTTTCCATAACATTATAGCAACGTCTTTCCCGGTTTTATTTTGCAATTTTCATAAACTTCTTTTTTACTAAAATATCTTCGTTGGTACTTTTTTTTTATTTAATAATAATAATAATAATAATATTTATTAACCACACAACATAGTACTCCTATAGGGTATACAAACCAAAAATTACAATTACATTGATAATATAAAAAAATCAAAAACACAAGAAAAAAATGAATAACAAAATAATAGAACTGAATATAAGTTAAATAAATAAATAAGTCAAATTAAAACCAATCAAACACCGCGACGATTCAGTTGGTTGAAATTCCTAGCCGCGTGCGTAAGTGGAGCCCTAAACAGAATGTTGGTTCTTGGCGTTCCCATTGCCAAAGGATCACCGAACCCCGAGGCGTGGAACCGCAATACCTACGCCAGCCAACAGTTCTGGCGCATCAATTTTCCCCGAAATCAAGCCAGACATAAACGTAGCACTGACATTCCGCCTCCGTTCTGCCAAGGACTCAAAGCCATGACTAAGTAGAAGTTCCCCATAATCAGTGTCGTGTCCCAGATAAAAACCATTTTCTTTGAATGATAAGCATTTCGCACGAAATAAAGAGGATATGCATTCCGTGTTTGTAAAGCTCCTGAAAGTCCACATGATAAGGCCAAGAACTTTATGTGCATTCGTGAGCATAGCCGAAACATGGTCAGAAAAGGACAGCCTGCAATCGAAAACAACAGCCAAATCCCTTATAGAATCCACATGCGAAACTAACACGTTATCAATATGATATAGGTACTCAATCCTATTCAATTTTCGTGTATAAGAGACTAAATAACATTTTTCAATATTTAGGGACAGATTATTGTTGGCACACCAGACAGAGATAAAAGTCAATGCCTCCTGCAAAAGTCGAACATCATCAATTGAGGCAATTCTGTGGTAAATTTTCAAATCATCGGCATAAGCTAGTACTGGGCATTCAATCGCAGCAATAAGATCATTAATGAAAATCACAAACAAAAGTGGCCTAAGATTCGAACCCTGCGGCACACCAGAAGTTGACACATAATATTTGGATTTGAAACCGTTGTAGTAAACATAATTATACCGTTTAGTTAAGTACGAACTGAAAAATCCTACCAAAGCATCATCAAAACCAAAAGAATCCAACTTGTGTAACAAAATGGTATGATCCAGAGTATCAAAAGCTTTAGAAAAATCTGTATATACAACATCCAACTGTCCACCCTCATCCAACGCCTCAGCAATGACCTGAGAAATTGTGCAGAAGTTAGTAACTGTAGATCGTCGTGTCATAAATCCATGCTGATATGGAGAGATTTAGTAGCAAATGATATGCGCTTGTGAAGCAGTGATTCGAAAATCTTGGCAAAGACAGAAAGAATAGCAATAGGGCGATAGTTGTTGATGTCGTTAGCCATTCCCTTCTTAAGAACAGGACAAATTCTTGCGATCTTCCATGCCTCAGGAAAAGCACAGGTCTGCAAGGAAAGATTAAATATGAAATGTAAAGGACTTGCAAAGACAGAAGCACAGTCTCCGATTAGGAAGCTGGGTATATTGTCATTACCAGCAGTGGTTTTATTACTAATCTTTGTTATACACTCATACACGTCATCATTATTTAATGTAAACACACAATCAGTCCAAACTACAAGAAGTATTATATATTGACAGTAAACAGAACACGTATCATATGCCTCCAGTGAGACACTGCTTCACAATATTAAGCATAATGACTCTTTTTGATACCATGATCTATTATCTAATTTAATTGAAGCTATCCACTTGATCGCTTAGACTTCATTCATTTTAACCAATGCACTCTACCTTTATTTTCTATCAGAGCTCTTGGTAATAAGTTTGGATAAGCACTTTACTTTGCACTATACATAGATTTCACTTCTTTTTATGATTTCTTCTTTCACTGAGCTTATTTTTACGTAACTTTCAATTATTCTATTTGACACGTACCGCAGTGCATTCACGATGGTTCTAAGAACTTTATTTTGTTACCGCTGGAGTATCTCTATGTTCGACTTATTCACCGTTCCTCATAGTTAATCCAGATAAGTTTGATAATGACTTTATGTAACAGTATTCTGTTGTTGATACTTACACGTGAATGCCCATCATCCAGTACATGCCTCTGAATTTAATCCCAAGTTGTTTTTTCTTCGTGAAAATATATTTTTCTGTCCAAGTATAGATCTAGATGTTAATAATTATATATAAATATATAAAAAAACTTTTGTCGATGGAAAATTAATGAAAACTAGTATTTTCTACTATGCCATCGTTGATTGAAATGAAATTAATTAAAAATTTGCCTTGAGAAAGGACTCGAACCTCTATCTGCCGTTTACTAGATGGCTGTCTTACCAATTAAGCTACCAGGCAATACACTTTCTCGAGTCTTTTAATATGTCTGTTCCACTGAACAACATTGCGTTTGACAGTTGTACATACACAGTCTATCGCAGAAAAAACGGGGCTTAATGTTTTGGTAAATTTTGGTAATTCATTTATTTTTTTCAAAGTAATCGCCTGCAGTTTCAATACAACATTTTGCACGGTCAATTAACATGTCGAATGAGATTTTCAGTTCATCTTTAGTGATGTTCTTCAAAATCGCTCTCGGCGCTTTTTTAATGGCATCGACGTCGGCATAACGCTGTCCTTTCATCGGCAAATATAGTTTAGAGAATAGGTAGAAATCAAAGGTGACCAAAAAAATTCCATTTGTAGTTAGAAAATCGTTGATAAGCGTCGAACGACGAGATAGTGCATTATCATGTAACAAACGCCAGCTACCATTTTCACGATATTCAAGGCGCACACGACGAATATACGCCAAAAGACGCTTCATAGTACCAAGATAATATACAGCATTGACTGTTTGACTAGTTGGTACAAACTCTTTGTGCGCTTTGTCTTTCGAATCATAAAAGCAAATCAACATTGTCTTCACTTTTGTCTTCGCCAAACGGTATTTTTTCGGTCTTTCTTCGCTTGGATGCTTCCATTCAAACCTATGACGCTTGGTCTCTGAATCATATTGAAAACACTACGTCTCATCGCCAATTACAATAGAATACCTGAAGTTTTCTTCCTTTTTTGAATCTTTAATCAAGCCTGTACAATATTGAATTCAGTTAGTTTGTGACGTAAAGACTTTGCACAAATCTTTCTCAGTCCCAAATGCTGTCTCGAAATGCGATGAATTGAATCTTTGGAAATATTTAATTCCATTCCCACGTATCGCAATGAGGATTTTGGCTCATTTCTGATAAATTCACCCACTAGTTCGATGTTATTTTCCGTAACCACAGATTTGTTTACACCAGAATGTTCGTGGTCATTTATGTCCTTACGACCGTCTTTAAATCGTTTATACCACTCATACACACTCGTACGTGATGTAGACGCATCACCATACACTTGTTTCATCAAATTAAGCGTTTCAGTAAACGACTTACCGAGTTTAAAACAGAATATTTGCTTTTTTCAAAATTCATTTTTCGACCAATGCCAAATACACGCTGTTACTTTATACGCAATTTCTCTGCTTCTAATGATGCAAATGTCCTGATATTTTGACATAACATTGGTGACTGTATCAATTCGATGGGATTTAATTCCGGGCGACACGATGGTAGTCTTAAAGGGGTGCGTTCATTTTCACGAAGTAATTCCTCAAATTTATAAATCACATATTTATTTTTATGTTCCTTTATCAACTGGTAAAGTTGGAGTTTTATCATATTTGGATCAAACTTTATATTTTTCTTCATTAACCAAGTCATTCTTTTTACTACTGGGAAATGCTTTTTATTAAAAATTAAACATTTATTTCTAACAAATTTCTTTAAGAAAATATTTTATTTTACATCCAAGTACGTATTCCTTTATTTTGCTCGGTAATGTATGCATATATCCAGTAGACGTATTTCGTATTCGAGCGAACGTGAAAGTTGATGACCGGTAGACTGAATTCGATTATTTTTCTAACATCTAGATCAGAACAAATTACGTTACCTATTTGTATAAATTAAGTTTCCTTTGATTTCTATTAAATTACAATAATTTCGCTACATGTAACTACATACTTAGTTTGCTTGTATCAATTGCATGCAGCGGTTATGATTGATTTCGATAAATACATTAGACTTCATGTACCATATAAATGCAATTTTCCGGGATGTTTTTCCGCATATTCTTTAAAATTATTTGTTTGAAAGTTTCGACTGTTTATAATAATAATAATCTTCTATTACAGTGTATTAATTGCTTGTTTAAATGTTAGCATTTAAATCTGTCACTATGGAATTGTTTCTTTGGATTTTATGTCCTCAAAAGAAGTAGAACTATAGCAGGAAATCAAGGAACAAATTTCTACAGTTTCATATGATTTCGAAAATAAATTTAATGTAAAAGAGTCATTTTAAGAATAAATAAAATATAGATGGCGCACTGAATTTGTCTTTTTTTTGGCATTTGGGCATTTTAAAAGTGTGATGAAAGACATTCATAAAAATGGCTTCATACACGGTACAACAACGCGTGCAAATTGTTGAATTATTTTATGAAAATCAGCGTTCTGTGAAAAGAGTTTTTAGCAAAATTACATGAATTTTATGGTTTACATAATCGTCCATCTGATAGTGCGAATTATTAAAAAATTTCAAGAGACCGGTTCCGTAGAAGAACAAAAAAGTGAAAAATACAGTCGTAGTGGTCGTTCACAAGAAAATATTGGTTTGGTTCGTGAAAGTGTTGCTCAACATCCTGAAATGTCCATTAGACGATGTTCACAAAAACTTGGACTTAGTGGATCAACAAAATAGCGTATTTTACAGAAGGATTTAGCTCTGAAGGCATATAAGGTTCAAATAACACACAAACTGAAGCCATTAGATCATTTAAAACGTCGTTCATTTGTCAATTTCGTCATTGAACAACCAACTGATTTTTCTCAAAAAATAATGCTTTCCGATGAGGCACATTTTGAACTTGGTGGCTATGCTAATAAACAAAATTGCCGTATCTAGGGTGAGAAAAGTCCACGAATTATTCATGAGAAACCTCTGCATCCTAAACGAGTTACTGTTTGGTGTGCATTATGGTCAGGTGGACCTTATTTCTTGAAAATACTGCTGGCGAAGTTGTAACTGTCAATGGTGATCGATATCATCGGATGATATCCGAATGTCTGTAGCCTGAATTAATGAATATTGATGTAGAGGATATGTGGTTTCAATAGGATGGCGCACACCTCACTTTGCACACGAATCAATTGATTTACTGAGAGAAAAATTTCCTGGACGTGTAATCTCAAGAAACAGTGATGTTAATTGGCCACCAAGGTCATGTGATTTGACACCGTTAGACTATTTTCTTTTGGGTTATGTGACAAGTCAGGTTTATAAAAATAATCCACAATCAATTCCTGCTTTGAAAGATGACATTATTCGTGTCATTGGTGAGATAGAGCCTTCATTATGTCAAAATGTAATTGAAAATTTTTACAAAAGAGTGGACGTCTGTGGAGCTGCAAGAGGAGGCCATTTGGCGGATATTATTTTTCGCGTATAAATGTCATAACTAATACTTCAATTATCAATAAAAAGTTTTTGAAAGTGAATGCAAATTATGTGTTTTATTTATTCTTTAAAAAACTGCGAAATCCGAAACACCTTTTATTTTCATCAGGTAAAGGCCACCTCAGTTAATTATGTAATATCATTTGACTTTAGATTTCAAATAGTTGATTGTTGAGGTCGTTACTTTGTAAAATTACATTACACTCATTATTCAAACTATAATAAAAAATAATAATTTCCCTGAAAAATTAATTAATAATTTAATTAATAAAAAGATATTTCGAAGAATTTGCCGACAAATAATCTTGTATGTACATTTTACCTCTAGACCATTCTTGTATAGGGATTTTATTATTGCTTTTCGTATTCCTATATAAAGGAGATTGTAACCTGTTTTGTACTTGCTCGATAATGTCCTAACAGATGAAATTAGTCACAGTAAATATATAATATGGTATGTAATTTAGTCTGGTACGTAGACTTCCGCGATCGTGGTCCATGTTATGGTCTTCTGGGCTTCCGGACTGGAACCGCGTCACTGGTGTAACTGCCGACGTTTCGTACCCACTCGTATGAGATATCTTCAGGGCTCAACTACTGTTACTGTCGATCGCACTGAAACCGAAACTCAGTTACGAAACGTCGTCATTTATATTAGTGACGCGGTTCCAGCCCGGAAGCCCAGAAAAAGATAGTATGTAATTTAGTGTTTTATTTATCTCTTAATGCAGATTTTTATGTTAGAAATTTACGATAGCTTAGAATTATATTTCTGGACACTGGGGAATTACCAGTAATAGTGTAAGAATACATACAAAAAAAGTGTTTCTCAACGAGTCAAATGACCCTTTCTAAAACTGTTTCTTAGAATTTCTTGGCAATAAAAATAGACTTGGCATTGTGAGTGCTTGGTCAGTAGCTCGTGCTTCAAAGAAGTGCAAGAGGTACGATTCAAATACTTCGTTAACACGCTATCTACTTTAGCAATAATACTAATATTTCTTAAGTTAGTGTTGCGTAGTGTGACCTTTTGTATACTTGTTGCTGTCACTTTTGGGACTTTCAAATATCGTCTTGTTAAAATTGAATAAATCTTTTCCACTTGCACAAATACAAAAATCGGTTTTATAATAGCACACTACTGCATAATGATTGAATCGTGTACGATTTATTAGAGTTGGCAGTGCCAACGTTCGGTCAACAAGTACTTCCAAGAAGGGTTTTGCTAGTAAAAAAGTACATAAAATAAATTTAGGCAGCGTTTTCAGTATGAAGATGCGCAAAGTGGATAAGCTCGGTTAAATATTTGCATCACCAAGTATGCTTTACGTATTTCGTGATGCAGACCTGTTCGCTGTGCGGTATAAGTGTTATTATATACAGAAAATGACCGTTCGTTATTTAATGATAAAATACTTGCATAAATAAAATAATGTTTCTTAATACTTAACGGATCTGTTGCCCCATTGATTGGCGACAATCCCTTACAACAACTATAAAATTCTCACTACTCTATTCACCACTAAACACCCTTCTCGAGATTAAATACAATTGCAATTACGTTAGCAGCAAGTCGCACAGCTAAGGTACCTGGTCGAATAATATTTCTAATAGTTTCAAGGAGTTACTTTTGCTTTCCGTCATTCTGAGTGCAACGTTGTATCTGCAAAGCAAAAGTTTTATTGTTTTAATTTTATTTCACAAATTCGATGTCATTTGTGAAATAAAATTAAAATTTGTGGCATATTTTTTTTGTTGTGGGAGTAGTTGCGATTTTTGAATAATGAGGAAACACAAAGACGTTACCGGTGCAAAGAAGGTGGCTGTAGAGACTTTATTAAAAACTGGGAACTATTCTCATCGAGAAATGGCAAGACGAGAACGTGTTTCTAGTCAAGCAATGGACATGACGACAAAGTTAACTACAGGAAACCTATTATCCACTTCGAATGGTCGCATTCGTTGTGAGATAAAGAGAAAGACGACGGATTGTGGAAATAAATTAAATACTTAATAAAACAGATTTAATTTTTAGTAATGTTTCCCCGAAAATATATTAACAGCTCCATCAACTGCATATATAGATGTAAACGCACACAAACTCCGCATAATTTTACTAGTTTAAAACGTTTTTGTTTTTGTAAATTGATAAGTTTCACAAAAGAAATGTACGTACTTATTAATTAATTAATTTAAAAACAACTTTAATTAATTATGCATATATAAAGTCGATGTATTGTAGGGTACAGAAAAAAGTAAAAACAACTAAATAAAATAACTTAAAAAAAGGGGGAAACTCTCCCCGAAACGCCATTAACACGAACTAAATGTTTTATTAACCCTAATGGTCGAAAATCTAAACACAAAAGAATACAATTTCTACTTAGAATAAAACTACTTACATTTTAAAAACCTTAATGTACAAATGAAATCTGAACCGATTATATAAGACACGTACAACCTTTTTCTGCAAGACAGATTGGTAACATGAGTTGCTGCTGCCTCAGATAAGGTCCCTAGAGATGACCGTGACCTTGGTTAGGTGGTACGAACACAAGGTCCGTAACTTTCATCTAGATTATGTAAAATCGTCTCGACCAATAGACAGAAACGTCTTTACATAATGTTTAATGCTAACGAATGCTGAATTTTAATTCTTCTGATACTCGACGAAGCAATTCAGTTTCAAAATGATACTTCGCCGCATAAACAAGAATCATATCCGATATTTTAGCTCCGTTGCCTGCGGTAACAGAACGAATTGTCTAAAAGCTTTTAAAGATGTGCCGAGTGTACCGCAAGTGCCATTCATCGGCAATTCGTATTTATTTTTTCCAGGTGGTACGTTTAGATAATTTTAGCGAAATATTGTGTTTGAAAAATTCCATTCAATTTCAGGTAAATATAAAATAGATCGCCTAACGGAAGCTGTGACGGATATAAGTAAAGGACTAGGGGATATTTTTCGCTTGAAACTAGGCGGTAGATACATAGTTATTACAACGAACGCCGACTATACCGAAACATTATTTAGACATGAAGGAAAATTCCCTATAAGACCTTCGTTTCCGGCCTTGCTACATTACAGACAAAAAAGATATGGCAGTGTCGGTGTAGTACCTGGAAACGGTCCCGAATGGTACAAGTATAGACAGGGTGTTACGTCATTGTTGAAGGGGGACATAGTCTGCAAATATAAGAAAAAACACGAAGAGGTGGCGAATAATTTTGTGAAATATATAGAAGAGAAAAGGAATGAGCATTTAGTTCTCGAAGATGCGTTTAATCACCTTTTAAAGTACACAATTGAAGGTAAGAGATACAGTAATATGCAATGAAATTCGAACATTAATAAATTCATAAAACTTATAACAATACTCCCACTTCTTTATTGAAAAGTAATTTTACATATTCTTGAGCTACTAAATGGAGTTGAATTTGATGGAGCCTGTGGTTGATTAACTTAATCACTAAGGTTGATATATAACCCCTTTCCACATTAATTTTCGTAATTCTGTATACGCATTTCGACAACCAAGTTGTCATCATCAATAGATAATTGCAAAGTGTCGTACACTGTGTGTGTACAGTGCGGATCGCGTACGAAGTTTGTTTTCGTACAGGTATTTTTCGCCGTGGTTTACCAGGTGCGACACTTTGCAATTATCTGCTGATGATGACAACTTGGTTGTCGAAATGCGTATACAGAATTACGAAAGTTAATGTGGAAAGGGGTTATATATCAACCTTAGTGATTAAATACCTAATGGACATAAAATAGAATATTTATAAAATTAACATGTGCTTTCCCATCGTTGAAATAGCAGAAAATTAATGACAAATTTTCTGCATCAGAACAGGATTAGAACCAGTATCTACCGTCGTTTATACGGCTGCTCTAGCAAACTCAAAAATTCGAAACTATATTGCACGGTACTTAATTAGTTAGAGCAGCCGTTTAGAGAACGACAGATACGGGTTCGAGTCCTCGCCCGATGCATTTCCTTCATTTTCTCTAATTAATACTAGAACGAAATAACAGAAAATGTTAATTTTTATTAATTTCACATTGAGAAGCGCTTAATTATATTTATATGTAATTATGAGCATGAAATAGAGTACTTCGTTTCTTTTCATTTGAACGTCATAATTTTATTTTTAAAGAGGAAAATAAATTCTAATTAAATCAAAGAAATAATTTATTTTTATTGAACATATGGTAATTTTGATGGAGCCTGTGGTTGATTAACTTAATCACTGATGGTTTATATATAACCCCTTTCCACATTAATTTTCGTGTTCTATGTACGTATTTCGACAACTAAGTTGCACACTGTGTGCGTTTTGGCTTTCAACGGTACAGATTATGTGCGGAATTTGTTTTCTTACAGGTATTTTTTACCGTAGTTTTCCAGGTGCGACACTGTTTAATTATCTGCTGATTATGACAAACTAGTTGTCGAAATACGTATACAGAATACTAAGTTAAAGGGGAAAGGGATTATATACATATCAACCTTCAGTGATTAAAATATTGCGCATATGAAAAAAAATATTTTATAATAAAAATAAAAGAAACTTCGTTCTAATATAGTTAGCGGTTAATATTTTGAAATAATCCAGACTTAAATTTTTCTGCCAGATTATTGGTTAACGCAGTGCGAAAATTTATTGATGAATTTCCAGGTTTATATTACAATGGTGCTAAGATATACTGGAAAGTTTGCGATAAACCGTTAACGAACTGTGATAACAACTGTAAAAACCATAACACCAAAATAAGAAAAATAACGTGGCGCCAAAAACGCAATTAATATTCGATTTGCTGTCCATGATAATCGACTGTGATTTGAGAGTTCATCTACTCGAAGTGGACGACAGATTTTCTGTCATTAACTTTGCCACTTTGCCCACTGCTTGACGAAAAACACGTTCTCGTCTTGCTATTTCTCGATGAGAATAGTTCCCAGTTTTCAATAAAGTCTCTATTGTCACTTTTTTGCACTGGTAATGTCTTGGTGTTTCCCCGTTATTCAAAAATCGCGACTACCAACAAGACACGAATAAAAGAAGTCACAAAATGTTAACACTAATTATATTTCGCAAATTCGATATACGCAAGTTTTATTTTGCAGATACGCTGCACTCAGAATGACGAATGGCAGGTAAAAGCAACCACCTGTTACAATTGTGTTTAATCCCGAGAAGGGTGTTTAGTGGCGGTTAGAATATTGAGAATATTATAGTTGTTGTAAGAGGTTATCGCCAATACTATAGAAGAAGATACTTTAACAACAGAAAAGATGATATCCTCTCTACTTACTAGCGTAACTCTAAACATTTCTAAGGAATGCGGGTGGTTCTAATTTTATTTCGCCGTACCTGTACTGCTGTATTCTTAATAAAATTTATTAAAAATTTTCATTTCGTTGTAACCACAGCACCCAATCATTAAAGATATATAAATATACGTACGTTGTAATCGTTAAAATAAACAGTACGTTACCTTGTAACAATTTTCGCCATCTATTAAGCAATGATGAATTTGAAAATATTAATTAATCGCAATTTAATGCATTTATTTTTATGGCCAAATTTATTTCAAAAACCAGACTGTATAAATATTTTCGGGTATAATTAAACATGCTTTTTGTGAAAATCAATCAAACGTTTGTCCACAAAAGCAATGATACAGACGCGTTTCTTATAACACCAGTACTCTTGAGTCTACCTGGTATTACCGACAGAAGCAATAATTGATCGGTCTATTGATTGCGTATTGCCATTATACGAAATGCATCTCTATCATTGCTTTTGTCGGTAAATATTTGTTTAACTTCGAATTGCTTGTAATTTTCAATTGCAGTAAGGCGTAAAATTTTAATTTGCACGTATTGGTGATAACATAGCTATCTAACGGGCATTTAAAAGAGTAAAAAGCCACACATCACTCGTTCAGACAGTTCAACGGTTGCTACATTAGATGTCACGACAGTGGTATTCACTGTATTTTATATATGCTTCTTTTCAATTTGCAGTTATTTCAGTGGTAAGTCCAGGCTTCCATATGAAGTGCTTAACCGATAATACCAAAGAAGTAGATGATATTATAAAAGCAAGCATAGATTTTATGGACGGACTGTATATGACATTAATGGGGCCGTCGATTTGGAAGTATTTCAAAAGCGAAGGCTATAGAAAATTGGAGGCGTCTCATGCTGTAGTTCACAGGTAAAAAACCTCTACCTTCCTCTTCTTAAATTCCACATTCTTGATCAGAAAAAATTGAAACTATTGTTGTATAATAATTAATTAGAATTATAGCGAATCATTTGAAGGACATGGAGGTCCTCAACTCAAATAAACCTGAATCACTTAAAAATGATCATCCCTATATACATGTATTACTTAATAATAACACCCTAACGTGGAACGATAAGGTAATGCTAGCTATGGAGATATTCCTTGGAGGTATCGACGCGACTGCGACGACGATAGCCATGACATTGCATTTCTTAGCACACAACAGTAAAATACAAGAACTAGCAAGAAGAGATAGTGTTGCAGAAGGGTGTTCGTTGTCATATTTAAAGTCCTGCGTTAAAGAAACATTGAGGATTTGTCCAACCGGTGGAGCAAATAGTAGATTTACCGTTGTTGATACGAGCATAGGTGGATACTTAATACCGAAAAATGTACGTATTTTAACCATTAGTATTTAGTAGGTAATATTAAATAGTAAATAAATAACAGTCGAACTGAAAAGTCCCCGGTCTACCATAGTAAAACACAGTTTTTTGGCAAAATTCGATTTTATTATTCAACATAGTTGCCTTCGAGGGCGATACACCGATTATAGCGTTCTTCCAACTTTTCGATACCATTTTTGTAGTACGAATTGTCTTTAGCCTCGAAATAGGCCTCAGTTTCGGCGATCACCTCCTCATCCCTGCTAAATTTCTTCCCGGCGAGCATTCTCTTGAGGTCTGCAAACAGGAAATAGTCGCTGGGGGCCACATCTGGAGAGTACGGTGGATGGGGAAGTAATTCGAAACCCAATTCACTTAATTTGGCCATTGTTTTCATTGATTTGTGACACGATGCATTGTCTTGGTGAAACAGCACTTTCTTCTGCTTCATATGGGGCCGTTTTTTTGCGATTTCGTTCTTCAAACGGTCCAATAACGCTGTATAATAGTCGCTGTTGATGGACTGGCCCTTTTTAAGATAATCTATGAATATTATTCCATGCGCATCCCAAAAAACTGACGCCATAATTTTTCCAGGTGACTGTTGCGTCTTTCCACGCTTTGGAGCCGGTTCATCGCGTGCAGTCCACTCGGCTGACTATCGATTGGACTCTGAAGTGTGGTGATGAATCCATGTTTCATCCATTGTCACATATCGACGCAAAAACTCGGTTTTATTACGATTTAACAGCTTCAAACACAGCTCAGAATCATCAACTCGTTGTTGTTTTTGATCGAATGTGAGCTCGCGCGGCACCCATTTTGCACAGAGCTTCCGCATGCCCAAATATTCATGCACGATGTGTCCAACACGTTCCTTTGATATCTTTAGGATGTCAGCTATCTCGAACAACTTTACTTTACGGTCATTTAAAATGATTTTGCGAACTTTTTTGATGTTTTCGTCGGTGACAGCCTCTTTTGGTCGTCCACTGCGTTCGCCGTCTTCGGTGCTCATTTCACCACGTTTAACCTTAGCATACCAATCAATTATGGTTGATTTTCCTGGCGCAGAGTCCGGAAACTCCTCATCAAGCCATGCTTTTGCTTCAACGGTATTTTTTCCCTTCAAAAAGCAGTACTTTATCAGCACACGAAATTCTTTTTTTCCATTTTTTTAAATAACGAAAGTAGCTTCACTCTTAACGCAATATCTCAGTAACTAATGGTCGGATTGCTGTCAAATTTTGACACGTTTCGTTTGAAGGTTAGTACTATCTAAAAAACATATGGATTTAATAACAGTAACGCCATCTATGTGTCAGACCGGGGACTTTTCAGCCGATCTGGTAATGATAGTCCAGTGTACTGGAATTTTCCCACAAAGACCATCGTTACATCCGATGCCGAAGTGTGCTTTGAGTATGAGTTCATGAGTACGTGAGTTGTCTTTTAAGTTTTGCCTATTAAACTGAAATAAAACAGCAGATGGCGTTTAAAGACTTCGTTGTCTTTCAAAGTATTGTCAACAAAGATTAATGTACTTTTGCATACCCTCGAACCAACTATGGAAGCAGTTGTTCCACTCATTTGTTGGTACAGTCAAAATTGCGTTTTTGAAGGTGTCGACTACTCTGATAATTGGAGCCTTTGTCCACGCAGTCCCTTCTTGATTTTCGGAAAGTTAAAGAAATCCCTGGGACTTAGGGTCGGACTGTCCAACAGTTCGACGTTTCGTTGCGTTAAAAGTTCAATTGTTTTGCGTGCTGTGTGCGAACTTGCACTGTCTTGGTGGAGGATGATTCGTCATTCGAAGTTGGTTTATCGAAGCTTGGCAATGACTTGCGGCAAACAAATGGTTGTATACCAATCGGCAGTAACAGTTCTTTGATCTTGTAGAGAAATTGTTGCTACCTGATCTGCTTTCGAGACAAATCTCGTGACCATCTTTTTAGAGATACTTCGTAAATGGATGACTTTTGTCGGCTTTTCTTCACCTTGGAACGCCCAAACAGGTGACTGGCGTTTATTTTCAGTCTCGTATGAGTAAATGAGTTTTTGACATCAATACACCTTAGCTGCTTTCTGTTCTTTGGTCAGCAGATGCGGTATCCAACAGCAAACTAATTTTTTTAGACACAATTCTTTATGCAGAATTTATGAATTAAGATCTTTGAAATCCCCAATAATCCTTCAAACTGTCACATGTCGATCTTCGTTGACGATCTTGCGCAAAGAATCGACGTTTTTCTAATTAAGTGACTGTCGTTTTTGGTAAACCTGCTTCTGAATCGTCGCTAAGACTAATCCGTCCACGTTTGAATTCTCCATACCAACGAGAAATAGTTGACGGATGTGGTGCTTCATTGCCGAAAACAGAAACCAACTCGGCGAGGCATTCTTGTTAAGACAATTGTTTTTGAAAACTATAAAAAATTATTCCGCGAAAATGTTCTCGGTTTAATTCCATTTTTCAACTAACTTGTCAACTTTGACAGTTCATTGTAGCTACAACACTACACGTATCGCACTGAAACTTTGGATTTAGGTTAACTAAAGATGGAGGTTAATTTTTAGTAGACATTTGATTAGTGGCGCTATATCCCACTGTGCAAAACTTGAAAGACATCCCACGTATTGGCACAATTAACAACCTCTGTTCTGGCGGTTTCTATTCAACATTCTAGCGTTTCATTTGGAGCTTATGCTCAAAACACCACTGTCTTTAGTCTTTAGTCTTGGCTATACTGATTACTTTGCAAACGGATCTATATCCGGACAGAAAAACATGAGCACTTGTCTAGCAGATACCATTCCCATCGTGTCTCCTTCTTGTCACAAAAAGATTTTGACAGGACAATAATGAAACCGAAAGATAAAATGGCGGCGGTACAAGATTGCATACTTCGTATTCGTTAAAAATTCCATTCAACTTCGCCTCAAAAACCAATACGTTTCCTCAAAATATGGGAAATTTCTAAAATATATTCAATCCTAAAGATTCTGCATCCAAAACTACTAATTATCATCGGATATCAATGGTTATTTTGTGAAAGTTTTTGAAATAAATAAAGTACTACATCTCATCATTTCAGCATGGACTTATGGAAAGACAATTAACTGCAAACAATTAATTACAAACCGTTAATCGTTTTGCAATAAAACCATATTAATAAAATTTTAAAAGATTAGACGTTTGGTTTTTGTTCCATATTAATTAATTTAAATTGGACAATTATTTCAAATTCTTTGGTTAATTATTAAATAATGAGTTGACGCCTTTATTGTTATTTATTTTAGATTCTCGTGTCTTCATTCACGTCAATTACTGCCAACGACAAAAAATATTTTAAAGAGCCAGATGTTTACAATCCCGAAAGATGGTTGAGAAATTCAAACAGCAATATACATCCATTCGCTTCCTTGCCTTTCGGATTTGGCCCAAGGATGTGCCCGGGTAGACGGATTGCAGAGCAAGAAATTGTTATATTACTTAAGCAGGTATGAAGATTAAGTAGTACTATAATAAATGCGAAGAGAATAAATTTATCTGCAGTTGGTAATGAACTCATTACAAATTTCTCGTATTTGTCTGTGTGATTTCTTACATTTTGGTCAACAAATCTTAGATAATACAATAAAAACCTCAATCTTCTACTACATTTATCCTCACCAATTGGTTGAACCAACGATACGTACTCTAAATGCGATTTGAGTTAACTAATACACAATTACGCGATATATAGTAGCTATATAGCTATATAATAAAGGCCAGTCGAACTCGTAATTATATATTCATTATCTAAATTTTCGGCACCTGTAATTTTTTTCTGCCTCTATCAAAATATCTGGACTATTTTGTAATGCTTGCCACAGTTGGAGACTTCGTTTTGTTTGGGGTTCCTTACCGCTCCCAAACGTAGCACCTACCCTCACGGCCGGAATTATCACAATCGAATCTAGATAAGCATGGGCGTTATACGAAAGACAGGCATTCCAATAGATATTGACTTCTGCGAGCAGGCTACTTCAATTGTCCCTACCGAAACCCAGGTATAAAGACAGAACGATTCTATCGATGTCATGCGATCTCTCATTTATGGTTAGTAGTGTATATGGTTTCTGGTAAAGTACCGAATATGAGCGCGAATTACTGAGTTTTCTAGTCATGCGCTGTTATTTGCCCATGCACTAAAATAGCAGTACCACATCTGGCGGCAGTAAACGCAGACGTACAAAGTTCTGTCAGTTGCAGAATAATTCAAAACTTTTTTAATCATCCATTTCTGTCGTAATATGGGCCGAGCAAAACATTGTCCGTCGAAAAGAAAAGCAACTTAATAGAGGTAAAAGCTACAAGTTTATACAAAATACGCTCTCATGTTCTGTGAAAATTATTGCAAAGGCTAAGAACTGGAGAAAAGTGAAAGAAAATCGCGGTGGAAAAACGAAAACTAGCCCTAGAGAAGACAGAAACATTATTACTCGTGCAAAGAAGACGCCGTTCTTAAGTTTAACTGCAATTAAAAGTGAGTTACGCCTTTCTATAAGCACCTCTACTATTAAAAGTAGATTGATTCAAGGAAAGTTGCGTGTAAGAAGGCCTAGGAAGGTACCATTATTACAAAGCAAATACAAAGTAGATTGTCGTTTGTCCAATGAATCGAAAATAGATTTAATTCCGGTGCATACCAACAACACGTATGAAGACCACCATTGACAGCATTTCAATTCCAGTACATCAAAAAGACGGTAAAATTCGGAGGCTCGAGTATCATGGTGTGGGGGTGTTTTTCATGGTATGGCGTAAGCCTTTTACACAAGATAGAAGGTATAATAGATGCTGATGTCTATGTGAACATATTACAAATTGTACTCCTATCATATGCAGAGGAAGAAATGCCACTAAGATGGTTATACATGTAAGATAACAATTCGAAGCATGTTTCTCATAAAGCGAAAACATGGTTTCGAGATAATAACGTTCGCCGATTGCGTTGGCCGACATGATCGCCAGACTGAAACCCCATTGAAAATTTATGAGTAGAGTTGAAAAAGATTGTCTGCTAATCTGTGGAGAATATGCCAACCCGAATGACAATCAATTTCAGCAGAAACATGTAGGCAACCACTGAGAGCCAAAAAAAGCTCGAATGAGCAAATCCAAATTCAAAGCAATGATGATTGTTCTTTTCGATATTTATGGGATTGTGTATCTTCACTAGGCTCCTGAAGATCAAACTATTAATCAACATTACTACCTTCACGTTCTTGCTCAACTCCGTGAAAGAATAAGGAAAAAACGATCCGAATTGTGGAAGGACAAGTCACCAAGACGATGCACCGGCTCATTCCGCATTGTCAGTCAAGAGGTTTCTAGCCAAGGACAGCATCCCAGTGTTAGACCATTCGGCTTATTCGCCGGATCTTGCGCCGTGCGACTTCTATCTGTTTCCTAAGGTGAAATCTGAATTAAAGCGAAAAGCGAAAGCGACTTCGAGCACTGTTTCTCCAACAGTGGAAGATTCGCATGGCGCGTTGTAGGGATAGAGGAGGGGTGTATATCGAAGGTGATAATAAGTAAATATGTATGAAATCAGAATAAAATGTTTTACAGTGTGGGTCTCGTCATTTAATAGCCACACCTCGTATTAAGAAGTTCGCCTGATATCCGATAAACGAAAATTCTACGTTTAGTACCTATGATTTCAAATTTATTTTCTTCATTACAGATTCTGAAGTCCTACAGACTCGAACCGTTGGATGGTGATAGGGAAAAAATAGAAATGGTCTACAGAATGAATAGGATTCCCGACAGGAAAATCAATATAAAATTCATTAATACAAACTGCTAAATATTTATTCAATGTACAACAATACATAATAATAATAATATGCTTTTGAAAATTATCTTAGGTCAATTTACAAGATATTTACAATATAATTATTATCATTATATTATCAATTAATATTATTTTTTTATTTACTCTCCGTGATTTAATCGAATTATACTTTTTTCTTGATATTATTCATTCTTACTCTAAATATATATGCCATACTCCCTATTCTTTTCTGTATTTTCTAAGCGCTTGAATTGATTTTATATTTTGTACAAATGTATTTTTTGACATGGCATGATATTTTTGTCCCTTTTTCGTTTTATTTGTACATGCATTATTGTTTGCTTCTTCTTGATTTTTAATTTCTCTCTTTTTTTTATTGAAAATTTTTCTATTGTCGATGTGTATGCTCCTTATAAATGGTATGTTTTTAAAGGGTAAATTTACTATTAAGGCAATTTGTCTAGATTATAATTATAAAATGAAACATACCACTACGAATAAGCGTATACAGAGTGTTTGAATTTCAGTTTCGATTGCTTTATTCAAACATTTTTTCTACTGGAAACGTACAGGTAATTTTGATGGAGCCTGAAGGTTGATATATAACTCACACACACTGTACATTTTGGTTCTCAACGGTACGGATCGCCTACGGAGTTTGTTTTCGTACGGGTATTTTTCGCCGTAGTTTATCTGCTGACGATAACAACCTAGTTGTCGAAATACGTATACAGAATACGAAAATTAATGTGCAAGGGGTTATATATCAACCTTCAGTGATTATGGAAACATACAGTTTGTCACAAAAGTGTACACGCTGTAAGTTGAATATCGAATGTGAACATTCAGCTGTGATAAAATACATTTACTTCCGATTAACAACAACGTTAAAAACCTCTAATAATATGCAGACTGTTATTGTTTCAAAAACAAAAGAATAAATATTCTAACATCGAACGTCACAAAAGTTTTCTCTATTTTAAGACATAAATTTAGAATAGATTCGGTAAATTCTTTTCACAGTGCTTAGTATTTATGTAAAATAAGCATTGATGTTTTTACAAAGATGAGTAAAAAAGTAAACACAGATCTAGTAATATGCGCGAGTTCGCAACACTAGACAAAGAAAAAAAAAACCCTAAAGCCAAATAGTCAAGTTTATTGAAAAGGTGTGATCTGGAGTGCAGACTGAAATAAAAAATATTCGAAATATTCTGAATTGTGCAAATTGTACCGAGAAATAGGCGTTCTAAGATTATAAATGCAACGAGTTAAAATTCATGGATAAGTATACTGAGGATAGCCATACAGATGGAATTCGATACTAGAAAGAAAGTACATAAAAAGAATTTCAATCTCCCGTGGTCCATACCATCTTCTTCCGGGTTTGAACCGCGTCACTGGTATAACTGCCGACATTTTGTACCCACTCGTATGGGACATCTTCAGGGCTCAACTACTGCTTTGTTGCACTGACAATGGTGTAAGTCGATGGTGGACGGGTTTATATATGAGTCATGGATCAATGGAGCGTTACGGTTGGGTTGTTTGGAGGTGCAGGATTACCAGGCGTTGTGTAAGGAGTAGCCATCATCACGGTTAAGGTTATTCGGGTGCTTAGAGATCTCTATAGATTCACGGACTTTGCGACCATAGTAATGGTTAGTACGGGATAGGATCTTGGTAGAATGAAATTGAATATAGTGCCCGGTTTCCAGCCTATGCTCGGCAAGTGCACAACCAGCTACGCGCGGCAACCTAGTACAACGCTCAGGCTCTGAAACACGAGCGCCGACAGACCGCTTTGTTTCACCAATATATACACTGCCGCACGAGCAAGGAATCCTGTACACACCGGGTGATTCTAAAGAAACACTGTCTTTTACGGAAAAAGGGTCAGATAATTTGGAATGGGGTTTGAAGATGGTTTTGATGTTGTTTTTGAGAAGTGCCCTACTGATACGGTCAGTAACACCTTGTATATAGGGTAGATGGGCTTTGGAGAGGAGGAGAGATGATGTATGCTGGGTATTGAGTTGTGGGACTGTGGTATTAAGATGTCGATCTGTGGCTTGTTGAATATTATGGTTGGAGAAATTGTTGTTTATAAGAGCTTTGGTAACATAACTTAATTCCTGAGGGAGTGGGTACGAAACAGTTATACCAGTGACGCGGCTCCAGCCCGGAAGAAGAGAATTTCAAGGTCAAAACTTGTTATAGCCGAAGAGTATCCAGTAAAGGACCTTTGATTAAGTGTCGTTAATAGTTACCTATTGTACAGTATGGAGCATATAGGTAAGTAATCTTTTCTTGATGTACACTTGCTACCACAAAAAGGTTTAGGATCTAAATCATAAGTTTTGGTCATTCAACTTTAAGATGCAAAAAGTATTTTTGGGCCTGCATCATTAACAAATATCCCTTGGTTTACAAGCAATTGAAATTTGTTTAGTATACATCACACAGCAGACGGCTTTCGCCGGTAGACTTTGATAACTTTTTACTAGCTAATAAATTGTAAAGAAAGTACATTAAGAAAACATCAAGAGAATTTCAAGTGCAGAACTCGTTATAGCGGTAGAGTCTCGAGTAAAGGACTTTGATTAAGCGTCGTTAATAATTATCTATTGTACAGCATAGAGCATATAAGTAAGTAGTGTTTTCTTAATGTACACTTACTACCACAAAAAGGTTTAGGATCTAAATCACAAGTTTCCGTCTGGAACATTCAACTTTAAGATAACGTCCTGCAAAAAGCATTGACGGGCCTGCATCATTAACAAATACTACCACTTGGTTTGTAGATAATTGAAAATGTTCTAGTGTACATAGTATCACACTGTAGATAGCTTTCGCCGGTAGACTTTGATAGCTTTTTAATAGCTACTAAAAATGTAGATGGCTGTAAATGAGGTTCCAATGTATAGTTGCTACCACAAAAATATTTTAGGTCGACTCGTAACGATATCAAACTAGAAAGATGGCTCTTGTATGTTTCCTGATAATAGAAAACTTCAATACTATTGCATTCTTTCTCTCGCATTTTATTCAAGACATCAATATGTTGAAATAAGTGTCGTTTACTCAAACGACTTATCTATTTAACTTGGTAGAATTGAAAACTTTGCACGTCTGAAAAAATTTGGGAAATCATTAAATTGTTTGATTCTTCCAAGCACGATGATACGTGTCGCGTTTGAAAAAAATCAAACAATTTTCAATTCCTCGTGCTGGCGAAGATTTTACTTATGCCGAATCATACGAAAACAAGGAAATGAAACAAATCTCCATCGTCTTGTAAGCGTGCTATCATCCTATCACACTTCAAAAACAAAATGGTCGTTTTAATGTTCCTAATTGGCGGTTGATTAATATTCTCTTTATTTTCTTAAATGTCTTTGAAAAAATTCTTGCGGATCAGCTGATTGTTGATCTTAAACAGCATAAAATTTTATAATTTCAATGACTGTATAGTAGCAGTACAAAGTATATAATTTGTAAAATCAATAATGGAAATCTTTTATGTTTCTAGTTCTATTTAAATATCTTTGACATTATCGATCATGGCTTGTTGTCAGTTGTACGAGCGCAGAGCCAGAAGTATGGCAGAAATTATATCGGAAATAATGTGGAAGAAGATATTTTGTATTCTAACATAATCGCGTATTATGTCAATACACAGTCCAACAACAAATGCTGAAGCAGAATCATAATACTTTTTTATGGCAATTAGCAAAATAAACAATTTATTTGACAAACAGTAATTTAAAATTACAAACACTGAGCCTTAATTTTAAGTTTCCATAGTTGATATAATTACAATACTTCACAATTCGATGAAAACTGTTTTGTTATATTGTGCATGTTTCTTCTTGGAACAAAAACTTTCAAAATCTCCATAAACAAGATTAAAATGCTAAAAATTTACTATTTCAAACACTCCTATACGCGTCTTAAGACTCTGCCATCAAAACAAAAATCAATTGTATTGGTACGGCTAATAAATGCCTTTGGTGTTAACACAGATTATACCCAGGGATCTAATTTGCGATGCTTTTTAAAATACAAAGCCACGTCGCCACCATTAGGCACTGAACGTGTTAAATCATCAACATTACTGACATTAATAAAACAAATCTCACGTAACACAGAAACAATGAAAAGTATAATAAAAAGAAACAGATATACCGGGTGAACTAATTAAGTTGACGAATTAGAATATATTTTGCAACAAGGCGCTTTAAAAGGAAATTCAAGCAAAAAGTGTTAAAGGTTCTTTTACTATTTTTTGATTTAGTGGACGTCTTAAGATATTCCAAGGCCAACTTTGTATATTAAATGAAATCTATAATCCTAACATTTTTATTTAACAGTTCAGTAATCACGCATCGTATGGGAGATCCCAAGGAAACCATTTTATACGTGGCTAAGTCACGTTGAACTGGGAAACTCCTCCTTCTACCTATCTTCCCAGCCTACTTGTTATTAGTGTTTCACTTTCTTGGTATCAATATATATATATAGGAAATTGGTATATATATATATACCTATTTCCTTTGACATTAATGTTAGATAGTATTATTACATAAAATTAAGAGGTGTCTAACAGACGATTAGGCGATTACTTATACGCCATAGGGAGGCACAGCTGCTGAAGTGTTAATGTTGTTTAAATGCACAAATGAAAAATTTATAATTACACAAGACGCAATATTTCAAAAGGTTTTTCGTGGCTTCCCTTCTTCTTGTTCAAGTGAACGTTGACAACCAAAAATCTTACATTGCACCATGGTGTTAAACTATAAGGGGATGGAAGGCACGAATTATTGCAGAGGAAAGAGACCAATAGAAATTACATTTTTAAGGAAAATAATAGGAAAAATGAAACGATCAAAGAGACAAACAAACAAAAATAATAGAATTCTGAAGAAAATGGTACAACATAAGCCTAACCGAGGTAGAAATGTAGTGACCTTTGTAACGCCTATAAAGATAAAACGCTCACAAGGCAAAAACTGTTTAAAAAAACCCATTAAACTATTACACAATAGCTTTTTATTGCTACTCAAGACAAAAACTTGATTGTCGATGTATGCACATATGATTTAGATCTCACTCTTTCAAACATTTTTTTGTAATTCGTTTTATTTACGAGCCTGGTGTGCTGCTAAATGTGACCTCTCTATTTATAATTTGTACATTTTGATTTGAACTTACTTTTCTTTTAATATTTTAACTCTCCATATGCCAACGAACAATGCAGTTCTGCGTTTCTAAGCTTTTATAATTCTATTGCTTCCTTCCATACTTACGTGGCTTTGAAACAAATGCCTTAAGGGTATCAACGATGATTTAAAAAAAAATTAAAAAACTACCCAATAACTAGATTTAGTCATTAATTATTACAATATCACGTGTTGCCTTTTGTAATAAAACCCTTCTACAAGATCTATAAATTCATTTTTAAAGAAATCAAGTTCTCCTTGGAAAGTTTCTAATGATACCACATAAACAATAAGCAGAACCGTATATTTTCCAGTTCCAAAACAAACAAATTTTGCTTGAAAATTTTTCTCTTCTGAAATCTGTTGTCAACTTAAATACCTCACCCGCTACATGTATCACATAATGCACCACTCCTTGTATACGTTATCAAATACAAACTAAAATTTAAGACACTATATTTTAAAAGCCTTTTACACTATTCATGACTTGTAAAGAATACGAATAAAATTAAAACTAAAAATTAATTAAAAAAACAATGAATATGTAATAAATAAGTGGATTAATGAACTAAAGAGTCAATTTAATATGTATTTTTGATAAATACTTCATCTCCTTACAAAATAAAATTTAACGATTTCGTTCGAACACTTGCATCTTCAGGAATGATGTCGAGATTCCACTTAAATAACTAATTAAAGAAACATTTAAAGAACAAATAGGTTAGTGATGAATAATACGGGGTTATTCTAAAGGAATTCACCGATTTCGTAACGTAATGTGTGGGTTCTCAAGCGTTGTAGTCGAACGAATCACTCAATTGAAGAGGCCGATTTTAGGTTTTTGAACGGTTGCCACACGGGTGTTGTACGTGTCTTGATCTCACAATAGTTGTTCGTTAAACTTGAAATAGCAAGTCGACAGCAAATGGCTTTCTGTGTTCTCGAAATCGCGATACATAGGTGTGTTATGGTTTACGAAGATTCGATATTACGTCGTGCTCTCCTAACGCCCGTTTTTCTTCGAGTGAAGCATCGTGACTTTTCGTTTTAATATAAACAGATTTCGATCAAGTTTTCAAAGAAAATTAAACGCAATCCCATTGGCATCTGATCGTTCGAGCTTTTTTGAAGAGCTTGCTCATTGTGCTTGGTAATTCGGATACGTAAAAAATCAACTTCATGTTTCCCTATTACCCAATAACCTACTTGACAAACAACAAATAACAGCAGTTAACAGTGGATAATATTTAACATTTGGGAGAAATTCTCATAGCTCATTGATGCTGTCCGTGTAAGGTGCGAAAATAATATTTTATAATGGACAAGACACGTGTGACTTTCGAATTTTTTAGTACTTTTTCCTTAATAAAATATTACTCAATGAAATCGGTTTATTCTTCCAGAATTACTCCGTATACGTATAGATATATTAATATACGAATTAAAAAAAAATAAAGAAAAACAATGCGATTTACTGCGGTGTGTGATATATAATAAATCAACTGAAGTCAGATATATAATAAGTTACAACGAATATTGTTTGAGGTATTAAATAATGAAAGAATTAACTTATTTACAGTATACGTTTAGTTAAGCTTAATTTTAAGAAACATTGTAAGTGTAAAAAACTTTTGGGTGAACCTATACATGCGTATCTATTAATATATTAAATATGATTTTTTTTTCCTTAAAAAAATAAATAAATACATTTTATATTGAATATGGTCTTAAGAATGTAAATAATTAAGGTAGATATTAACGCTAATTACTTAAGATAAATTATCAAATCACAGAACACTACATACTGCACTTTTTTTTTAAATTGTTTAAGAAAATACATGTGGTTTACAAGGTTGGTAATTATATTACTATATAATAGATGTATGTTAGAAGATGCACCTCAAATGGATGAGGGGGTGTTTCCAATATTCTGGGAATTGGTGCTATAATTAAATAACGCAGAACTTATACGCAATGTTATTGATGCCAGACAAGCCTTGACATGTTTATGCAACTATCTAGTGCAACATTGTTCAGTCTGATTCTGGTATTCGACTGATGTAGACGCGTTTTAGTAGCACTGTTTTTGTAACCGTGGAACACGCGGCAAAATCTCAAAGAGCGATAATTTTCTTTTTGCGGAAAGAAGATGTGAAAACGTCAGAAATTATTAGTCGTGTGCAAGGAGTATTTGGTGAATCTCCAGAATCCAAAAGTACTGTTTATCGGTGGATCGATCGTTTTAAGGCCGGTAGAACTTCACTAGAAGACGATCCACGCAGTGGGCGGCCAAGCACGTCGGTAAATGAAAGAAACATTACTGCCGTCGAAAACCTACTGAAAGACGACAGGCGAATGACTATTGGTCAAACTAGTGTACACCTAGGGATAGGTACACGACAAGTTCATGACATCTTGCATGATTGTTTGGGAGTTAGCAAGGTTTCGGCGCACTGGGTGCCAAGGCTGTTGGGACCAGAATAGAAACTCAATAGTTCCGAAACTTGTCGTCAACTTCAAGAGCTGTTAGCCCGTTACGGTGACTAATTTTGGCAACGAATAGTAACCACTGACGAAACGTGGATTCTTTATTTCAATCCTGAGACGAAAAGTCAATCCAAACAATGGCGCAAACCTGAAGAAGGGCCTCCACCTAAGGCGCGTGCAGTTCCGTCTGTCGGAGAGGTAATGCTTACTGTATTCTGGGATTGCGAAGGGATTATTTTCGTGGATTATCTGCCGAGAGGTACTACAATTAATGCAGAATATTATTCGAATTTATTATCCGGACCACTGCGACAGGCACTAGTCAAAAAACGGCCTGGAAAGTTGCATAAGCGTCCGTTATTGCAACAGGATAATGCAAGACCACACACCGCAAGAAAAACAAAGGATGTTTTGAACGATTTACGATGGGAATTGCTGCCGCACCCACTTTATTCCCCGGATCTTGCACCCAGTGATTACCATCTGTTCCCAGATTTGAAAAAATCCTTACGGGGTGTTCGATTTGAAAGTTTAACTGACGTAAAACGTGCCATAAATAGGTGGATCGACAAGACACCGAAACACCTCTTTGAGGACGGCTTAAAAAAATTAGTTTATCGTTGGGATAAATGTATTCAGTTAAATGGAGATTATGTTGAAAAACAACATTGTAATATTGACGAAAATTAATAAAATTATAAAAATTATATGTAATTCCCAGGACTTTGGAAACATCCTTCGTATTCTAACTTTTTTTTTTAATAAATAACGAATTACTAAAAAGAGTTCAAAAAATATTTGAGACACATCGGTTACTTTACGTAAAAATACAAACATATATTCTCAGCTATATACAGGGTTATTCAAAATTATTAGAACTAAAAAGTTTTTATCACATAAAATTTGTAATAAACAAAATAAATAAACTTATATATTACAATATCGCCTTAAATAACATTTGGCAGTGCGGAAATTAACCAAATTTGATATTTTTTGATATTTCGACTCTTAAATAATAAATTCATTATATGTTCACAATTAGTTCAAGCTATCGACTTTGAATCTAAAATTTTTTGAAGAGGAAAGCGCGAATATCAAACTCTACGATAATAAATCGGGGGAAATTTTATAATAAAACTTTTTTTTTGTAAATAAGTTTTTAATAAAATTTTATTCAAAGGTACGTGTATATGTACATACATAAAATTTATTATATTTTGTTTTTTTAAATTATGATGCAAATCTTTGATTAACTAATAAATCTAATATAATTTGACGTTTATGTATTTTTTGGGTAACCCCGTATATTCATTTATATAGTAGGATCTATGACATAATACATATTTTTTTCCTCTCTTAATTTCTAAATTTTAAAACTTAATTTAATTTTATCACAAAATATAAAACTAAAGATTTCATAAATTATGTACATATTTTGTTTTACCGGGTGAATTCCCAAAAACTAAGCAAACTATCCAACTTTAACATAAATTATATACTTTGACGAAAAAAGACTACCGATTTCTTGTTCATTAAATCCACCTGAAAATAATATTGTTAACACTTCTTCCACCCTACACAGTATGTCGGAAAAATAACGGAGATTTAAATAAAACTACTAACGCCATCTATTTAATATATAATATGAAAGCTGTATATCTTCTTTACAAAATGAGCCAATCATTAGAATCGATCAACGGAGTCTCAAGTTACAGCGCATAAAATGACAATACTTTTTGTCATCTCATCACAAAAACACGGAGCAACGGGCTAATTTTGTTTCAAACTTGGTAAAACTTTTACAGAAACATTTGAATTGATGAAGCAAGTTTATGGTGACGACTGCTCATCCTGTACACGTGCGTTCGTACGGTATAAGCGATTATAAACCGCTCACGATGCTTTGAAAGATGACGACCCAAAAAAAATAAAAATCGCCATGAGTTGGTGAAAAAGGCGCGTGAAATGATCGCTTACGATGCGAATTCGGCTGTGAGATGGAAATTTTGACAAAGGATTTAAACAAATGGAAAATCTGTGCTCGATTTTGTTCTCCACGCCTTAAATGAGGAACAATACATTGCTCGCGTTGATCGCGAATCATACCACACAAACACCATGTGCGATATGATTCTGTGCGGGGTTTACCGCGGATCCACGGGCGACAGTATAATTAATTATCTGTTGATGACAACTTAGTTATCGAAATACATATGCAGAATACTAACATTGATGTTGAAAGGGGTTTTATTTACCTTTTTAAATTTAATTTAACCAACCACAGTCTCCAGTAAAATTTACCTTAAAAAGTTACGTTATTTTTCCGACACACTGTGTATATGACTTACTTACTGAACAATCAAATATTTTATTATTATTTTTTGTAATTTCCTTGCGTTACAGATTCCAAATCAATAGAGCAGTTGTTTTTAATTAACCAACTTTCTCATGTAACCTTTTCAAATTTGTTTCAAAAATACGAGATTTCTTATACTGCAAGTAAAATTATCCACGTCTTTGTAGAAAACTCCAGAATGAGGAATCTTTTAGGTTCATAGAAGAGATAAGGCGCCAAAGTTTTAAAAACTATAACCCAAAAATTGCAGAAGCACGTTTTATTTTAAAAAAAAAGAAATACAGACGGTCAATGAAATGTATTCCAAACAAGATGTAATATTTTAAAATCAACTTTTCTTTATGTCGCATCAATATGACTTAATAACAAGCTTACGTCTACATAAAGAAAAATCGTTTTCTTTTCATAGTTTTTTGCGCAAACTACCGAGAAAGTTAATCATTTATCTTTTACATACACAGCGAAAGTTCCATTAGCAGGCATAAGTCGAGATGTTGAGTTATATGAATAGAATGCCGTTAATAATTAATAGACCTTATGACATTTACAATACGGACGAAACCGGGTTAATTTTTAGAGTATTATCGTATAAGCTATGGCACTATAGGAGGAAAGATGCGTAGATGGTGGAAAGCTGTCAGAAAACTAATATTACTGTGTGAAAATATGACTAGTGTCAACGAAAAGTTTAAATAAAAAAAGTATTGATGTCAGCCAACTTTCTACTGAATGGTACTACAACTTAGATGACGAAATATATTGGGATTCATAATCGGAATATCCATTCACGGCCACTTTTATTAACCAGGAGCTTCTGTCAAACGGACACTTTGCGTGGTTTCAAAATTTTGAATAGGGAATTCCTACATTCTCATTGAGTATTTAAATTACATGTCATCGGTAATCGAAGGTCAGCGCGTATACCTTCCTTGTGTGAAACTAAATCACCTAATTATCACACGTTAAATATGAAAGCCTAAACATAACAGAACAGAGTGACGGTAGTGAGTAATTTAGATGAAATCTTTGAATCACTGAGAGCAACATTTGTAATTCTTAGCTTTGGAAAAATTAGATATAAACCATACTTAATGTTATCTTCTTCTGGGATTTCGGGCTGGAACCACGTCACTGGTATAACTGCTGACGTTTCGTACGCACTCGTATGTGACATCTTCAGAGCTCAACTACTGCTACCGTCTGTCGTATTGAAACTGAGACACTGAGTTTCAGTGCGACAGACAGTAGCAGTAGTTGAGCCCTGAAGATGTTCCATACGAGTGGGTAAGAAACGTCGGCAGTTATACCAGGGCCGCGGTTCCAGCCCGGAAACCCAGAAGATACTATAGACTACGACCGCTGAAGTCTACGTACCATACTTAATGTTTTAACGGATTATTTTCAAATAGCTACTTGATTCTATACAAATATCGGCCCCAAAAAGAATCCTAACCTTGAAACAAAAGATTGAGATTATCGAATATTAGAACGCAACAAAATTTAATTTTCAAAGCACAGACAACAAAAATAATTGCAGACAAAGATGAAAACCTACAAGATTGGTAATCAAATGAAAATCCTGAATTTAAATGATGCTTCCTCAAAATTGAAGGGGTTAAAATTGAGCAATCTTACGAATGGTTGTCGAGAGCCATAAATAAAAACATACCCTTTTTAAGAAGTTTAATAAAAACTAAAGCTAAAGAAATAGCTAAATTAGGGAATACTGATTCTTCTGCCTCTATTCAATAGCTAGCCAAATTTTATAAAAAGACGACATTTATTATCGTGATTTCCGACAGTGAGGCTAGCACAAGTCAAGATTTCGGCAGTTTTATGAACAGAATGCTGTTAATAATTAAGACGTTGTAACATTTGCAATGCGGACGAAATCCGGTTATTTTTTAGAGTATTATCATAGAAATTATGGCACTAAAGGAGGAAAGATGCGTAGATGGTGAAAAGCTGTCGGATGACTGATACAGTGTGAAAATATGACCGATGATCATGAAAAGTTTAAATAAAAAAAATATTGATGTTAACTTCCTACCGAATGGTACTAGAACAAGAAATTTTTGATGACGAAATATATTATAACAGAATTAGGTTTGAGAATAAGGAGATCGTATTATTTTTGAATAACGCAGTTCCACATCCAAATGTATCCTTAGAGAATATTAAATTTGTTTTCTCGTCACCAAATACAACATATTACTAATCCATAGACAGCACTTTCCAGACATCTTCACAGATTAGCCTCCGTTCAAATTAATGTTGCGCATTTGGTGACATTTCAAGAGCATAATCAACTATGAGCTGCTACCGAATAATCAAACAATCGATTCAGTAAAGTACTATGAACAACTTGACAATTTCAAATGAACTCTTGCTAAAAAAATGGCCTGCGTTAGTTTACAGATTTCAAATTATATTTCATCGTGATAACCCCCAAGACCCCACACATATGTAACCACCGTAAGGAAGTTGGCATATAACCCAGATATTGCACCATTCGATTTTCATTTGTTTCGCTTTCTACAATATTTTTTTAGGGAGAAAAATGTCAAATCTGCGGAGGACATCAAAATCATCCTCGGCAGATTTTTTGAGAGTAAAAATGAAACCTTTCGGAGAGATGGCATGAAATTGCCTGAACATTGGACCAAAGCGATAGAAAATAATGGACCATACAATTTACATTAGAGTTCTTCTCTTTTAGAATATTTCGTTGGATAAATGGTATAAAATAGAATGGACTTATAACAACCCTATACCAATATTTTAGTAACGCTACTATATAAACAAAAAAGCATAGTAAAAACAAAATCTTTGACATACTTATATGAATAATTACATTTCTATTTGTGATCTTTATATATACATAAAACTAACGAATTAAATAAAATATTCTTGCTTCTAAAAAAAATTTATTTTCCCATTAAAAATATTGATAAAATTTAACATCTTCACCCAGCCGTTCTCTTGTAATTGCTTCAAACAAAACCATATTCGAATCATATAATGGTGGCTAACTAATTCGATCCTTTACACTGTTTAAAATTAAAAAAATTGAGATCGTAATAAAATAAAATAAATTTAAATTAAGATAGGTGGTAAAAATCCGAAAATTACTCGAAGTTTTTGTATAACAAAAAGATTACAATTCCTTAAAATTCTATCATAAATCCCACTGTATATAATAAAACAAATAATCGTAAAACTAATACGCATTACGCATATATATACAAATGTAAAATAATAATAGTATAAAATGTCTTTGGTAAAGGAAAATATACAAAATGTACACTTTTATAAATGGTTTCATTTTAAAAAAAATCTTTTTTAAAGCCACGAGGGCCTGGTCATCGAATCATACGGTTGTCGCATACTTAACGCGGGATGATGATAACTTGCGGGATAGGCACCTGGTCCCAAGAGTCCCTGGTGCAGAACACCAGCTTGAAGGTACTGCTGATAAAGCGGCGAACTCGGATCCATCAGCGAAGGTTGATGAGGAGACATGAAAGCGCCGCCCAGAGGATAGCTCGGTGGCCTCGGCTGCGGCGCCCCCAAAAACGGATAGGTGGGCGGCGCTTGATTCGTGCTGGGTTGGTGGGCAGTTCGTACAGGTTTCTCGGCGGTTTCCGGTGTGGACCTGTGGTGGGCGGCCGCCGCCGCCGCCATGTAGTAATTAGGGGCCGACCGGAAGTCCTCCAGGAAATTGGGATATGCATCTTTATCGCCGTAAAGACCGCCACTCAGGCCCAAACCGGTTGGACCGGGTCCGAAATTGAACGCACTGCCGGGTACCACGCTCGTCGTTTTTAGTGATATTGCACTCGGTTCTAGGGACGTGGTGTTCTTGAGACCAGCGTACGATTGGAAGCCCTGACTGGGAGTGCTGCTGGTTGTGTTCGAAGTGGATTCTGCAGGACCGGTGGGAGGCGTAGCTGAAAAAAAGATTAATATAAGAATGACCTTATTTACTATACTTTTTCACCACAATGAGCAAACTGTATTTTAGCCAACACATAAAATGGGAAGCCTTGTAATAATAATACGCTCAAAATTGAAAGTCACTATAAAAGCTTAATAATAGAGACAAGATTTTTAAGCTTTTATTAACTAAAGTTAGATATCTTGTATTGACAATATAACACAAATGAATTTAATTCAACAATCCGAACTGATGCATCACCCAGAATGTTATTACTTCTAACATTGCAATAGTACGCGAAATTTTGGATATAATAATTTTATTTTCTATTTTTATTTTTAATTTCATTCGAATAAAAATGTTACTTAATTTCTAAATTTAAAAGTATTATAATTCTCAGAGGGAGGTCTCGATACTTTATGGTATTTATATTAATTTAGTTTCAAATATATTTATGTCTATTTTCCCTTAATGTATTATTAATGTAGTTGTTACAAAGGATTTAATTATACAAGGGATAAAATGTTAGGGCCCAATGGTTCCACCGAATGCAAAAGTGTATAATCAAAAAGGCGAGTATTTTGACAAACCAAAAAAAAAATATCAGAATACAAAGGGCACAGGGAAAGTTTTGCAATATGACGCAACAATGAATCGTAGGAAGCTGCTTGTTGAGACAGGTTCATACGTGCATAGTAGCCGCCACGCCATGTCGATGAGCTCAGTTATTCATTAGCAGTGAGAGTGTAAAGTGCTTGGCATGCCATCGTGGTGACGAAATGAGATAAGGACAGTTTTGCGTTATAAACATAGACCAGTGCTTCGAAGAAATTCCTCTTGCACTAGGTGATGTTTGTCCATATTGCACAACGATATTCAGGTGGTATAGAGAATTACAAAGGGGAAGTTTAACTATGGAGGATGCTGAGAGGCCGGGGAGGCCACGGACGTTAGTTACGGCGGAAAACGTTACTACTGTGAGGAAAATGCTTGGCGAGGACAGGCGAGTGACCTACCAACAGATAGAGGGTACTTCAGATCTAAATGCACCAGCAATTCGTTCGATTCTGCATGATCATTTGCACGTGAAGAAACTTTGCTCCCTGGGTGCCGCATCTACTGACTGAAGAGCAGGCAGATGACACGACATGTGACTTGGTGCCGGGAAATGCTAAAAAAAGTTTAATAAGGAACAATCTCGGTATGTGAACAACATCGTGACAGGTGACGAGACTTGGCTGTACTATTACGATGTGTCGACCAAAGCTCAAAAAAAGTTTGGGTCTTTGATGATGAGGACATACCCGTACTTGTCAGAAAATCCCAATCTGTAAAGAAGAAAATGGTAGCTGTATTTTTCAAATCGAGTGGAATTGTGGAACGCGTAGTTTTGGACACAGAAGAGTCACAGCTAAGTGGTATACTGAACAGTGCCTGCCTAAAGTTATTGGATCTACGAAGAACCTGCGGCCAAAATCAAGAATGGACACCTGGTTCCTCCACCACGATAATGCTTGAGCTCACCGCGTCGAAGCCTGCACCGAATATTTGACCACGACAGGATTGACACTTCTCGAGCACCCTCCCTACAGTCCAGATTTTGCTCCCTGCGACTTTGCACTGTTCCCGCATGTGAAAATGAAGCAAAAGGGAGGCGGTTTTCCAGTGATGAGGACCTTCTGCGGGCTTGGGACAACGGATGTGTTTTACTCCCGAGTGAAACTTGGCAGAACTAGTTTAAAGATTGGTTTCGGAGGATGGGGAGGTGTATTGAGTGTAGAGGAAATTACTTTGAAAAAATTAAATGAACAAAGCTGTATTGCAAAACTTTCCTAGTACCCTTTGTAAATCTTAATCGAGGTTACAATGCTTGTGATCACCTTCTCAGTAAGAGTAACGGCTTGGGCAGACGAAATTTTAAACCTGATAATAAACTTACTAGTAAGTCTATTTCTTCACGATTAAAAGTCTCAGACGAATGATTGACGACTAGTGTTTCTTTTATAGGAAATATATCAATAGTATTTTATAATGGCGGGCAAAACTGTTTGAATTTCTCATTTACACTCTTAATTTTTCTATCTGTTTTACGTAGATCCACGTGTGACACTGTGATTATCTGCTGGTGATGATAACTTAATTGTCGAAAGATATATACACAATTCGAACATTAATGTGGCAAGCGTTTTATTTACCCTTTTTGATTAATAATAAATTTGATTTAAAATAAATGTTTGAAATATTTTTTTAATTATTTCTCTACCGATGATACGCATATTTTGAAATCCTATAATTTTTATAGTTGAAATAAAGAAATGCTTGTTGCACGATAAAGAGCACTAAATTACCTTAATCAATTAAGATGAATATAACCTCTTTCTACAATAATTTTCGTATTCTGTACACGTTTTTCGACAACTATGTTGTCATCACCACAGCCTCTATTAAAACTTACTAATTTACCTGTTTTATTATTTTTTCTTTTCTTGGTTTTCTTCTCTTGTACCTGAGGTATGCTGACAGACTTCTCCTGAGGCATGACTCCCGTATTTTGTAGTTCCGATGTCGGTCTGCCATACAAAGAATTATTCACTTGCACATTCTCCCTATACGGTATCGTAATATTGGGTTGCGTGAACATGGGCAAACCGGACGAACTCGTAGCTATGGGCTTAGTCAACATGTGAACGGGTGTCAACGTCTTTTCGGGATAAAATGACTGACCCGTCGTTTGCAAGCTTGCCAGCATCCTGTCGTCGGTCTGAAATCTGTCGACGATGTGCGATAAATTTCCCATGTTTCCTCTTAAATTCAACGACTGGTCCACGTCCAAAGGGGACGCGTTATAATTTGGTCTGGGTATTGTCATGTCTGACGATTTATAATTACTAGAGACATCTAGAGGTTGCGATAGTCGAGTCGGTAGAGTTTCGCTGGTCGATCTTACGGTTTGCAGTATGTTACCCCTGTTTATCGTTGATAATTGGGGAGTTTGCATGTTATTATTGGTGTTGACCTGCTTGTAATTCATATTCATCATATTTGGATCTGAGTAGCGCATCACCAGATTTGGAGATGTTATATTTTGATTGTTGCTTGCGGCAGTAACTTGAGGTATACTTTGTACAGGAGCCGTTGTCGGTGTTGATCTCGTAAAATTCAAATCGGATCTCGTATATGGAGTGGTACGTTGAAACCCAATATCACCAGCTGCATATCCCATATTAGTATATTTCGTCATATCTATGGTCCTTTCCGATTCCAAAGACCTCGTTGATGGTATATTTAAGGGATACCCCATCTCTGATGTAAAATTATAATTACCCGTCGTCATGTAAGTATTATTTCTTGCAGAGTTTTGGGTGACTTCTTCCATATTTTGCTCTCTTTCCGTCGCGTTTTGGGGTGTTTGAGTAGGTCTTGGATCCGGGATATTTTGATGATACGGTTTGGGGGATTCCACACTGGCTGGGCTCAAGCTGTGTTGCGAGTTTTGATTCGGTTCGATATCATGCCGATCTATCAGCAAATTCAATTCCATATTTCTGTGTCCGGCAAACTGTTCTTGTTGACTTTTCTGCTGAAGATCGAAACGATTAGGGGACCCAGTGATTTCGTTATCGTTATAAGCTCTCTTTTTAACGGGAAACATGGTGGTTTGCATTGGCTTCTCCGCGATTCTATTCTCCAGGTTTGGCGACAGTTGCTGCTGAGGAATCGGGGAATTCGGTTGTGGCGAATGCATTTGTGTATTGGATACTGGCGAGCTCGCATAATTCGGATTAGAAACAGGGGAGTTCGCGTAATTCGGAACTATCTTCATAGGGTATTGTTGTTTATCGTACGAATAGGAATTCGTTGGGTCTATATTAGATTGGGTGGAGTAACAGGGACTTTGTGAATAGTAAGGGGGATTCCCGTAGGAATAAGTAGAATTTTGGGTGGGGGGAGTGTAAACGTGTTCGGAATATTGCGTATAGGGTGACTGCGGATTGTCTCTAGGGCTACACGATTTGTCGGGACTACTTTTCGTCGACACGGTATCTTGATAAAATCCTACACGCATCTGCCCATTAAACGTAGGATACGGCGTAGATTTTGGAGATACGTCCGGTCTTGGGGATGCCATTATGGGAGAGGCACCCGACGGTGATTTGTGGAGGGGCGACGGGTAAGGTGCTGGATAAGATAACCTCTCATCTATTCCGACACGGGGCGAGTCCATATCTTGTGAAAACGAAGATCTTTCAGACATACTGCTACCCGTACTGATTTTCCTTTGTCTGCTGATAGGTTGACCGTGGGGTATTATAGGGCTATCAGATGTAGGAGAGGGATCACCAGGCGGTACCACTTTTTTCACATCATCTTTCTTCTCGTCGACTTTCTCATCTTTAGCGTCCACTTTGGAATCGTTTTTCTTTTGCGTGGGTTGCACTTTTGGCGCACCGAACGCCTTAAACCAGGCACTTAAATTTGGTGTTGCTTTACCAGGACTGGAATCCGATTTAACCGAGACCTTCTCGGTTTTAAGATTGGAGTCTGCTGGTTTGATCGGCACTTCCGTAACTTTCTTCGCATCGGAGACTTCGTCTATCTCAAGTTTTTCTTCTTTGACTTCTTCATTTTTGTCGACCTCATCTTCTTTTTTAGGATCGTCGACGAATTTATGCGCTCCGAAACTGTCAAGAACGGAACCCAAACTTAATTTTGGAGCACTGTCATCCGTCTTCACGATCAGAGAATTTTTAGTATCCTTCGTTTTGGATAAAGGACCCAATGGAAACAATTCGTCGGGTTTATTCGTATTTTGTATGTTCGAAATCAAATTGCCTTTGCTTTTCCCCGGTTGCAATCGATCTATGGTCCTCTGCACCTCGCGTCGTCGAAATAACTTCGATGGATCTCTCTGAAACGGTTTCTTTTTGGGAAACTCTTTCAGTGCCTCCTTTTTCGGAAAAACCTTTTCGGCTTTCTTCCGGAGATCCTGTTCCATTTTAATATCGAAATCGTCCAGACTAGAGAAATGAGACGGGGAATTGCTAGCGGAACTGAATTCCGAAAATTTCGGCGTATCATCCAGCCATTTATTGATATCTTTCAAGGTTTGTTCTGTGGCTAAAGTCAACGCTTCCATCGTCGCGTTTTTGGCACTCACGCTACTATTAGAGCTTTTCTTGTCTTGTTTTTTATCTGACTGGATACTATCAGCAGTACTGCAAGCATCATCTAAATCTACAGGACTTTTAGGTTTTACAGCTTTCGCCTTGTTAATCTTACGTTTATTTTTCTCAGGTTGTTTGGTCTTATTATCGTCTTTATTCTCTTTCATTTTGTCGCAATCCTTCAACGGTTTCTCTTTCAATTTATTAGAAAAATCACTTTTAGCCTTCAATTTCTCGATGGTCTCCCTAAGCTTATTGTGTTTATCTTTATGGGTCGATGGTGATGGCGAACGATCTTTCAAAAACTTCATATCGAAATCGTCCTTGAACACATCTTTCCACCTATCGTGTTTCGCGAAAGAGTTGTTACTTTTTTCTCCGTCACTCAAAACGGTGTTAACTTTTTTATTGTCCCTCTTAGGCGAGAAATCGAACCTACAGTCGGGAGAAGATGGTGGCCAAGATGGCGGAGGTGAACTGCTCCACCTTTCCCTACTGGGACTCCGACTACAACTTTTACTCCTCGACCTACGGGGACTCGGAGATAGCTTTTTAGGTGGCTTTTTCGTTTTAGAATTCTTTGGATTTTTCTTTTTACCAGATTCGTTTTTGTTCTTCAATTCCCCTTTCGATTTTCCGCTTTTTTGATGTTTCTTATTCACTTTAACAACTTGATTTTCTTTTTTAGAATGTTTTTTATTGACGGTAGCAGTGGCAGTTGTGGGGATCACCTCTTCGACGACTTCTCCGGGATCACTTTCTTTACTTAATGAATCCGCTGAAACCGATCTTTCTCTTTTCTTGTCCGTTTCGGCCGCCAGAGTCGGCTTTCTTTTGGTAGTCGAACTAGAATCGCTCTTTTTTCTTTTGTTGTTTAATTTCGCTGCGTCTTTATTTTGGTCGGGGTATTCGACGGCTATTTCTTCATCTGTTGAAGTTATTTCATCCAAATATCGTTCTGTGATCCGTTCGAACACTTTCTGCAAGTTGTCGACCATCTTTGTGTATTCTGCAAAACAAAAAAAAGGTAATTTTATGACAGTTTATAACTATACTCGATACAAAGGCTTGATGACAAAAATATTTATAATTATAAAAATTACTATTGCTTTTTAAAAATATTCTTTAGACTTTTACATCTTTTCAGTGATATTAAGACAATTATCACAGTATTTTTCTCATTCAAAAGATTGTACACTCAAAATTTCATATTGTAAAGTTTCAACTGCATCTTCTGATGTTGAAAGCCATTGAGTGCGCAAGTGATTTTTGAATCTAAATGAACACCGAAAATAACTAAAATTAAAAGATTTAGAAATGAATATAAGTAATATAAGATGATGGCAAACGAAGCAAAAGAACACAAAGTAAAAGTGGACGGCTAATTACAATAACGGATTAAAAGTTATGTATATCTAGAAACTGTAATAGACTACAACAGAAAAATGGACAAGAAAATAGCACTGGAATGCACATTCTTTGGAGAAAGAGAAGTTCCTAACAAGATCTAAACCCACATACACAAAAGTGTTGTAAGACCATCCTTGGTACACGGGAATGAACCATGGACAATAACGAAGCAAGATTAAAGTAATAACGGAATCAACAGTGATGGAAGAAATGGATGGAGATAATACCGATTAAAAAAATAATTGAAGAAAGACAAATGAGTTGGCTAGGATACATACAGAATTTCCAGGAAAGCTTTCTAAGTAAAAATACCCGGAAAAATCAGGGCAGAGCGCTCACGGAGAAGTGGGAAGAGCAACTTAGGCAGATAAATTGATCCAGAGGAATTAACCGGAGGGAAATAGATATAACAGCGCAAGACAGGAAAGTCTGGAAGAGGTTAATTAGAAATAACTAAGAACGTAATATGATAAATAGTCCGACACCTAATCGTTACGTGGGTTGTCTTTTAAGTTTTGCATATAAAACTGGAATAAAACAAAAGATAGCTTTTAAAGACTATTGACTGATGTTTTTTCGAAGTTTTCTCCACGAAGATTAATGCACTTTTGCAATCGCTCGAACCAACTCTGAAAGGAGTTGTTCCACTCGTTTGTTGGTACAGTCAAAATTGCGTTTTTGAAGGCATCGACTGCTTCTTCTGACAATTGGAACCTTTGTCCACAGGGCCGGACTGTACAGAGGATGATTGAGAGGACTTGCGTGCTCTGTGCGAACTTGCATTGTCTTGATGGAGGATGTTCGCCGTTCGGGGTTGGTTTTTCGAAGTTCAGCAATGACTTGCGACAAAGAAATAGTTGTATACCAATCAGCAGTAGCAGTTCTTTGATCTTGTAGAGGAATTGTTGCTACATGACCTGCGTTCGGGACAAATGTCGCGACCATCTTTTTGGAAACATTTCGAGAACGGATGACTTTTGTCGGCTTTTCTTCATCTTGGAACACCCAAACAGACGAAGGACGTTTATTTTCTGGCTCATATGAGTAAATCCAAGATTGATCACCACTGACAATGTTGTACACGTTTTTCGAGTTTCCGACGTTGAAGCGATCTAGAGTTTTTTGACACCAATTCACTCTAGCTGCTTTCTGTTCGTCAGTCAACTGATGCAGTATCCAACAGGAAACTAATTTTTTTACACACAATTATGCAAAATTTCTTGAATTGAGGTCTTTGGAATCCTCGATAGTGCTTCAATCTGGCAATACGTCACATGTCGATCTTCGTTGATGATCTTGCGCACAGCATCGATCTTTTCTTGAGTGAGTGCCGTTTTTGGTGAACCTGCTCTTGGATCGTCGCTAAGACTAATCCGTCCAGGTTTGAATTCTCCATACCAACGAGAAATTGTTGACTGATGTGGTGCTTCATTGCCGAAAACAGAAACTAACTCGGCGAGACATTTTTTGTAGATATGTCTTCGAAAACTATAAAAAAATTATTCCGCGAAAATGTTCTAGGTTTAATTCCATTCTTCAACTAACTTGTCAACTTGTCAAGTTCGTTGTAGCTACAACATTACACGTATCGCACTGAAACTTTGAATTTAGGTTAACTAAAGATGAGGGTTAATTTTGAGTACTGATATTTGATTAGTGGCGCCCTCTATGTCCCAGTATGCAAAACTTAAAAGACATTCCAAGTATAAAGACGTCTGATTAAATAAAATAAAGTGCCTCCTCATAATACCCGTAAATCTCCCTATAGTTAGGTTAATAAGACTTTTATATCTGGTGCCAAGGATTATCTTCAACACAATAGGAAGATATTAAAATAATTAGTTATATATTTTCTTTATTTAATATACAATTTTTACTGTATGTATATATATATATATATATATATATATATATATATATATATACAGACTTGTTCATTCTAGAATTAGATATGCGCTGTCCACAAGTGGAAAGAGTGCAGTTAGGTTAAAGCGCGCGAGAAAGGAGGATAGAATATCTCTCACTGGCAGTTTCGTTTTCTCCCACTTTTGTATTGCAAACAACTTCCCCTACTTTCTCGCGTGAACCTTCTTATTCTAGTAAACAAATATCTGAAGTAGTTGACGTAAAACCTCTAACAGTTCGTCGTATTCTACACTAGGATTTTTAAAAGTTTCTTTTAATTTTTTCATTGTTTGAAAATCTTTTTAATTTTTAGAATTTTCTATTTCATTTATTTCAAGAATATTTTATTAGTTTCACGCCAAACGGCAAAACATTTCAAGAAAATAGCCATGTTGCATTTTATTAAAAGATTCAAATAAAATGCATCAAATAATTTATACAATTCAAAAATGTAGGTACGTATTGTCAATGCATAATGATTTACAGCCCCGACCTACACACATCATGTCGCTGGTGAAGACTGATTTCAGACATTCTCACGCGTAACACGCGAGAAAGTAGGGGAAGTTGTTTGCAATACAAAAGTGGGAGAAAACGAAACTGCCAGTGAGAGATATTCTATCCTCCTTTCTCGCGCGCTTTAACCTAACTGCACTCTTTCCACTTGTGGACAGCGCATATCTAATTCTAGAATGAACAAGTCTGTATAATCCAAAATAATAATGTTCGTCGGGTATTCGGTCACTGTTACGAAAATGAAAAACCAATCTTTTGCTTTATACTCTATATTTCGCTATAAATTTACAGCTTCATCAGGAGTTCTGAAACAATACCATCTACAACATCTTAATCATGTCACTAATTATTATCTTTTTCTTACAAAAAACTAGACTAATTTAAAAATCATTAAAATGTGATTTGCCATACTATACTAATCACTTATGTGCTGAGTCATTGCAAACTAGGCAATAACTCGTGTGCCTCGGCTACAATGTCAACAATAATGATCACAATTTTGATTTTAACAATCCCGTCATTTTAGAAACAGAAAACAACTACAAGAAAAGAATATTCTTGGAAATGGCTCACATCTGTAAAAATCCAAACACCATAAATTATAAATCTGATATCAACCAGTTAAGTACAATCTATTGCAATCTAATATAATGAAAGTCAAGTGTCACACAGATTAATTCTTTATCACATTCATATATTTTTTGTTTTTATTATGCACCTCGTATATTAGTTCTTTTAAAGCCTAGCACTTTGTTCAGATTTCACTGAACAAAGTGTATTTATCATTCAGGAATATCCTGAATAATATTATTTCCATTTTTGTGCATTTATTTTATTATTGTATATTTACATAGGTTCAATATCGTAAGTTTTAATCATCTGGAAAACCCGCAGTTTATCATAATGCTAGTACAATAATTATAATGATAGCCGATAATAATCTCTGTTCTGAATTCATTATGTATTACAAGGGTCGAACCTTTATTATTTATAATGCATTTCAGATTGTTTGCAATAGGTGAAAGGCGGATTATAAGTAATACCTTTTTCTTTTATATAGAATTTACAATTTAGTTATAGCAAGCAATTACATTCCTTCTAGGAACTATTTTGTAAACGTGCCTTTATCTATATTATTATACTTAAGGGCTCGTCTAGAATTGTTTTCATTATTGTTGGCTTGAATAACTAAGTTTAGTTCTACAACAACTGTCGTACAGGCTGTACAAGTTCTCCACGTTCCGATTTAGCGTACGTGAAAATATACAACACAAATAAAAGTTAGATCGAAATAAATAGTATAAGTGTTTAATCTGTCTTTTATTTAAAATAAAAAAAAGTGAAAACCCAGCGCCGCAATTCTAAACACACTTTTCGAAAAAAGGTTTCCCTTTTTTAGGATTTTACACGGAAAATAGTTTATTTTGAGATGCAAGTTATTTGGGGAACATGCTCTTAACTTTACCTACCACTGACACTAGTAAATCAGTCTAGTTTTTTGTAAGAAAAAGATAATAATTAGTGACATGATTAAGGATGTTGTACATGGTATTGTTTCAGAACTCCCGATGAAGCTGTAAATTTATAGCGAAATATAGAGTATAAAACAAAGGATTGGTTTTTCATTTTCCTAACAGTGACCGAATACCCGACGAACATTATTATTTTGGATTATCATATACACGGTCGACCAAAGCACTTTTAACAAATATATATATATATATATATATATAAAATTACAGATGGCTCTAAATCAGATGCACCGTAGTGTACTACCAAGTAACAAAGACTAATTAAATTGCTGAAATGTTCAGTATTATTGATTTTATCCTTACTTCCTATCAAATAATCTTTCGTTCTAACAAAAAAAAAAACTCTTACCATTGTCAGCACCATTGTACAACCTACAATTGTCCACGATCAATTGAAAGTCGTCACGGAACTTCGAGAAAGTCTTATAGTAACCCCGATCGAGTCTCTCCTCCATACTCTGCAGGTCCATCGGTTTCCTAATAACAGAATAATAATTCGGCGCGTACTCTTCCTCAACGGGCTCAACGAACGGCCAGGCGTCATTGTGGTTCTTCACGTGATCCAGTATTTTATGCATTCCGGTCTGCAGATCCTCGTCTGTCTGTCGGAAACTACAAAACACACCAATTCAATTCAAAATTACATCGATCTAAGTGACCTTACATCGTCACTCCTTACAGAACAACTGTCAGTCACTCAGTAACACAAATAAAACAGATTCATTTTGTAATTAGTTTCGGAACATGTAATAGCAACTTACGTAGGTGGAGTAGGGGGAGGTCTCGGGAATTTATTTTTCTGGACGGGTTCTGGGAGACGGGCATGTAAAGTGCAATTAAAAAGGCCAAAATTCCATTTTTCAATAAATATTTTATTGTTCGACTACCAAAAATAAACATTTCTTTCCCACACTTAATTTGAAAAACACTAAAGCTCTCAAACTACTACAATAGGTGTCTCTGCTGTTTCTTTTTGTAAATTTGAATTGTTTTACTTGCTACTTTGTTAATCGAGGAGATTCTGGAAAATTTTGGGAGCATTTATGACATGCAATACGTATATCGTAATATGCAAAGTTACGAGGGGGATAGATAAAAATAAATTAATAAATATCATTCTTTTATATTGGTAATGCATATTATTTCATCTTCCAGCAAATATTCTCTTTTATGCTTACAAATATAATCAAAACTGCGTGCAAAAACTAGACATACCACCGTTTTAATCAATTAAACGTCCTTGAGTTTCTGCGTATTTCTTTTAATACATTGTGTACTACCCGTTTCACTTCAAATTTTAAAATAAGCAATGGCACAGTTTAAACCACTAAAAAAACCTATTTAAATACGCATACAATAATTAATACCAATTTATTAGCCTTAAAATTACTTGAAAAGTTAAATTCAAACCGTAGATCAAATATTGGTGTCTCTTACAGAGTTTCAACCGAAAGAACGCTGTAATTTTACACAAAACTAATTTGAGGTATTACATTTACTTCTTTCAATCTTTTTAAATAAGAAAACGAATACACAGGCGTGTCTTGACATGTTTACGCATGTGTGAAAGCGATCTTCGCTGGAGTGATTTGAAGATTTGATATTTCAATTGTCGTCTGAAATGAAAACACATCACAATATGTTAGGGATAGAGATTTGGGGGGCCGTAGTTCAATTAGAAAGTAGAAGAACACAATAAAGTGTTGCTGAATGTTTGGAGTGACGCAAAGTGACCAGACTTTAGAATCTGTATGCGTCAGAATGTGTAATAGTACCAGGTTGTTCAATAAGTTTTGTCGTTCGACAAGAGATGGCGCTATTAGATTCGTCGTTTTAAAAAAGTTGTATTCTAAAAATTGAACTACTTTTTTAGAAACACATGTAAAGCTTTCTCATTTTATATTTTCTCTTTCGTATATTTACAGGTGTCCAAAGTTGATGTGTCACGGTATTTTTTTACAATAGAAAAAATTGAATATGGTGCAGTTATAACATTCTTACTTTGGAAGGTGTTGAAGACTCTTCACCTTCAATTCGAACAGTAGAAATATGGGTTTCTGAATTTAAACGTGATCGTACAAGTCTTGAAGACGATTCACGTGAAGGACACCCGAATCGTAACAAAAATACAGGATATTGTTTTGAAAGATAGTCGATTGACGGAGAGATATTTAGTAGAAGGCCTAGGCATCTCATTAGGCAGTGTTAGCAATGTTTTGGCTGAAGTATTGAGTTTCAGAAAGCTGTGTGCAAAATGGGTGCCCCACTCGTTAACAATGGAACAAAAACACATTCCAATGCAGCATTTGAAGCGTTTTAGAAAGAATAAAAACGATTTTGTGCGTCATTTCATCACTATGGACGAGACTTGTGTTTACCACCATGATCCTCAATGAAAGCAAGAAGCTAAGGAGTGGTGTGAATCCGGTACTTCGGCTCTGAAGCGAGTTAGTGCGGATCCAGGGGTTGACACTGTGATTATCTGCGGGTAATGATAACTTAGTTGTCGAAAAACATGTGCAGAATACGAACATTGATGTGGTAACGAGTTTTATTTGCCTTTTTTTATTAAATCATACACATACACTACTAACCTATATTTTTTTTATAAGAATTATTGTAACAAATATTGAATTTCTGTATTTTTTTCTACTCTAAAAATGCAGCATTTTATATTCTCCCAACATGATCACGTTAAAACTTAAATAAACAAGTTAAAATACAACTGTGTGTTCATGTACGTGTTTACCTATATACTGAAACCAAATAATGACTTAAATCACTTCTTTTTTTTTCAAATTTATTATCGTTTTTATGAAATATTATTGTGAGTTATGTATTTGAGATTTATGCAATTACAAACTCCGCTTGGAAAAGGTCTATTAACGGTGAATGTTAAGGCCATCAAAATACTTAGTGGAACTAATGGACGTGTTACAGTTTACAAAAATTTAAATAAAACTCTTATAAAGGCAGAAACAATAATTGAAACAGGTTTCATATTTTAAAATCCTAGAATAATACTTCGATAGTCAAGTGCTTATTTAAATTGATATCAACAAAGTATTAATGGATAATGATTTTTGACACACCGTGTATAGTATGTACCATGTATAATATGAGTATATAATATTTTAATAATTCGTCGCAGTAAAAAAATATTTGCTGAAAATGCTAGTTACAATATATACACCATTTTTTTCGAACTTGTGTGACGTACTTAAAATTCTTTAGATGTTATATGTTCAATATTGAACTACAGTCAACAAATATGTTCCAATGATGGAAGTAATGAAAACGAAGTTTCTGTTTTAATAAAAAAAAAGCTCTCAAAAAGAATAAATAAAAAGTGTATCCCTCTTTTAAATATTAAATTTGTATATTGAGGTAGTTTGGAACATGATTACATTCATCTACCCGTATATAGTAAAAACAGCGTCCCTATGGTCAAGGAACTATACTCAGAGATGTTTGCAAGAAATATATGCTATATATAGAAAAGACATAGTTGCGTATTACTTGTAAAAAGGAAACTCAGATGAGCCCTTGTAAATATATTTTGTTTTTATTGCATTTCTGATTTTGTTTTATTTTGTTCAACATTTACTTTGAATTTTGAATATTAATTTTTTGCTTCGTTTTGTCATTTGTAATGGTGTCTCGTAAACTGAATGCCTTCATATAAAAGAGCAACCATAATTGTCTTCCCAAAAAATTGTAGAAAAGTTTGTCACACCAACCACGATTCGCGCTGTTTTAAAGTACCACAGGTATCATTCTTATAAATTGACAATTACAAAAACAAGTTGAATAAAGGAGGATAAATTTCAAGGAATGAAATTTTGCGTAAAAGTAATTGAAGAATATCGTAACCTTAACGATTACATTAAAAACATTTTATATACCGACGAAACTTCCTTCTTTTGAAAAGTAATAGGAATATTCAAAGGAGACTAATATTTATTGTACAGCACTGGGAACTGCTGTTATAAATATCTATATCAACTTTCGATGACTGAATGTAGCTCAGATACCCTCACTAGTCTCTCAACAAATGCATCCTACAAACAAACCGCTGACCAAAGGGACGTTGTTTGTACTGTATACTGACCTATGTAAGTTGAACTAGGTTTATTTACTTTTTAAAGAAAATTGATTACAAAAATTGTTTTTTCTATCAAAATTAATAAAATGATACAACAAAACCATCTAGCTATAATGTATAACCATTTTATTAACAGAATTGAAAAGTCGTTGTACATTTGTAGAGTTAATTTGTCTCCATCGTTTGTTCGATAACTCTGTTATTGTACCTTGTAAATTTGTTACATATCATCACTTTATATTACGTCTTTTTTGTCCAAATCTTTATTTTATAATCTGCTTCTTACATTTTATTTTGCGTAAGCAACCCTTTGTAATTGATCTTCGTTTTCTGCTAGAAGAATGCCGTCTGTGCAACATATTCAGTTAATATAACTTTTTTCTAACATATATCTATCCAAACCCTTGATGTGCTTAATGATTATAGAGCTCAGTGAGTCATCTTATCTAACATACTTTAAAGTCATTTGAAATAATTTTACATCGATGTAATCTATACAGATTTTAAAAAGGATTTTGATCTGATTGGCCATTACATTCTTTTTGAAAATATAGCCGTCATAGGTCTGTCAACTACCTGGACTAAACTCTACTTTTTTAGCAGGAAATAGTTTGTCGAATATCCCTGAAGCCAGTTACACACATTTGTTTCTTTACCAGGTGTTCCTCAAGGGTCCAATTTAGGACCCTTATTATGTTGGATTTTTATAAATGGTTTTAATAACATAATTGATTGCGAAACATTTCTTTGTTATGGGTGTTTCAACGTTTCACAAAATTGTAAATGCCGGAGACTATTTGAAGAGGATCTGGATGCAATTAGTGTTTGGTACCAAGAAAAGCATCAATCAAAGCTCAATTCAAGCAAACACTAAGCTATGAGTTATGTTAAAAAAGCTAAGGTTAGAATATTTTATTATATCCTAAATATCACGTCGCTTCAACTCTGTTCAACTGATCTAGATGTAACTTTTAATAACACATTAGCGCATAAAAAATGTATGAATGCATTTAAAAACAGTATATATTCGGCTGTCTTATACCATGATTTAAGTTTTAATATACGTCATTGGTATGGTATTTCATCTATCGAATAAGTATTAAACAAATTGAACCAATCCAAAGCAAGTATTTTCGAAATTGATGGTGTTTGTGTGATGGTACATGTCCTGCAAAGGGTTTCGATTATTTCCGAATTCGGATTCCATGTTACTTTGTGGAGCATTAAAAATTCCATTTTGAACGCCAAAACTTTACATGTATAGGCGACAGAACTGATTTAACTACAGACCTGTTTCTTTATTGTCTAACTTCTCTGAGGAATTCGGGCAAATTAGATGTATGAGTCGTTATTAAGATGGTTCTATCTGTTCGTGGGTCAGAGTATAATTGTAATACAACGTGTGAAAAAACCTGAAAATTGTCGAAAAATGCATTTCTTCTCGCGAAAAGAATTCGTAATTTTCGTCACAATAAGTTCGAAAACGCCCTCTGTACCGAGTACATTGTGATAAATATTCAAGCATTACTCCTTCCTGTCTACTAGTGAAAAGTTATCCAAACGGATTCGGTACAGAGTAGAACTAAGAAAATGCATTACCAAATTTTTTGCACTTACACTTGTGAAGTTTTTAATTTTTTTCTGTGAGGGTTAGACACGGGTTGAATGACGATTTGCCCCGTAGCACAGGCTAAAGAATTGTTCGTCTGCCTCCCCACGGTCGTTGTGTTCGCCGCAGCCTTATTTTCTGCTCGCGTATTGCTTCTGTTTGAGCTGTGATTGCTGGTGTTTGAAAAAACCGAACTGCGATCTAAAAATAAAATTACGTAAATACATTACACAAACAAAAGAAACATTTAATTTCTTTTAATGCTTAATGTTGATAATAAAAAAAAGCTTGCACGGCGGAACGCTTGATATAAAATAACTTATTTCACGTGAAACCCCAATTTGGCGTGTTAAATTGGTGTCGGTAAGCGAAAACCACTGTACCTTTACTGCTAGTCGAACTCTCTGAATTCTGTCGCTGTCTGGTCTTGGATTTCTTGACTCTGGTTTTGGCACCTGCCATGTCATAACGGTTTTCGGAATTGTCACTTTGCGTGTCGCTCTGTTCCTTGAGTCTCGTCCTGCGCTCATATGCCTCCCTTCTCCGCTTCTCGACGGTCTGCCTGTTGTTTTCTTGCTCGAGTCTCTCCTTTTCGAGACGTTCGACTTCCTTCTCGACTTCCAATTGCTGTTTAACTGCTTGTTCTTGCTCGGCGACAATTTCCTGCAAACATTTCGCGAACTGAATTAGGTTCAAAAAAGATTTTGCATTCTAAAATCGCTTTATAAATAACTTCATCGGAATATATAAATCATAAATAAAACAAGGAAATTTGCTGCTAGACACAGAAGCCGCTTGATTATCATATTTTTGACTGAAATATTAGACGACACCATGTAGGATATTTTTCTTAGATAAAATTCTAGAACTATTTTAATATAACGTTTTCCTATACTTTGTTTCAGAATAAGAAGAAGTGATTCAAATATTGCGCCAAAATAGTACATATTTTTAAGAGACTTCATTGGTTCTTGAAAAGGCAAGTTTAATATGGATAATGAATGCCAGATATTCGCCATTTTTCATAATCTGTAATCGTTTAATTACTTTTTTTGCATTGTTTTAATATATTTTTCTCTATTACTTAATAAAATCTGAACTTTTAAGTACAAAAATAAAGTGAGTGATCACCAAGATTCTAGCAAACAATTAGTATCACCACCCAGAAAACGTGAACGACTGGGACGCTTGACGCATGAAGACCAACAAACAGTTATGAATATATATAAAATGTTAACGCTGCAAACTCCATCAATGAGAACGATAGCAATTAGAACGAACATCTCTGAAACACTAAGTAAGTTAGAGGTATTACTTCTATAACAATATATTATGAAGAATGTATTGTAGAACTGGTCAAATCAACTGTATATCGAGTTATCCAAGAATATAAATAGAAATGTGAAGCCAGCCCTCCTAAAGAACGAGTAGACAGGCATTCAAGTCTTCTAAAATTTAATGAATCTGTCAAAAGTACTGTACGGCAGATAGTGCATGGTTTCTTTTTTAAAAACGAACTTCCAACACTTAATAAAATATTGGGAGAAATAACTAGAGATGAGTTCATACCAAAAATGAGTCGAACAACTCACACAGATTCTTGAAACTCATTAATTTCAAGTGAGAGTTAATGAAAAATTGTTCATGGTATAACATATTCATATTTAATTTATATTTCAGATACGTAAAGCGTAACAAGAAGAATATGCTAATAGAAAAGGATGAAGTTATCAGGTGGAGAAGAAAATATTTGACAACAATAAAATATTACAGAGATGAGGGTCGCCCAATATTTTACCTAGACGAAACGTGGTTAAATGAGGGGCACGAAGGAAAAAGTTTGGATTGATGCAAGTACAGCAATTGCACAAGCTTTTGTGGAAGGATTATCCACAGGATTAAAAAGCCCTAGTTGTAAAGGACGGCGATTAATAATACTCCACATAGGATCTGAATTCGGATTTGTGGAGGATGATGACTGTTGCTTTTTGATGGTAGAAAAACAGCTGATTACCATGATGAAATGAATGGTATTATTTTTAAGGAATGGTTTGAACGAGTATTGTCTAGGTTGTCAGATCATGCTGTTATCATAATGGACAATGCATCATATCATTTACGCAGAGTGGAAAGTCTTCCAACTTCTTCATGGAGAAAAGCTGCAATCCAAGACTGGTTACGTTCCAAAAACATTAAGTATAAAGCAGAAATGTTACGTGCTAAATTATTGCATTTCGTACGTCTTCATAAGGAACAATATAATACATGTGTAACTGATCAAATGACAGCTGCTGCAAATAAAACTGTATTGAGGTTACCACCATATCATTGTGAATTCAATCCAATTGAAATGATTTGGGCACAAATAAAAAGTGAAGTTGCTTCAAAAAATACTACATTCAAAATGTCACATGTACGAGAACTTTTGATGGAACAATTACAAATGTTATAATGGATAATTGGAAGAATTGTATCAGCCATGTGATTAGAGTAGAAAAAAGAATGTGGGACTTAGATGGGTTAATGGATGATACTGTGAAACCATTTATTATGTATTGGAAACCGTGACAGTGAAAGTGATTTATTGTCAAGCGCAAGTGAATCCGATTAGTTGTACTGTTAATGTTTCTATATTTATAGTCTTTGTTATATTTTTGATGGAGTTTTATAACAAATTTGAACAGTAGTTTACGTTTTACCTTGAATTTCACAAATAAATTTGATATGAATATCAATAATTTATGACTTACAAATATATTTCTATTGAAAAGAAAATTTCATGAAATATTTATTTTAATAATATTTAATCTTAATTTTGAATAGGTTGTACATATTAATCCAAAAAGTAACGTTTGTATAATCATACTTCAATTAAAATGATTTTTTTTTTCATGTATTTTTATATAGTAAAGAAAAAGATTAATATTGTTGACAAACTACTACATTCACAACTGTTTATGTTCAATTTTGATGGTATGTTAGAGTTCGATTATTTAGAGAAGAAACTATGACTCATCAAAATCTGCGAGACGAGATTCTACCATAGGCGTAACACGGTGGCATCCAAACAATACTTAACCTAACTTTAATATTGGGTCTGGGAAAAAGTTCGTGGCGTTTTTTCAGTAAAATTCAACTGGTCCCCGCATGGCGCGTGGACGAATTCATTTAAACCGAATATGCTCCATTATTATCGACAATGTTTCGCCATTTTTTTGGTAGATCCATGATCCCATCGGTGAAAAACTTCTGTGGTTTCTGGTCGAAAAACTGAATCAAGTAGTTTTCACAGGCTTCTTTTGAAACCAACTTAATTCCATTGAGAGAGTTCTGCAGAGATCGAAACAGATGATAGTCAGAGGGTGCTATATCCGGACTGTAAGGTGGGTGCATCGAAACTTCCCAACCAAACTCTCTCAATTTTTGACGGGTCATCAAAGAAGTGTGTGGTCGGGCGTTGTCATGATGGAAGACAACACCTTTCCTATTAATCAATTCGGGCCGTTTTCTTTCAATCGCCTGGCGTAATCTCTCTAGTTGTGCACAGTAGAGTTGAGAATCAATCGTCTGACCAGTTGGAAGTAGCTCGTAGTGGACGATTCCCCTCCAGTCCCACCATACACACAGCATCACTTTTTTTGGCGTCAATGTTGGCTTAGCGAACGCTTGTGACGGCTCACCATCCTTTATCCACGATCTTTTACGCTTCCGATTATCGTACGTAATCCATTTTTCATCTCCGGTTATTAAACGTTTCAGAAACGGCTCGATTTCATTCCGTTTCAGCAGCGCATCGCAGATGTTAATTCGGTCCATCATGCTTTTCACGCTCAATTCATGAGGAACCCATACGTCAAGCTTTTTTTTGTAACCAGCTTTGTGTAAATGGTTCAAAACAGTTTTGTGGTCAATGCCTAGCTCCATGCCAATATCGACACTGCTGATATGCTTATCTTGTTGGACTTTTTCAAGAATTTCATCAGATTTTTCAGTGATTGGACGACCGGAGCGTGACTCATCTTTCACATTGAAATTTCCAGAACGAAAGCGAGCGAACCATTTCCGCGCAACAGATTTCGATAAAGTACCTTCACCGTACACAGCACAAATTTTATCACAAGCCTGCGCAGCGTTCTTCCCCTTATCATAATAATATTGCAGAATATAGCGAAATTTCTCATTATTCTTCTCCATTTTCAAGTGCGAATAACTTTCCAACCACTGCACCGATTACAATGTTTCTACGCTCAAACTAACGTTCGGAAGGTCATCTAAAAAACGAGCCCTCGGTGGTGTCGCTGTGACTTGTTGTTCTTTAGTTATCGGCAACCAATGCCATCTATCGGGAAAAACGCCACGAACTTTTTCCCAGACCCAATATTTCTGTATATATTTTTTACTTCAATCGTAATAATTTTTCACTTACCACTGATTAAATGGTTTTGAAAAAATAGTCTTTCATATAAATTATGAAACTAACAAGTAAAAACAGCGAAAACAGCACACACACTATAAACACACGAACAACAATGGACACCACTGCAAACAGGGTCGCCCCTTCAGCGCATAATTGACTCGTCCTAAACCAAATTTCGTCCGAGCGCATTGACCTTGAAGATTCTTCTCTAAATAATCGAACTCTACATTTTTAAGCTGTGTTCCGCGTTTTAGCAGGATATTTGAATCACTCCTTCTTGTTCTGTTCAGAAATATTTAAATTGAAATCCTTCAAAACGCCTATAGCTACTCGAAGAAAAACAACTGTGTAATCAACACACAGAAAGAAAATTATTTAAAAATCTCTTTAACAGTTTAAAGGTGACAAAACTTTTCTATGATTTTAAAAATAATAAGCCTTAGTAGGAAAACCATGCAAAATATGAAATTACATATTCATAATTTAGATACATTAGAACATATAAAAAATTTACAGAAATTTCTAAAATATATGGGCATTATTAAAATTTAAAGGTATTAAACACTTTATATATAGATCAGGGTCAAGGCAAAACGAAAGCGAAGTGTATACAGTATACTATCTTTAACAAACAATAAACATTTCATTCATAACAATGATTAAAATTTAAATTGTAGCAAAGTAAATAGTAGTACTCATACACCTGTTAGTTCTGTTTAGGTTTGTGAAGTTGAAAAAGTCCAAACCGTAATTTATATACAGCGCTTGTCAAAATAATCATCCACTCTTGAAATGTTAAAACTGCTGTTTTGAAAAAAGCAAATCTGGAATTTTTGTTTTCCCGAAGACACAGGCTTTTTATAGATCTGCACTATACATTGGAAAAAGCAAACAACAAATTAAAAAAATATAGTCTGTACCACGAACAGACTATATGCGCGATCAGCACGTGATCGTTTCCTGATTGATTAAAGACACATAAACGTTGCGAAGTTAAGGCCTTGTTTACACACAAGTGCTCTACATGTATTGCAGCTGAGTTTGTTTTGAACAAGTTTGAGGTTATAGTTTGTGTCATTATTTCTTTTTTTGATTATTACTAGCGTTTATATTTTATAAATGTCTAAAGACATTGAAATGTATAGAAAAGTGTTGGTGAGAAGTAAAGCATCTAAATTTCGTACAAGGATAATTTCTTGTAGTTTCAGAGAACGTGCATTTGTTACGTATAATCGTAACGATGGCGAGTCACCATTAAGAAAATGGAAGAGAAGACACTTTAACTGGCCGAGAAGCAATCGACATTGAATATATTAAAAATATATAAACTACATTACCAGAATTGCACTAAAACACAAGCTGTTCAGTCAACTACCAAAACAGCTAGTTACATTGTTATAGACTTAAATTAAAAGTAGATGATTACACGAAAGCATTGATAACAAGTACAACCCATTCATTTTTCTTTAAAAATTAGATTAATACATTAAATAACATTTTGTTGGAAGCAGTAAAAAACAATGATGACATACCGAAGTTTTCTGTTCAGACATTATATAGGTTATTGAAAGAGATAAATTTTCTGTAAGATATTTAATACATTCATGTGAGTAGTTTTTGCCTACCTTTACTGTTTAGTTATAAGAAAAGAGTTGAGAATAGCTGCTTAAAGGAGAAAAATTAAACAATTATAAGTAGATAAATTTTATTTTCTCGATGAAACATGGGTAAATGAAGGCCATACAGCATCAAAAGTTTGGGTCGATGAGAGCATTAAATGTGCATGGTAAACTTTCAATGAGGATGTGTCAATAGGTTTGAAAAATCCTAATGAAAAAGGAAGATGGTTGATATTATTACATATTGGTTACAAAGATGGTTTTCTTGAGAATGACATACTCTTATTTCCATAAAAAAAATAGATGATTACCAGGAAGAGATGAATGCATAGTTGTTTGAAAAAAGCTCTTATTATTTCTTATATGGCATACGGTGTTTATATTTTCACGACAACCCCTGTATATACATACATTTACAAAAAAAATAAGGCAAAAAAACTTGAAGAGTATCAAAAATAATGCTTTTAAATATGCTCAAAGCATCAATATATCTAGTCGAATAAGTGATTAAATAGTGATTGATTAGAATAATTTAAAAAAACGCAAAAGCATTTATAATATTAGTAAATTAATATATCTTATTTCTGGTTTCTTGCGATAAAGTTCAGGCTAATATAAAATATATTAAATAGCTGATAGTTATGATCAAGACAACATATTATCATACATACATACATACATACATAGAAAAAAACAAATAGACACTTAAATTGGGACAATCGACAGAAGTATTAAAACAGAAAAAATAATGCAAAATTAGTATTAATTAGAGGCAAATATAGATAGCAATGTAAAAAAATTAGATTACTGTTTAAACACCCAGTTGTTTCACTATTTCATTCCATTTAATCAACTCCAATCAAAACACCATTGATAATAGTGTAGAAAAAAAAATTATTTTAATCTTTTTGGACCGAAGACATACTAACATAGTGTATTATAAGTGAAAGGAAGAATATTTTTGACAGCCACTGTATGTATTACACTAATATTTTAATAGATGAAAAATATCTAAACTTATTGTATTAATACTAACTTGTTTTCTAATGCGACTTGAAGTCCTCCTCGGTTGATTTTCTAACAACCTTTTTCTAGCCAACCTCTCTTTCTCCCTAAATAATCTTGGTAACTCAGGTAAAAAATTCTCAGTTAAAGTACTGTAAAGTTGTTTTTCAGCCTTTGACACAGATTTTTTAAACTTTTTAGCTAATTGAAACCAATCGTCTTCTGTAAAACAAATTACTTGCCATATAGATTTCTCTTTCTTACTGTTTTTATTTTTAAAATCTTCTCTATATAAGCGTGTACCATAAAAATACCAATATGCTGACTGATTATCGTCATAACCTAGTGGTTCTACTCGTAAACTATCAGCTTCTAAGTTTTTTAGCCTATCCAATACGTCATCAGCATCCAAACGAAAATCACATAAAGCATGTAAAATATCAACCTTAGTACGTAAAGGCAGTAACTGAAAATCTATGTCTGTATTGAAAGGATTATATTGATCATGTTCTTGACATTTCTGACGAAATAATCGTCTCAAAAACATCTGATAATTAAATGTGGATATTTCATTATTTGGTAAGCAGCCACTTAATAACCTAACAATGAGTTCTTGTAACCACGATGATTCTTCTGTTCCATCGGTTAAAAGAGCTTCTTCCAAATCCTAAAATATTATTTTCTTCTACACTGGACCACAAAGAAAAATAACTGGTGTAAGTTCTAGTATTTATACAATAAAGATAATTTTGTCAAATGTACTTAGTGAAGGATAAAGCAAAGTCTATTAATTTCACAGATACTGTATAAATATTAATTTAATACTTTATAAATGAAATTGCTTGCACATATCCATAATTCATTGCTTGAAATATTTGTCATTGTAATAATATATCAAATTTACTTACACCAGATGTTCTAAACAATTAGTTACTCTTTTTTATCTAAGGTTTATACCTCAATATCGAAATCCAAAAGGTTAAAAGCTGTTCGAAACAATGAACAAAAGTGTGCTACACTTGGTACCTCCCACCATGATTGTATATCTAAAACGTACATTCGAAACGATATAAATCTAAATGCACAAAAATCAACAGCACGATAAGATATAAACAAACTATATAAACACACCTAGGATGCTTATGAAAGTTGGAAACATAACCTATACTGTAATCAATATACAGAGTAATTTCCTTAATTCATATTAATTCCCATGAATTCGTTTAGAAATCAATATAATATCTCATTTTGCTACGGAATAAAATCATCCGTAAATAAGTGTTCGATTTAAAATATTAATGTTATCGAAAATAAAGCCATTTCTTTTCAACAAGCTTGATAGGCTTCCCCTATTCTGGGAGTTACTAACTGATGAATACACTGACTGCTTTATTTATTCTCACTAATTAGTCATTTATAGTATAAATCTATGTTTTATTTCGAAAATTGCACAGAATAATTTACGCACATTTTTTTAATAAAGTACTACGCAATTGTCAGATATGTCAACTGACATTTATACAAAGCGTTCGCTGAAATGTCTTTTGAAAACCGGAAGCTAATAAGTCCCGGTTGCTTTTACCGCTTCTCGATGCACGACTTATCTGCCAATCATACACCGAGATTTTAAACATATGAAAAGAAACAAGCCCATTTGACAAAGATGTGTGTTGTGTTTGGTTGACTTGTTTGTTGTGGTTTTGACTGTTGTGTCACGTTTAATTAATGCTGTGTTGATATACATATGTAATGAATAGTGTTACGTTGAGTAAATATTACGACCAAACTTTGTATTATATTATCGATTATAGTAATAGTTATAAGAAAATTAGAATATGTCAGGGGGTAGGTCAGAATTTCCATTAGAAGCAGTTAATATTAATGGCCCTACATATTTAAAACATGCACTTACAAGTTGTACAGATCCTTTAAAAGCAATAGAAGAATTTCAGGTAAATATTCATTACCAGGCGAATCCTCACCATTAATGTAACTATATTATAGTATTTTCTACATATAAATATTTGTAGATTACAAATGGAATCTTGCTTCCATCATTACGGCCTATGTTACCATTACTTGATCTTCATGGTGTTCCCAGATTAGATTTTCATACATCTGTTGTTGAGGTACACCTAAATAAAATAAACAAGTTTGCAAGTAAACATTAATTACCTCTGTATTTATTCTATATATAATATAATAAGTATTTCTCTTTTTTTTCTTCAGGCTTTGAGAGAGAAATTGGTGCAACACATAAATGAAATTGGCCAAAAGGAAGGTAAAGAAAGAGATAAGAAACTGAAAGAATTGTTAAACAAAAGTTTCCCTGTTGTTAAGGTGAAAGCATTAAGACCTATTGTAATGTGCATATTACGCAATACTGCGCAAATTGATGACCAGTATTTGAAGATATTAGTGAGAGACCGTGAGTTGTACAATGATACAGATACTGAAGTTAAAAGACAAATTTGGAAAGACAATCAATCCTTATTTGGCGATGAAGTTTCACCCTTGTTGAGTCAATATATAAGTGAGAAAGAAAATATTTTATTTGATCATATGAATATAACTACACAGTTTTTTGGACCTTCCCCAAAGGTATGTTTTCACTTTATAACGTACATGTTTAATTTTATTTATGTAATAGAAAATATTTCTAACTATATTACACAGTTCATTATAGTTCTTTTTAACAATTATTAGGTCAGAAGGCAAGGGGAAGTAGTACAGAAATTAGCTCATATGATCGGGAGTAGTGTAAAGTTGTATGACATGGTACTTCAATTTCTGAGAACCTTATTTTTGAGGACAAGAAATGTCCACTATTGCACTTTGCGAGCTGAATTACTTATGGCTCTTCACGATCTGGAAGTGCAAGACATAATATCTGTCGATCCTTGTCATAAATTTACGTGGTGTTTGGATGCTTGCATCAGGGAAAAGAACGTCGACATAAAGAGATCCAGAGAGTTGCAGGGTTTTCTCGACAATGTCAAGCGTGGACAAGAACAAGTTTTAGGAGATTTGTCGATGACATTGTGTGATCCCTACGCCATCAATTTCTTAGCAACATCCGCCATAAAAATATTACAAATGTTAATTAATAATGAAGGAATGCCTAGGGTAAGGATAATTTTTTTAATTTGACTTTGAAGAGGTGTTTGTGAGTTTATATTTATAGGTTTATAGAACAGTTTGCACTTCTTTCTTATTACTACCCTATATTACTACAAATAATGCTTTTGAAATGATTACTTAACCGAGAAGAAAGAAAGGATTAATTAGAGATCTGTTTTTCAAATTCGATATACTTAATTGAAGTACTAAATGAAATTTTATGCCTAAAAGCTTCGGGTTTCGTTCTACTACACTAATTATAAATAATATCCTGTTTGATCATCGACCCCAACATTCTAGAAACTTTAATAACTGTTACTCCAAAATTCGTCTCCTGCATACTTTTATTATTTCCATAGAACACTTCATAAAAAGAAAGAGATTTTGTAGAGTTTCACATATTAGTTCCAGGTTTCATTTTTAAATTCCTTTCAATGTACTAAAGCGCCATCTATTGTATTTTAAACGTATTCTTTATTTTCAGGAAAATCCAATTCTTATTTTATTACTGCGAATGCTGGCATTAGGATTGAGTGCATGGGTTATGATCGACTCACAAGATTTCAAAGAACCTAAATTGGACAGTCAAATCGTAACTAAATTTCTGCCAGCCCTCATGTCGTTAATGGTAGACGATCAAGTCAGACAACTGTCTACAAAACTGCCGCCGGACGAAAGAGATGCAGCCATTACTATTATAGAACACGCCGGACCGTTGCCAGACGCCGTCGAAGCGTACATCCAGGAGAGTTCGGTTGCTAGCATATTGGCAATGTATTATACATTACACGTAACAAGGCACAAAGACCGAGTCGGTTTGTTAAGAATATTAGCTGTACTGGCGAATTGCAAGGATGACAGGGCATTTGAGGATCCGTTTTTACATTCATTGGTATGGAAAATTAATTAAAAATTTTCTGCATTAGATCGGGACTCGAACCTGTATTTACCATTGTCTAGACGGTCGCTGTAACCATTTATGGCAAATTTACACGTTGCAGTATTTCATATAGAATTTTATCTAATGTAGGAAGTTTGTTCATTGGAATTCCAATGGCATTTTCCCTTTTTCCACTGTCGTAAATTCTCCACACACGGTTTACACACTTTATGAGGAGCCCACAACTTTTCTTGGTCTCCAAGTTTTACGCCAAAGTAAACTAAGTACAATTTCTTAACTAGAACATTGATATCTGTCTCTTGATTGGGAACAATGAAGCTGCCACAAATGTAGCAGAATGAATCTCCACTATTAATTGGCACACTTTCGAATAGTAGACGTGATATATTTTCTTCACAGTGACTAACATGGAATTAACATTGTAATATCGTCGTTATTTGCTTTTAAATACATCTAAAGTGATTTTCTAAAAAAAATCCATTAAACCTTAATAAGTTGACGTAATGGGTTCGTGGTAATTACCTTAATGTATTTCATTTTCATTTATAAATAGTGAACTTAAGTAGGTATTATTGGGACAGAGTTGTTAATTATACGCACATTATGCTAATGACTTTAATGTATTATGGAATGTTTTTCAATTCGAACAATTTAAGTATTTACGTAGGTTGTCTTTTAAGTTTTGCATATAAAACGGAAATAAAACAGTAGATAGCTTTTAAAGACTTCATTGTTTTTCGACTTCCACTAAGATTAATGCACTTTTACATGTACTCGAACCGACTCTGGAAGCAGTTGTTCCACTCGCTGGTACAGTCAAAATTGCATTTTTGAAAGCATCGACTGCGCCTTCTGACGACTGGAACTTTTGACCGCGCAATCCGTTCTTGATTTTCGAGTCCAGGTGGAGGATGATTCGTCGTTTGGGAGTTGGTTTTTCGAAGCTCAGCGATGACTTGCGACAAGCAAATGGTTGTATACCAATCGAAAGTAACAGTTCTTTGATCTTAAAGAGGAATTGTTGCTACCTGACCTGCTTTCGAAACAAATATCGCGACCATCGTTTTGGAGACACTTTGAGAACGGATGACTTTTGTTGGCTTTTCTTCACCTAGGAACACCCAAACAGACGACTGAGGTTTATTTTCTGTCTCGTACGAGTAAATCCATGATTCATCACCACTGACAATGTTGTACACGTTTTTAGTGTCTCCGACGTTGAAGCAATCTAGAGTTTTTTGACACCAATTCATCCTAGCTGCTTTCTGTTCTTGGACCAACAGATGTTATATACAACGGGAAACTAATTTTTTTACACACAATTCTTTATGCAAAATTTTGTGAATTAAAGTCTTTTAAAGCCCCAATAATGCTTCAGTCTGGCGATATGTCACATGTCGATTTTCGTTGATCTTGCGCACAGCATCGACGTTTTCCCGAGTGAATGGCGTTTTTTGGTGAACCTGCTCTTGGATCGTCGCTAAAACTAATCCGTCCACGTTAGAATTCTCCATACCAACGAGAAATTGATGACTAATGTGGTACTTAATTGCCGAAAACTAAGCAATTCGGCGAATCGTTCTTGTTGAGGTAATTGTCTTCGAAAATTATATCGCGAAAATGAATTCCATTCCATTTTCAACTAACTTGTAGATTTTGATAGTTCGTTATAGCTACAATAGTACACGTGTCGCATTGAAACTTTGGATTTAGGTTAACTAAAGATGGAGGTTAAGTTTTAGTAGTGACATTTAGTGGCACCCTCTATGTCCCACTATGCAAAATTTGAAAGATATCCCACGTATTATTTTGTAATTAATGACACTCAAATGAACAAAATGGAGAAAATGTCATCGAGGAAAAGCCTGATGTGATAGGAAAAGTGGGTTTGATATTTGAAATTACCCTGCCAAAATTAGTTAAAAAGAGGTGTCAGATTTCTAATTGAACAAACTGTCAATTTTACTATGCGATACTTTTTTTGAAATAACAGACACACTCAAACCTTTCCCAAAAACTTCTATAACCTTTTCCGGATAACGACAGACACTTTTTTAACTTTTGTCATTTTACTTAATGCGCCAACAGAAGGGTATTCACTGAATACTTGTTGCATGATTTTACATACTCCATCATACCAAGAAGACAGGATAAACCCCAGATAATGAACGAAACTTGATTCCGAAATAAATATGGCGTTCAGATAATTTCAAAATTATGCCTCTTCATTATTCACGTCTTTGAATAGGTTCGTTGTTCACATTTCAGAGTACACAGTGGAAAATGTTTCATGTTTGCAGTACCGTTAAAGCATTTTAACATAAGCGAAATCATACTTCACATTGCTCTGAGAAAAGGCAGAGTATTTCTCGATATGAAAAAAGAAAAACCGACACTAAATTTCGTTGCATGATAAATGAATGAATCTCTAATTTTATTTGATTGTGCGATAAAATTGGATGGCAGTGTATATTTTTCATACGTTTACTTCCCTTCGACAATAAAAAAAGTGTTTCATATATTCGTGAAATCCTTCTAACGCTCATTTTTGATTCCTTTACTTTTCTCAAGCAGTATTAAATCAAAAAAAAAGTAATTCTCTTTATTCACAGGTGTCGCTGTTAATACACGTCCCAGAAGAATTCGCCGCTGCCGATTTTTGTACTGGCTTGTTTGATGAATTTTTCTTCGCCGGTCTGCAGAGAGACAACGTCGCCAGACACCTGCTTAAGCTGTTGTGGTACGTCTACCCCAAATTACCGCACAATCGCTTGCATACGCTGATGAAAGCGCTGCAACCAACTCACCAACACAGTGAAAAAGTGCATACTTTGTATCAAACGTTACAGGAAAAGATTAGTTCACAGACAGAACCGGTAGTGCCAACCGATATGGATATAGACTTAAATTCACCGCTGATGAATGTTCCCACGCCTGCGCCGTATCAATATACGCTGTGATTTTTAATACGAACTTGACCTTATTTTAATTCTTGATACAGTAAATTTTTTTTAGTAAATAGCTATATGTATATGTATGTATATATATAAGAAAGAGGACTTGTCTTCCGTTTTATCTATATTGAATTGTGAATCGTTTTATAATGAATGAAATATATTTCTTTTTCGTTTATTGGCTTTCATTTAAAAAAAAATTTGGTAATTTTACAAAAAATACAGAGCGATTCGTTCACACACACTGTATAGTAAGAAACACAGTCCAATACCTCATGAAGGGGAAACTAATGGTAGGTTAAGACTAAGAGTGGGTAGAAAATAATTTTTATTGAAGAGTGCAGCATACGCAAACGTTTTCAGGAAAATTTTTTATGCGAGCACCGTAAAGGTCCTAAAATGATCACTACAGCGGCAGCTAGGTACTTACACAAGTCGGTAGTCTTAGTCAGATGGTGGGATAAGGGGTTATCTACAAAGTTGAAGTATAAATGGTCTTTCAGAACGCATGGAAAGCCACCTTACAACATCGCGGCAAAGTAAAATTATTAATTTAAGAAAAAAATCCATAATTCGTCAGACAATTCGAGTTAGCCGAGAAAATCATAAATATTAGTTTACTGACGACAAAAAGCACAATTATTAAACCGTTGTTTAAATATCAACAGGTGTACGTGATCTGGGAAAAAAAGGAAATTCCAGCAGAGGTTGTTCCGACGTTGTGTTTGCGGATGATTATCTTTCTGGGCTTGCTCACTTGCAATGTAAGCATGGTCAATAAACAAAGAACGTATTATAAAGCACCTGTGGAAGTTCATGTCTTGGGTTAACAGTTAGCAATTCGAATATAGAAATCAGATACCAGAGCAAGATAATGCAAACCATTGTCGATGCTCCATGATATGTACCAAACAGCGTTATTCTACGAGACATCCCCTCCAGTTAAGGAAGTGATCAAACTATACAACGATAAATATCGAAGAAGAATATCAATTCACCGTAATAACCTAGCCCAACAGCTATTTTAAGTGAACAGTGCAGTACGTCGACTGAAAAAAAGTAAAGTCTTCCGATCTGTTTGGGAAATAGACCAATCTAAGATGACATTAGTATAGTGAATCATATTATTATAGTACATTAACAATACGTTTATAACTGGTTCATGGGGAAGTTCGGTGGAACTAACTTATACATGTCATGTACTCTCAACATAATTAGCTTATTGCCTCTGGGCAAATTGCTGGAAAAAGGAGTTAAAAAATGTCTTGGGTTACTTTAACGTGAGAGGTTTTGGAACTTTACCGTGTTTACCAGTATTTTAAACATGAAACAAAATATAATTCAACTATCAAGAATTTCTAAAGTCGGCAATGCGTGATTTAAATATAACGGTATAGATCGAATGCTATACAGTGTTGTAACATTGGCGAGTAGAGTATTTTATTACGAGTCTATATTTTTCTCCTACAGAAGATTGTAGCTTAGCTTTCGAAATACGTATTTAGGATACAAATTGATTGTGGTAACGGGTTTGCATTATGTTTAGGATTTTGAATTTAATACACAATAGTAGTAGTTACCTTTCTTTTTAAATGCAATTACCTATCTTTAAAAAACGAGGGAGGCGATGTCAACCTATAAAACTATCTGCTTAATTCGTAAAAAACACCAATAATCAAATATATAATTCCATTATTACGTACTGTATTTTTGGCTGACTTTGTATATTCATTAAACGTAGTCGTAAATTTCAAATCATACAGATACAATGACATGATGTCATAATACATTGAATAGAAATATTTAGTTTTGTAATTCTATTTCAATAGCTTGCAGTTATGCTTACACTATATTAAAAATTTGTGAGCTAGTTAATTTCCATTTCAAAATATAACCTTCTTTAACCTTAAAATTCCATACAAAGAAATATCTTATACAAAACGTTTTTAATCTATTAAGTAAAACATGCCTGTAAAAGCTGCTGGTTTTATAATATTTAGGAGACTTTCAAATAATATCGAATATCTCTTGCTGAAAGCGTCTTATGGCGAAAAACATTGGACTCCACCAAAAGGTTAGTGAAAAAAAAACGTATACAGAATTACCAGCAATTTTTTTAAATGAAAATTCGACAGGTCACGTTGATCCTGGTGAATCAGATGAACAAACTGCTTTTCGTGAAACAGAAGAAGAAAGTGGTTTTTCAAAAAATGACATAAAAATATATCAGAATTCTAAAAAAATCTTGGAATATTCTGTAAATAATAAACCAAAAGTGGTTATTTATTGGCTAGCGGAATTGATTAACCCTAATAAAGAAGTGAAATTGTCGTCAGAACATGAGGACTATAAATGGCTTGATATAAAACATATCGCTTCGGTTGCTAAATATCAAGATATGATAGAATTATTACATTATTACGATGACTTAATTCGGCAAAGTAAATTATAGAAGTATTGTCATTTTGTTTTTTTTATGGTGTATACCTATCTTTTCCCAATAAATAAATGAAATATAAACTGTATTTATATTTTCAACTGCTCAAATTGATTAAGTTAAGGATTTGTTTAGAAAGTGTTAAAATGATTATAAAATTAACATTTTTCTTCCTAAATAATAGTATAGTTAACCAAATTATTATTTAAAATTAAATCTATAATTCAAAATATTTGGAAATATATTTAAGAATGTAACCTTTGTACTAGGATTAAATTTAAAAATCTCTATTTCTACGAAACTATATTTTAATATTTAATTTTTAGATCATGGTGTAATATATTTGATTATAAATCTGTATGATTCTTAATTATAATATGTGATTATACTTATTAAAAGAATGTTGAATATTTAAAACCTTTCTGAACGTACATACTCTTCTGATTGAAAGTTATGATGGTAATTAAATGTTAAATGGATAACCTTAAGAACCAGATCGTTAAAATTCTGAATGTTACTAATCATGGACTCGTTTCTTAATTATTTACTTAAAATAACAACGGTATTCTAATATTGCCTCCTAAATATCAAACATATTTATAAGTTTCTATTATAGTTACTGATCTTCCCAAAGAATATTCATCTGATTTTGGGTAATGAAGCCTGCGATCTAGACTCAACGGTGAGTGCTCTAGCTTTGTCGTATTTTATGAACAAGAATAATGAAGACAGAAGTGAAAATTCAGTAGTTTTTCCCATACTAAATGTACAAAAACAGGATTTTCTACTACGTACTGAAAATTGTTTTGTTTTGAATAAAATTGGCGTAAATATAAGTACATTATATTATAAGTAAGTTAAAAAATATCAAAGAATATTATACTAAAAATTTTTATTTAGGGATACACTAAATATAAAAGATCTGATTGCAAAGCATGATGTGAAAGTTACCTTAGTTGATCATCATGTTTTATCAAAAGAACAAGAGTATCTAAAGCCGAATGTGGTTGGAATATTTGATCATAGACCAATAGATGTTAATTCACAGTGGAATGATGATGTTAACGTAAAAATAAAGTTAGTTGGATCTTGTGCAACATTAATAGCGGAAGAAATATTTTCAAAAAATTCAGAACTTTTATGCCCATCATTAGCAAATATTTTGTATGGTATGTTTATTGAATAAGAGAAAACATATTTATGTAATATATGAAATTATTTTTAGATACAATAATTTTCGATACAATTGCATTAAGTTCAACAGCTGGAAAAGTTAAAGATTTAGACATAGATATGAGTGAAAAATTAGAAAAATTCCTCAAATTACAACAACCGAATCACAGAGATTTATTCAATGTTTTATGGTCTGCTCATAATGATGTATCACACCTAACACCCAAACAACTGCTTGTTAAAGATTTAAAAATTGTAGAGAATATATTAATACCAGGTTTACCAATGCTTGTTAAGGATTTTTTAAAATCATCCGATATTGTGACACCTTTGAGTGAATGTTGTAAAGAAAAAAATGCTACTCTTATAATTTTGATGGGATTAGAAGCGAAAAATCAAGGGATTGAAAGAGATATAGCATTCTATTCCCTAGAAGATGGTCGTGAATTATTAAACTTTATTGTCGATAATTTGAAGAAAAATGAATTACTTCAATTTGTTGAAGAGAATGTTAATGTAGCAGGAGTACAGTATTTCAAGCAAAATCATAAACCATCAAGAAAACAGTTATTACCTCTGGTGAAAGATCTTTTGAAATGTTTTAGTGAAAATAATAAAAGTACATAAGCTATGTAAAAATAGTAAAATTGAAAGCAATATAGCGTTTTGTTTTTTACAAGACGATTATGGATTGTTAAATTTTTGTTGATCATTTGAAGAAAAATGAATTACTTTTATTTATTGAAGAGTATATTTGTATAATAGTATATATTAGTATACTAAAAGTAGTATTTAATATTGAACCAGTGAGTTAGTTGTTAAGCACTTATATCGTGGAAATAAATAACCCTGAAAACTATTCAAAATGATCGTCATAATCATTGCTTTGTTCATTTACTTGAACTGTTTATAACACACCATATATATTGCCTACCCCACTAACATCTTCATTTGCAGTCCATTTTAGAAATAATCTTGCAGCACGATGTAATAATGAAGATACAATTAATACCAATTCTTTCAGACAAATGAATCTCGATACTAAATGATTAAAAGGAAAGATCTGGCAATTGGATACCAAGAATTACTTATTTATTATTGAATTATAGAAGGGCAGATTTATATGAATTTCATATTTTGTTCATGAAAATATTTTTGTTAATTTTTTTGTACATTCCAATACAAAAATGTAATATATTATCTGTATTAAAAGTTATTTACTGTTTACTGTTTTTTATTGTGAATGCTGGTCGATACCAATCAATGTTAAGTCACTTTTTATGGCCACAACTGAATCATATTTATGTGTCTCATGTGTATTTCCATCAAGATGGGGTTATATTTCACATAACTCGAAATAAAACTATGTTTTTGCGATCGAAATTTCCTGAAAGCGTAATTTTACGAAATGTAAATTTCAAAGAGAAACGTTTTTAATCTGTTAAGTTAAACATGCCAGTAAAGACTGCTGGTTTTATTATATTTAGGAGACAAATAATATCGAATATCTCTTGCTGAAAGCGTCTTATGGCGAAAAACATTGGACTCCACCAAGAGGTCTTCAAGATCATGATCTAACGCCATCTAACACTATTAGATTTTTTATAGTTTATGGAAAAGTTGAGCGTACGCTAACAAGCCACTAACAATTAATGTTCTAAAGCCCAACATTCAAGTTGCAATTCGTGAAATTACTCCAGCAACATGTTGAACAGTCATTGAAAATTTCAATATTCAAATTGATGCCTACAGATGACCTGCTCCGGGCAGACACGACTGTTCAGTTATAGTTATTTTTACATATAAAAAAATAAGTACCAAAGTACGGCGGGTGCCATAATAGTTGAATAAAGAACAATTCTATTGACGAGGAATTAAGATATGTTTCATGTTCCGAAGAGGAGGTCGACAAAGTCTAGGTTAACTGAAGAGTCTTTGATAGACGAAACGCGTCTTCAGCAGCATCTCGTCAACAAAAGATTTGTTCTTTATTCAACAATTTCCTATATTATTATATATATTAGTAAGTATATTATATTATCTATAATATACTTACGTATATTATAAATAAAAAAATAACTATACTCTGTAAACCGAAAAGATAAATTATAAAAACCGCGTGATCAATTCGTGATTCAAAAGCTAGTTATTAGATTGGCTGCTTAAAACTAAAGAAGTTAAAGACGGTTTTAGTTTATGAAAGAGTGCCATTTAAGATTAAGTAACAACCAATCCAATTCAGAAACATGAATATACAAAAAGCTATAAAGTTTATAATACAGAAGAATACGTGAAAAGTAGGGAAAAAGATGATAAAATGAACTATTGATTCCTGCATTACGCGTAATAAAATAAACTCATTGGCACTACTTTGATATTGACTGACAATGCGGAATGAGCCGGTGAATTGTCTTGGTGGAGAACCCATTACTTGTCTTTCCACAATTCGGGTCGTTTTTTCCTTATTCTTTTACAGAGTTGAGCAAGAACGCGAAGGTAATCATGTTGATTAATAGTTTGACCTTCAGGAACATAAATGAAGGTACATAATCCCATGAATATCGGAAAAAACAATCATCATTGTTTTGAATTTGGGTTTGCTCATTCGAGCTTTTTTGGCTCTCGGCGAAGATGGGCTCTTCCAGTGCATGGATTGGCGCTTCGTTTCAGGATCATAAGTAAGAAAACCAGGATTCGTTACATGTTATCATCCTTTCCAATAAGTTTGGGTCATTTTCAATGGCATTCAAAATGTCGTTACAAACATTTTTGCGAGTTTCTTGTTCAAACGTGAGAATTTTGGGCATCATTTTGTCACACACTTTTTGAATGCTAAAATTGTTATGTTAAATTTGCCATACGGATTCTTTATCAATTCCTACAGTTTCAGCAATCACACGAATACTTAACCCTCGGTCAGATCGAACCAGATTAACGATTTTTTACATACTGTCAATTGTCTTTGACGTGGAAGGGCGACCCGAGCGTGAATCATCTTCAACGTTTTCTCGGCGATCTTGAAAACGCCTAAACCACTCAAAAACAAGTGCACGCGATAAGCATTTATTGCCATACACTTCCTTCAATAAATTATAAGTTTCAGTAGCGGTTTTTCTAAGTTTCATCTGAAATTTCACAACAATTCGTTGCTCTATTGTTACACTTAACATTTTTCCGGCGAAACAAAAAACAATTCTAATGCAAACGAAGGCTACGGCTATACTGATTTGTTTACAGAGGCGAGAGGTACTGCATTCGAAAGAGAAGGCTTCACGATAAATAGCTGTCAATCGTTCGTGTTTGGCGCATGCCCACTTCTTCTGTACCAGCGTCAGTCTCGTTATTTAATAGCTACACCTCGTGTCTGAAGTTTTCATCCTTTTTCCAGTCTTTAATCAAGTCTGTACAATGTTGAATTCGGAACAATTTGTGAACGTAAACGTGATAGAAACAATCAAAGATGTCAAAATATTTGAAAGTTGATTAACGCACGTCTATGTGATTTTGCTTTGCTCTCAACTAATAAGAATTAACTGTCATTTGGGTCTCTTCGGAAGCTTGTCTCTCGCTTTTTGAAATACAGGATAGAATAAATGAAAGTTAACCTCAATTTTATATGTCAAAATTGTCAAAGTCGTACATCATTAATAAAACTTTCGGTGAAACGAAACGCGTAATACCTTTCAAATGTCGGTTTGAAAATTTAAAGAAAATAGGCATATGAAATTTTATTGTAGTAGTATTGTTTCAATGTTTTAAATTCATAATGGCTCCTAAGAAGAAAGGTAAAAGTAAAGGTAAGAAAGGCAAGGACAAAACAGTAACCCAACGGCCATTGGTCTTTGAACCTATTGTGTATGTTAGCAATAGACCAGCTACGATGATAGACATGCTCAAATCTCAAGAACCGAAGTTGATTCTAAGAGCCATTGGAACTCTGCACAAAGCTGTTCTAACGGATGACAGTAATTTAGAATACTTTTTATCTCGCGGATTATACGATAGACTCATCGTTTTGTTGAAGTCATCAGACGTTTATATTCTTAGATTTGTATTGTCTTTCGTGCAGAAAGTGATCTTGAAAGCGGTAAGTTTTTCTGAAACTTTAGAATTCGCAAAAATGGTCACGACGGCGAATTTGGTTAAGGAATTGTATTTGAGTCAAAACGACGATATGATTAAGTCATTATCTGTGAACATACTAATGAATCTGGTTAGGTTCAATCAAATGATTGCGAAAGATATTTATTCGGGCGAGATAGTTAAAAGAATATTCGAAAATCTCAAGGTGGATAAGAAATTGGAACTGGCCGTTGACAATTTGAACTTATTTTTTTATATAATTAATACCTCAAAAGCCGAAAGGGGAATATTGGCTTGCGACGGATTTTCCATCGTCGCGCTTTTGTGCTTGTTCGAGTCCAATTATCGTGTCTTAAAGCAACTAGCGATCGACATCTTACATAAATTGGCGATGTGGAAGAAAAGCGACGTACTTTTGGCACTCGGTAGAGCCAACGTGGCAGAAGTTATGACGCGGCTATTAATATCAGAACAGTTGGACTCCTATGAAAAAGCTTTCGAAACGATTTACGCCTGCTTGTCAATAGATGAATGTGCAAGTAACTATGTGAAAAGTCTAGAATTCGTAAAATATCTAGAATGGGTGAAAAAATGCCCGAAAGTTTCAGCAGGACCCGCCTCTTCAATCCTTAGAGCTCTGTCGAACCACGAGGGGCTGTTACAGATATTATTTGATTTCTCGATGGAAGAATCGGCCGTGTCTCTGTTTCGATTCGCCAATGAAGCGATCGTCTTGAACTTGTGTAATGTAATAGTGAACATGACTCGTCACAGATACTGCTGCGAGAAAATGGCGACTCCGGAATTAATGAAAACATTGATCGAAATCGTCAACGCCCACGATTTATTTTCTACGATACCCTATGGTGAAATAGCTTTGAAAACTTTGCATCGTTTTTTTCAAATTCACGTAAATACAATAGAACTGGTTTATGAAAGTGGTAGCATAAGTGCATTGGTGGATATCTTCGCCAAGTCTAAACACCAAATGTCAGAGGACGGCTATCTTCGTACCATCGAAGTAATACAGCTCATATCTAAATCTCAATACTTCGAAACACTCAGAAACATTACCATGTATCATTCGATCATTGATTTTTACGCGGATTCTTTGACCGAGGATGGAAAACTTTTGGTAATTATGGAGTCGTTCTTTGACTGCGACGAATTCAGAGAACTCTTTCTGGAATACAACGTCCTCGGCGTGATGATGCATAAAATATCGGGGCGCAAGGACATAGAATCCTCGATGGAAATTTTGTTGGCCATTCGGAAGGTGATAACGTACAAGAAGATCGGCTTGTTCTTCATTGATCGGGGTTATTTTGCCCAGTTAAAATTCTTCAAGGACAATTACAAGTTCGATACGTCTATAGTCGATCAAATTATCGATGCACTCTTCGATTTCTGTTTGACATTGAAATTCTTTTACAAGCATAAGTTGTATCAAAACGATATAATTAGAGACTTCTTTATTTTAATACCAGACTCTTTTTTATCGATACCATCGAACAAGATCAATTTCAGGTCTAAAAAATTATCTGAATACGTTCCGATCTATATGGTGACTTTCCAAGAATTCCTCTTCGGCCAAGATCAGAATGAAAAATCCGTCTTGGACATTGAATTCTTAGATTTACCACTTTTGACGGGAAGTAGGCGAATGGCGCAAAGAAAATCGCAATTATCGCCCTTCCATCGCCTGGCCGTATTCGCGAGCAATTGGTTCAAATCCTCCGACGATATCGCCAGTATTTTATCGTGCAAGAGTTCTTCGATTGGTGACGGAGGCTTGGCCAAAGCGATCCGGGATATCGATGATGAAATTCACATGGAGAACGCACCCTCTTACGAGAAATTGCAATCCCGCGTTAAATACATCGCGGCGTGTATAAATAGTAGGCTTTCCGATAGTAAGACATTGGAGGCGCATATTCAACCACGGCACGCGTTCACTTATCATATCAGGAAGTTGATTAGTGCCTTGGGTAGCAATTTCGTGCCGATCGGGCATTTGAAAATTGGCTTCCAATGTGAGAGGGCTCTATTATTCAAAGTTATTTGCGACCAACTCAAAGTTCCAACCACGTTGTGTAAAGAAGAAAACACTTACTTCAATGAAATTGGAATTTTTAAAAGAGACACTGATTTTCAACATGGATATTTGGTTCAGAAGATGTTCATTGTGGACTTGATGGAGGATATTGGCACCTTGATACCGGCAGAAAGTAATAAGGCCAAAGCTTACTTAACACGACATAAATCCGTATTTTAACTTAACATACATATGCTAGGAGATTAAATACTAATATTTGAATGTTGTGTATGTAGTTTTCATATATGGCGTGTATTGTAATATATTCAACGTTTGTATATGTACATATGCGTCTCTTTGCAATTTTCGATGAGCAATTTTTAACAAAAATTTGTACGTACAGTCAGATGTAAAAACTAATGTCTCCCTACACCACTTATATATAACGTGTTCAATAAAGATTCAGACGGATTATGCAACCAAGTATACAACAACAAAGATTACAGTTGGTATGAAAAATCCTTGTAACTAGATCGTGACAGATCTATCTTTATAACCCTACTAAATTGTTTGACATTTTGCCTTATTTGATTTGTAATTACGTGTTATCAATTATCAGTAATTTTCAGAAGTATTGGTAAATTTTTGTTGGTTAGAGCGGTAAGTTGGATTTAATTTCATATTAAGTGTGTTGGATAATTTTTTTAAAACTATAGGTAATTCCTCAATTGCATAATTATGTTCACGAAAGAGCAGGATGCATTTATTGTAGTGGCTCATTACAGAAGTGCTATTCGAAATGAGGATGGAACTTGGTCATATAACCTTGATTTGTGTATTGAGCAATTTAACCAGCGTGTCCCTAATGACAATTTTAATCGGCACAACTTTACTAATCACAAGAATAACATAATCATACGTTTCGAAGAAAAGAGCTGCATTTGTAAGGGCAAATCACCTGATTTTGTTTACTTTTTTTGATTGTCTTTCAAATAAAAGGATAATTTGATTCATATAATTTTATTAATTATAACTTTTTAATGTAAAATATGAAACAATTTTGTTTCTTTTATTACTCATTTCAATAATTAATTTTCTTTCATCAAGATCCAGATTTCTAGGTCTAGGGAATTTTGAATGTAAGGCTACCAATAGTGTATGTTTGGTTGCATAAGGTTCCATCTCAATCATTAATGAACTCACTGTATATATAACCAGCAATAATGTTCCGATTTTCTATAACAAATATAGCAGGTGTACCGGAAAGTCATTGCCGATTTTTCTAACAGATGTCGCTAGGCTTAAGTATGCAATGTTATGATTTGACACATATGCCGTTTTATTCTACTGAAATGAAGCTTCAAACCCATACATGTTATATTTTGTGAAAGTAACACTGTCATATATTTATATCTCTTAAAATGGTTTCCCAAGTTTGTCTAACATATAACACACTGTTTATTCTCTTTAAATATCCTGAACATACAGTTAACATAATGCCTGTTTTGTATAAATTCTTCTACAGATACAAAGGGAATAATTCGAAACAGCGTTATTTCTTCAGAAATTTATTTCAGTTGTTTCTGCTTTAAGCAATCTCTTCTGCTTCCGGGCATGGTCTTCCTTTTTTTCGAGATTTTTCTAAATGTATTTCACTTTGCTTTTCTATAATTTGTTTTCTCCTTTTTCTATATTTTCATTTTATTATCCTTAAATGACATAGTGCCTTTTTCAGCAAATTCTTCATTACTTTTCTTGTTTTATCAAAAGAAAAAAGCCGTTGAAAGTCATCGTTTGCTGGTAAAAACTTACGGTGAGCATGCTCCGACCATGAAAACATGTGAAGTGTAGTTTCGACAAAATAACAGTGTACATCTTGGTTCTGAGCGGTACAGATCGCGTACGGAGTTTGTTCTTCGTACAGGTGTTTTTCGCCGTGTTTTACCAGGTGCGACACTTTGCAATTGTCTGCTGATGACGACAACTTAGTTGTCGAAATGCGTATACATAATTACAAAAGTTAATGTGGAAAGGAGTTATATATCAACCTTAGTGATTCAAATAAATCGGTTGATTAGTTTATTTTTGACAGCTGATTGAAAAAGAAGCAACAAGTCGTTTTGTTAAAATAGAAAAAGTAGAGTATCGTGCGGTGATTAAATACTTCGTAAATAAGGGTATGAAAACTACCGAAATAAAAGATGAGTTACGGGAAACATTAGGTGAATTTGCATCCGCCACAATAAGTAGATGGATAAATGAATTTAAACGTGGTAGAACAAACTGTGTTGATGAAGCGCGCTCTGGAGCACCCAATATCGTGACTTCTAAGGAAATGATTGTAAAAATCCATAATATTATTATGCAAGATCGACGACTCAAAGTGAGAGTGATAGAAGACATGGTAAACATTTCAACAGAACGCGTACACCACATTTTAACGAAAGAATTGGGCCTTTCCAAGATTTCGGCAAGATGGGTACTGCGATTGCTTACGACTGATCAAAAGTTCACTCGTTTGCGTATTTCCAATGAGTGTTTGGACCTTTATAAGCGGAATCCGGTTGATTTTTGTAGGCGGTTTGTTACTTGCGATGAAACTTGGATACACTACAGTACACCCGAAACTAAACAACAGTCGAAACAATGGTTAGAACGTAGTTCTGCACCTCCAAAGAAAGCGAAAATCACTTTATCGGCAAACAAGGTGATGGCATCAATTTTTTGGGATTCAAAGGGCATTTTGCTCATTGATTACCTTCAGAAAGGTGCCACAATAAACGGACAATATTATGGAGAACTTCTGCAAAAATTAAATGTTGAGATTCGTGCTAAACGGCCAGGAATGGCAAAGAAATAGATTCTGTTTCACCAAGACAACGCTCCCTCGCATACCAGCACAGTTGCGATGTTCAAAATCCACGAGTTACATTTCCAATTAGTACCCCATGCGCCTTATTCGCCGGATCTAGCCCCTTCCGACTTCCACCTTTTTCCAAAATTGAAAACGGCACTAGGTGGAAGCAATTTTCATCTAACGACAAGCTTATCATCTTCGTAAATGAGTATTTGCAAGCCTTCCGGAATCGCATTTTAGAGATGGCATAAGGGCATTGGAGCACCGTCGGAATAAATGTATTGCTCTTTTAGGAGAATATATTGAAAAATAAAAATTATTTTGTATTTAAAAAATTCGTTTTTATTTTCCATTCTCACTACTTATCAAACTACCCTCGTAAGTTAATTTGATTATCAGATACTGTAGATCCTGGTATATAAATTGACGCACTTGAATAGACGAAAATTCAGTTCAGACGTCTATGAAATATAAATGTAATGAGCTCCTCTCTGCTAATGATTAAAGTACATCAGCCACTGTCTGATTACCATGTCTGTACGCTATTGATAGTGTTAGCATTTGAATTACAATAATTACTATATATTTAGTCATAATAAACCTACGTAATAGCTACATGTTCACCTAATTATTAGTCAATTTCGAACCCTAATTTCAAATTGGGTTGCTACATTGTTCGCATGTAATTTTGGGACATCGATTTAGATTGAAAAATCTATTTTCGAATCACATTTTATCAGGTAGTTGGGTACAAACATTGGCTAAAATCTCATAAAAAAACTAAGAGACCAAAAACAAACAAAACATTACTTCTTATAATGGTAAAAATGGAAACTTTTGCTACGTCTATGGTCTTCCGATGTAGTGCCACAGTTCCGTGTAGTGCCACAGGCGAAGCACCGGATTTTAGGACAATTATTGTCAACTATTTAAGTTCTTTTAAATAAAGAGTAGTGCTACAGGCGGAGCACCGGATTCTAGGACAATTATTGTCAACTATTTAAGTTTTTTTTCTAAATAATGTATCTATGGTCTAGAGACAACATAAAGACCATTTGACTAATTGTTATTTCCGCTTAGTAAACATAACGGCGACTGCACCTAAGTCAGAACACTCGTAAAATACCTATACTTGTCTTCTGCAATAAGACTTGTTCCTCACTCTGCCACAAAAGGAAAATGTGGCATACAACGACACCGATTTGGACACTGATGAAAAACAAAATTGTGAAAGTGATATAGATTTGGAAGATAGTACTTCATCACATTTTTTCTAACTAAAGTGTATCTATGGTCTAGGGTGAACCTAAAGACCATTTGATTAATTTCCGCTTAGTAAACATAACGGTGACTACATCTAACTCAGAACACTTGTAAAATACCTATACATGTTTTCTGCAATAAGACTTGTCCCTCACTCTGCCACAAAAGGAAAATGTGGCATACAACGACACCGATTTGGACACTGATGGAAAACAAAATCGTGAAAGTGATGTGGATTTGGAAGATAGTACTTCAGCACATTAACCTTATTTACTAACTCAAAGGGATCTTAATGATCTATTATGTGAGTTGAGATTGATTGATTAATAATAATGATAGAAATAATAATAAAAATAATAGTAATAATAATAACAATAATAGTAATAATAATAACAATAATAATAATAATCTTTATTCGTCTAACTGATAACCAATTACAGGAGAAAAAATTTAAAAAGATACAGTGCAGAGAAATACAAAGAAAAAATATAAGTAACTGCATATAAAATAAAGAAAAAAGAAACTAAATCTAAATAAATACAAAGAAATCAGTAAATATTCAGATTGCAGCAATAAATAAAACACTTCTAAATTTCACACTATACTATAGAGGGTTTTCCAATAGGGACATAACAATTTTGTCTTTAATACGAACGCGCCCTTGAAAGTTTTACATGATCAGTCATCACCTATGCGTCAGTCAAGGTTAACATTTTATCACGGTGAAGTTCAAGAACGAGCAACGTATGGAAATGATTAAAAATTACCACGCAATTCTGAGTCGGTGGTCCCAACTTTATGAGCGCTTACTCCAATTTTCGGTCGTAATAATCGTCACATCAGACAGGATGTGCGTGCTATATCTGATAAATTCGAGTCAAAATATTCACTATTGGATGTTCCTCTACCAGTGAGGTAACTTACCAGTCGAAGTATCGAAAATATTGCAGCCGTAGGTGCTTCAGTTCAAAATGAGCCAAATCAGTCGATTCCACGCCGTTTACAAAAATTGAGAATCTCTTAATCCACATTGTGGCGAATTTTGCGTAAAGATCTTGGCTTACACCCTTACGAGATCAAACAAACTCACGAACTAAAGACACGTGATCATTTGAAACGCCGAAACTTCACCAATTGGGCTCTGCTAAAGTTTGAACAAAATTCCGAATTTCGTCGAAAAATTATCTTTATTGATGAAGCTCATTTTTGGCTTAATGGCTTTGTAGTATGCATTATTGGACAACAATAAAACCATATGTACTTCAAAAGATTCCTTTACAACCACAAAAAGTGACCGTATGGTGAGGATTTCATGCCGGAGTTTGTGATTGGACCATATATTTTGCGATAAAAATGATCGCCATGTTACGGGCAATGGAGTTGGTTATTGTGTCATTTTAGAAGGATATTTTTGATCAGAATTGGATGGACTTGACATCAATGATATGTGGTTCCAACAAGATGGTACCACATGCTACACAACTGGTTAAACAACTGATTTATGAAGGCGAAGTTCAGTAACCGTGTAATCTCGAGAAATGATAGGGTCGAATGGCTATCTCGCTCATACGATTTAACGCCATTGGATTTCGTTTTCTAGGGTTACGCTAAGTCGTTGATTTATGCCAACAAGCCAACAACGTTAAAGGACCTCAGGGATAATATCGAAAGCGAAATTGGCAATGTTCCGGCCGATATGTGTAAAACAGTAGTGGAAAATTGGCTCCAAAGAATCGATCGCTGCAAACGTGCTCACGGTGGTCATATGAAGGAATTGAATTTCATAGTTAAATGTAACAATGTGTACTGCACCTGGAATAAATTTCAGCGCAATATCTCAATTATTTTGTGTTTTATTTAAATATAAAATTGTTATGTCGTTATTGAAACACCCGATATATCCTCTGTGGTTCCATTGTAACACGTCGTTTGTCTATTGTCCCAAATCGGAAACAGTTTTGCCATATTGTTGTTTTAAAGGCTTCTATTTCAATATTTTCGTTAATTTTTTGTAAGTTATTTAATGTGGTAACTTCATCCTGTTTGTACACACTATAACAGAAACGAAGTGTGTGTTTGGCTGTCGACGATGTAAGTCTAGTACGGACTTTGTCTCTGTGCGGGTTTTGTGGTTGTTCCAGCTGAGACGCTGTCATTAATTATTTGCTGGTGATGACCTAATTATCGAAATACGTATATAGACTACGAAAATTATTGTGGAAATGGGTTATATTAACCTTAATTGATAAATTTAATCAACCACAGTCTACACTAAAATTTACCTTCAAGCGGAGTAAGAAGTAAAATATTCACTGCTTGTGAAACTGTTAAATTCAATGTATAAATTTGTTAAAAAGCCTCCGAAGGATCTTATGAATTAATTTCTGCGAAACTAATGACTTCAATTTATTTCGTTCCGAAGTCGCAGTCTTCCCACGCCGAACTTATTGAAATCTCTTTCGCGTTCGATCGACACGTGAATAAATACGCGCAAGTTAAATTGTCCTTTAATTATTGATATTTATCTATCTTTTCCCTTGCGAAAAAGGAATATCGCTGAGCATGATGTTGTTTGATCTCCGGTTATTAATCTTTGAGAATTGCCGCGTTACGAGACGGCTATTGATAATGGCGTTTTATCTTTCTCCATCCACATCAGACCGGCTATAATTACACGGAATCTTACGGATCCGAGACTTTCATTAGCATCGCCGTCGTGTGTTTTGATTTATTTTGAATTTGAGAGTGAAATTTCCAACTTTCACTAGACGATATACTGAAGGATCAAAAATGTAGGGTTATATGTAGAGTGAGGAATATGGTCGGCGCACACAGTCGTTTGCTTTATAATAAGTAAATAGAATAAATAGTTATATGTAATTTATGAAACGTGAAACGTCTTTTTAAGCATCGTTTTCAGTGCAATCACAAACTGGATAAGATCGGATAAATATTTGTAACATTAGCAGTGTTTCCATAGTTGTTTCAGCAAATCGAATTAGCGCTCAGGAAGAAACATTTCTAGAAGAAGAGAGCGACTGTTAGATATCTATCAATGTAACATATGCAAAATTAAAGTAAAGTTTGTTAAAATTTCTGGGCTCTCGCTGTTACTGCAAATTTGTTTTAATGTGGCAAAATCTGCATCTACATTATCTACTTTGGCTGCATTTAATTATGTTTGTATAGTGTTCCAGTGTTTGCAGTTAATGCACTAACGGCAATGAAGGATTCTGTAATTTATCAATAGTTTAAACTTATTTACGTACTTATTTAGTCCTGAGTCTTTCTATTGTTAGGTGCGAGGTTAGTGGAGTTGGTGATCTGCATCGAAAATGTACGATAAAGTTTACAAAGGAATCGTTCGTTAATAACACAAGTTTATCTGATGATGAGTGATTCTCTGAAACATATATAGCAAACAGGACATTATTAATATTTTAATAGTTCTTTTTAACGTTCATCTGTTTAACAAATCGTAGAGATCTGTCTATACACGCTCTGGAAACATCGTTGCCGACATGCGAGATAGACGCGTTCTCGTTATATCGTTCAAATACATTCGTGTGTTGTACGAGATGGGGAGGCAATGCTTTTTCGTTATTTTTTTGTATCGAAAAGGCACGATAAAGTCTATAAAAGGATCATTCGTTAATAACTCAAGTTTATCTGATGATGAGTGAATCTCTGAAACATGTGTAGTCAACAGGGTGTTATTAATATTTGAATGATTCCTTTTAACATTCATAGTTGAGTTGAGTTTTATATTTTGTCTCCACTGCTCTATCTCGAATCTCTCTTGAGTCAACGTTCGTATTTTTCCCCATGCTATTCCCTTATTTCCTATCTCATCTCTCATTTTATCTATCCACTTTGTTCTTGATCTTAATGTTTTTAATTAACTTGATTTTGTCCATTACCGTGGTTTCAGGTGCGACACTGATTAATTATCTAGTAATGATGAGAACTTAGTTTGCCGAAACGCGTATACAGAATACAAAAATTATTGCGGAAAAGGATTATATTGATCTCAATTCATTGATTTAATTTACTACAGTCTCCATTCAAATTTACCCTTGCAATTTCTGTTCTATGTTATCTTGTTTTCTCTCTTCCTTTAAACCTGTAAACCAACTTTCCAATATCCTGTTCTGTTCTTCCTTCAATTCTTTCCTTGCTCTTCTTTTTCCTGTTTACGTTGTATTTCCATTTCTTCTTTTTTTGTATACACTGTATTTCGTGCTCTTTTTTTCTGTTTACGTTGTATTTCCTGTTCTCGTTTTTCCTTTTTACGTTGTATTTTCCGTTGGTCTAGACTCTTAATTATAAATTCCATCAATTTCATCTCTGTCTTTGGATCTTAAAATTGTTTTTTTCCATTGATCCCAATTTATCTATTATATGTTCTCTTTATTTCTCCTGCTTCTTTTCTCTTCTATGATCTTTGTCCTAGATTTTTCCTTTTTTATTCTAATATTTGTTTAATTATATGTTTTCGTTTCCTTTCAGGTTATGAACAAGAATATGTTTTATGGCAATAAATAATATTAAAATATTGAGATAAATAATCCAAACAAAATCATATTCTATAACAATTATACTTCGTAATAATTAAATAGAATTTCGAATTAATTTATAAGATAACTATTCTGATATTGCGATTTTATGAATATCGAATATGTAAATATATGCTTTTATGTAAATGTAATGATATAATTGTTTAGATTTAAATTAATTATTATTAACTTATTAATAATATTAATTTCGCATGCGATCTATAGATACGATGATTGACATAAAAATTTTTGCACTAAATTATCACATTACCTTAGGCTTTTAAATTAGAATAATTTTGACTGTAATTTAATAAGTTCGTCATTATCTTCATCAAGCATTCTAAGGTAATTTTGATGGAGCCTGTGGCTGATTAACTTAATCACTGAAGGTTCGTATACGTGGGCAAGTTGAAAAGTTCTCGACCTGACAATGAAAGACTGCGATTTAAATTTAAACAATGATTTTATTTTTCTACATAATCTCCCTTGAGTTCAACACACTTGGTTCAGCGTTTTTCTAACATCAATATTCCATCCCGGAAGTGAGAGTCTGGAAGGCTGTCAAAATATTTTTCTACGGTCCTTTCAACTTCTTCGTTGGATGTGAATCGCTTTCCAGAAACAATTTTTTTCAAACTTGGGAATAGATGGAAGTCTGAGGGTGCCAAATCAGGAGAATAGGGAGGATGGCCGAGCAAATCGTACCCCAAATCCCGCAATTTTCCCATCGCTAACGCACCCTTGTGTGCGGGTGAGTTGTCCTGATGAAAATGATTTATTTCTTCTTCAAACCAGGACTCTACTCGCGAATTTTGGCATCCAGCTGGTCAAGAAGGTTAGGGTAATATGCGTCTGTAATTGTTCTGCCTTTTTCAAGGTAATCGATTAACAAGATTCCCTTTGTATCCCAAAACACGCTGGCCATGACTTTTCCGGCAGATGCGATCGACTTCGCTTTCTTTGGCACTGAACCACCGGCTTCCACCCACTTCTTCGACTGCTGTTTCGTTTCTGGCATGTAGTGGTGGACCCATGTCTCATCCATGGTGACAAATCACCGCACAAAATCCGTCGCATTCTTGTTAAATCGGTCCAAAGAATGCTCCGAAAATCGTTTGCGCATTTGCTTTTGATCGACATTCAGCAAATGCGGCACCCATCTTGCGCAGAGCTTTCTCATCTCTAATTCCTTGGGCAAAATGTTTCGTAACCTTTCTTCCGATATCCCCACAGCCTCAGCTGTCTCACTCACTTTCACTCGCCTATGTCCAATACAATATCATGTACTTTTTCGATGATTTCTGGTGTGGTTGCGGTTTTTGTCCGTCCTTCACGTGGGTCATCTTCGAGAGACGTACGACCACGTTTAAATTCAGCTGCCCAATTTTTAACGGTTGACATCGAAGGAGCAGAGTCCCCGTACATTTTTGTCAACTTCGGATGAATTTCCATAGGGGTTAAACCATCCAAAACAAAGAATTTTATAACAGCACGATATTCAAGTTTATCCGTTTAAAAAAATAACACGCACGACGTCTACTACAAAAATTCTTGCAAACAAACTACTTATGAGAACAAGTTGAAAGTTTTCATGTGATCTGGAGACACATGCAGCCACGCAGGAAACATAAATTTCTGCTAATTATAACGCCATCTCTGTGTCAGGCCGAGAACTTTTCACCTTGCCCACGTATTTCCACATTAATTTTCATATTCTGTATTCGTATTTCCACAACCAAGTTATCAAAACGCACTCAGTGTGAATTTTGGCTTTCAACGGTACGGATCGTGTGCGGAAGTTGTCTCGTATGTATAATTTGCCGTAGTTTGCCAGGTGTGACGCTATTTAATTATCTGTTGATGATGATAACTTGGTTGTGGAAGTACGTATACAGAATACGAAAATTAATGTAGAAAGGGGTTATATATCAATCTTCGGTGATTAAGCATTCTAAACTGGCATTAACATAAATAAAATCAAAAGATACGTCGCCGAAATTTTTACTTAAAAAACTAAATCTCAGAATTATCACATCACAAATTTTCACATTACCTTAGGCTTTTAAATTAGTAGAATAATTTTGACTATAACTAATATAACTTTAATAAGTTCGTTGTAATCTTAATCAAGCATTCTAAAGTGGCATTAACTTAAAAAAATCAAAAGGAACGTCGCCGAAACTTTTACCTAAAAAACTAAATCTCGGAATTAAAATTATGTCAACAAAATTAAATATTTTATAGAAAACAGTACGCATAAAGCAGTGTGAAAGTTCGTTCCTCACGTTCCGCAATTCTTCCCTATTTTGCGGGGTCAAGTTAACCGGTCTAGTGCTACAGGCGGAGCACCGATTTCTAGGACAATTATTGTCAATTATTTCAGTTTTTCTAAATAAAGGGTGTCAAGTTAATATATACATTTTGTTAACATTGCCTAAGAGGCAAGAAAGAGACTACAGTTGTTCGAAGCTTTTGTTATCAGGTCGAATATGAAAACAAACTCGTCCGTTATTTGAATTGCACATTGTGCACACTATTGTTCGTTTCTTTTTTAATGAAACATACAAGAGCTTTCTAGTTTGATATTGTTACGTCTCGACCTAAAAATATAGAGCAACAATTACGATTTAGATCGTAAACTTTTTTGTAGTAATGATTGTACATCTTACATACTATCACCAATAAATGGTCACTGACCAATCCATTAAATCTATCAATTCCTGTTACGCAAGCGGCTTACTACATGAGAAAGTGCCAACGACAGGTACTCAATACGTTACCGTTTCGAGAAAAGTACATTTTACAGAGGGAATCTTACATTCGGCATAGGTAAATCTATCAAACGTCTGCTTGAATAATAGAATGTAGATATAAAAATTTAATGGAGAACCAATCTTGTATTAATCATTTGCGTGCGTCTATATCAATATTCGATGAGTAATAGATCTGTCTGACACGTATATATATAGGGTTTTACAAAATAAGATTTAAAGGGCATCTATAAGGTCTTTCATGAAGCGCTTCCTATCTTTAAATTTAAATAAAACAAAGTGTGTGTGAGATATTGAAATGTTTATTCGTTTGAAAGGCCTATCGATGCCATTATGTATGAAATATAATGTCGTGCAAATGTCCACCGCGGCTTTGCTGGGTGGCGCGCATCCAAAATGTCCAATTTTCCATGACTCTGGCGTATAAATCAGACCGAATTTGATCGATGGCATGCGTTATGTTGGCTGTGAGGGCCGCTGTAGTTTGTGGCTTATTCGCATAGACTTGCGACTTAAAAAAACCCCACTAGAAAAAATCTAACGTGGTCAAATCGCACGATCTCGGTGACCAATTCACATCACCTCCACGTGCCCTCGAATCGCTCGTGCAGAATGTCCAATGTGGCATGAACTTTGTGGCACGTAGCGCCGTCCTGTTGAAACCACATATCGTCGATGTCCTTATCATCCAATTCAGGCCAAAAGAAGTTAGTAATCATCAAACTATAGCGCTCGCCGTTGACGGTGATGGCTTGGCCAATGTCGTTCTCAAAGAAATATGGACCGATGTGGCGCCATTCCAAAAATTTGCGCCAATCTTGGATCTCATGTGGATTGGTATCGTCCCAAATTCGACAATTTTGTTTGTTGACGTACCCATTCATCCAGAAATGGGCCTCATCGCTGAAGATGATGTTTTAATGAAAATTAGAGTCAGTTTCCTACTGTTCCAGGGCCTATTCAGCGAACACACGTCGTTGTCTGTGGTCGTTTACCTTCAGCTACTGGTTCAGCTGAATTTTGTACGGGTGCAAGTTATGATCTGCGAAAGGCCGAGTTCTTGTGAGCGACGCGAAATCGACTGCCACGGATTTTCCTGCACATTCTCACGGACAGCGGCGATGTTTTCGGTAGACCTTGCGTTTTGTCGTCGTACGGGCGTTGGTTCATTGTTTACTGAACCGGTGGACTCAAATTTATCCACCACACTGCGAATAGTCCTCTCGGTAGGACAATTATATCGACCGTAAAACGGGCGAAGCACGCGGAACGTTGCCTGAACAGAACACCCGTATTGAAAGCGGAAACGCGAAGTGTGCGTTTTGGTTTTCAACGTTACAGTTCGTGTGCGGAATTTGTTTTCTTACGGGTATTTTGTCGTAGTTTTCCAGGTGCAACACTGTTTAATTATCTGCTGATGATGACAACTTAATTGTCGAAAGACGTATACAGAATATGAAAATTAATGTGGAAAGGGGTTATGGACATATCAACCTTCAGTGATTAACTGTAATAGAGTGTTTTATGCACTAATCTAATACGTCATACGTTTGCTATTATTTTGAAAACAATTAATTAGTTTCGGCTCCAAAAATACCTTTAAAATTATTCGAATTGTATTTTTAGATTTATTCAGGAGGTAATCAAATTCTTCTTTGTAGGCGAACAACTTATAAATAAATTCGACGATTAAGAATTCCGAGTATTCTCATTTTACAGCCTTACGTTCCGCTTAAGGAGTAAATTTCAAATTAGTTAGGAAGACTAAGTTGTCCGTCTGTCAGTCCACAATGACCATCAGTTTCAAAAGATCTCCAGACCGGAACTGCTTCGAAAGGGGAAAGTTCAGAAGACTATTTTGTCGACAACTTGGCTGTAAATAAGACGCATTGCGGTCTTGAGTTGTTTGGTAAATATTGCCAATTAAATGTCCTCGATATTTGTATTTACACGATGGTACTAGTAAATGCGAAGTATATGTTGTGTAGATCCTTGTCTAGTTATGTTTGCACATATGTGTTCTACAGAAGCAGAACTATAAGGTTTTTAAACTGAATTTCTATGTTTTATATATATTACCCTTCGATGCATTGAATTTTTTGAGATACAGTATGTGACATATTAACATATTGAGTGTCACGTGTACATACCGAGTATCCATATTTTGATGCTCATCGTTGGTCTCGGTTATTACAAAGAGTAACGGTTAAACAGGGAATATTTTGTAGAATTCAAGTTCAGTGCAAATCTGAAGTCAAATCGACCCTAATTTTTTCATGGTAATCATTTGGGTTTATTAATTCTCCTCTTTACTGACGATCTAATGCATCTATGCATCGATTTTTTGTGCATGTGTCCGCTTCAATTGGATGTTAATTGAGTTTCAGCCTGATATAAAGATAATAACATAAATAAAAAATACTGAAAATGACTTTTACAAGATTGATTATAATTCAGATTTAGCATCGCACCTGAAGCTTTATTTTGTAAAACAAAAAGACGATTCAACCCACTTCAAAAGATGATAGCAAATTTCAAAATTTTCAAAATAAGCCCAGTACTTCTTTGTGGACAGTCTCGTGGAGTACACGAACGCAAGAGCATAAAAAACTCACCGTATTACAAAACTTTATCGATATGAACGCTCAAAAACAAAATAGCGACTGCTCTTTGTACATCATCATCGTGATTATTAGAAGATAGCGTGGACGATTATTCAATTTCTTTAGTTTTAAATACATTTATATTCGTTTTGTTTTGATTAATGGTAAGACTGTTCAAATTAAACCATTGTTCAAGGTTGGATATATATTTAGAGCTAACATTGGTAACCATTTCAAGTGCATCATTTCTAATTATGAGTGACGTATCATCAACATAGTTAACCGTCGAGATTTTATTTTTCTTTAAAGGACTTACGACAGTATAAATGTCATTTAAATGAATTACAAAAAGAAGAGGGCCCAAAATGATGCCTTGTGGCACACCACTATATATATATAAAAAGCCTTAATTAGAATATAATAATAATAATAATAATAATAAATTTCATTTCTAAAACAATATGCATACAGTACATATCAGTACATATAAGAAAATAGCAATCAATACATACTACGTACACACTCATGCTAGAAACACGTCTCAATAAGAAAAAAGTTGTTATAAATTTGGACATAGAAAGTCATTTATACAATAACAATTTATAGTAAGCAAGTATATTTCCGTTTAAGGTTGCTTTTAAAAATACAGAAGTTTGTGATATTTCTTATACAAAATGGTAAGTTATTGTGTAATTTACATCTCATAAAATATGTTCCTTTGTGGAACATAGATTTTGCGTGTGAGGAAGGTAATAAATAATTATCAGTTGTGTATCGTGTTTATGATTTACATTGCCAATCGAAAAAACGTTTTTGTTTAATAACGAAGCATAGGAGATCTAATATATAAATATCATAAATGGTTAATATCGAGTTACTTGCTGTGTGTATGGTGGGAAATGTTCTCTGCAGGAATCCCTATAGCCTAACCCAGAGATAATTCTCAAGCCCTTTTTTTGAATAAGGAACACTTTGCCCACCTCCTATCGATACTCCCCTCTCTCAGTGTATCACACCATATCTCAAGCAAGAAACAAAATTAGCATGATAGAAAATAGGCAAGGTACTCAAATTACAGGATCTGTGGAGCTGCTTAAGGATAAAACACTCTTAGCCAAACTTCTGCATACTCCATCACATATGTGCAGACCATTTAAGGTTTTCGTTAATTACCAAGCCAAGGATTTTTGAAGAAGAATCACAGTCGAAGATCTCATTGTTTATTTGTACATGGGAAATATGCTTAATCCTATTGTGAAAGTATACCAAGTATACGCAGGAATTATTAGAGATGATTTTGTCTGTTAGACGAATACGAAGAGAGCCTATTTAAGGCTATGCCTCTAACTCCATAGACTTCCAGTATATAAATTTGGAATGATCTATGCTGTCAAATAACCTTGATAAATCAAGTATGATTCCGAAAGAAATCTTTAGTTTCAAGTGTAATAGTAATAAAATTTATGTCAAATAATGCGGTTTCCATATCATGCTGGTGATTATTTAAAAGATCGTATTTAATAAAGAATTTATACAGACGGTCATAAACTACTTTTTAAACACTTTAGTAAGGCTGCAAAAACGAGAGCTTTCGCAATAGCCTACGACTCAGCTACTATCAATTGTAAAAAAATAATAAACGTAATTACTTACTATTTTAGTTTTTTTTTGGTGTTGTTAATGTTGAGTGATGCAAAAATTTGGTGTAGTATTCTGTCATTATTATGCCTTCTAGTGCTGACTCAGTCATACTCCTGCGGCAAGGTGAAAATATGTTGGTGTATTTGGAAAAGGAGCGTTCCGCGTCTAACGATGTGATGTTCGCGAATTTAAAAAGGACGTTCGCATTATATATTTTCAGTTAAACTCTTGTCTATTCGCGCCATAGTTTGAAAATCGGGATTCCTATTTATAACCGCACACAATTTATTGGTTGTTAATCGTCCTATACTATCTGTTAGATTTCCTAACGAGGCTTTGAGGTAATATACTATATTTAGCGCGTCATGTAATGATAGTTTGGTGTTGTCCAATTTGAAAATAGTATCCAAAAGAAATGAATAATTTTCGGAAATTTGCTCTATTTGAGTATGGATTTCGGTATCTGAAACCTCTGACTTACTGAAATCGCTTGAGCATCTTGCGGCTTCAAATTTAAGATACAATGTTTAATAACGTGTAAAAATTTATCATAAAATAAAACAGCTTTAAGCCATGTTCCCGATACCATCAATACTGGCTGTGGTAGCTGAGGAATGTCAGGACAAGCCTGTTTAAACTCACAAATGCGTTTTAGAGATTTAATAAAAATTTTTTTGGTAGAAATTATAAATTGGTCTACTTTTGGATAACTATTTCTAAATAAACTCAGCTATTCTTTTACTATACATAAACGATCTCCCGGACGCTACGGAATCTTTAACGGTTCTCTTCGCAGATGACACGTCCACAGTCATAGACTCTGGTAATGAAGACTTGAGTATGGCCATATCAGAAAATATACAACTGTTAGGAAAGTGGTTTGCTGCGAATAACCTACACTTAAATCTACCCAAAACCCATCTGCTGACCTTTGGTAACAGTTTACCTACAGATGTGGTGGTGGGTGATGAAGTGCTTGCCTCTAAGTATGACGCGCCATTTCTTGGCCTTAGGGTTGACTCTGAGCTGTCCTGGAGACCTTACATCAACGAACTGTCTAGGAGGCTGTCTCGGTTCTGCTACTGCTTACGTGTTATTTCTCGTAACGTTGGTGTGGAGGCGGGACTGCTGTCTTACTTCGCTTATGTACATTCAAGGCTCCAGTATGGTGTGGTTTTCTGGGGCAATTCCATCGACTAGCGGAGGATATTTATCCTCCAAAAGTCATGTATTAGAGCAATTTATGGCATGAAACCAACCGAGAGTTGTGTGGGTGTGTTTCGATCTGCCACAGTACTAACAATGCCCTCAATTTATATACTCCAGTGCGCGCTGCATGTGAAAATAAACTATAATGAATTTTTTAAGAAATATGAAACGAACCATAGACATGCTACGCGAAACCTTCGTAATATGCATCTTGTGCCCCCACGAACGTATTTTACAAAAATACAAAAAAATTTTGTTCACCATTGCGTAAGAATATACAACCACATACCGCTTCGGATTAAGAGCTTGCCGTTGGCCCGGTTTAAAAGTATTTTTAAGTTTTGGCTAATAGAGCAAGAATTCTACAGTGTGGAAGATTTCTTTAAAACAATTGTAGACATTGGCATATAGCATAAGTCAACTGCACGCATATACATATATATACATATACTTACTATCTATTTTAACTTGTGATTGTTTTTTCGTTGTTATATATTTTATACTTATGACATATTATATGTTTTTTGACATTATGGAACGTAATAAATATTATTATTATTATTATTATTATTATTATTATAAGATGACATGCATGGAGCAAACAGGTTACATGAAGCAATTGAGGATAAGATTGTTTTAGTAATTTCCCATCTTTAACCATATTCGAACCTCCATCTGTAACCAAATGAAATGGCAAAAATCAAAACGTGAGATGGTTGGAATGGGAGCTAACAACGAACATTATTTGAAGAAATCTGTTGGGTGTACGAAATCTCATACTTCTTCGGGTTCAAACGACGGTCATACGAACTGAGTCTTTTAATAAGCAGTGCTTTTTCGCGTTCAAAAGTAACTGTTGATGAACGTATGTAGGCAGCGCAAATGAGTCTACTTTCTGCTGGCAAATCTATGACAGCCTCTGTACTTAAAGATATAATAAATACGTTACCTAAAAGCACATCAAGGTATCAAAAAGCTTTTAGAACTGCTGATAAATATAATGATAAAAAACTTACACTCGAGCAAGCGATATTACTTTTTGTGAAAACATAATTGACACGACAACAATATAATTTAATTAGGGAACACGTAAATGATAGATATCCGTCTAATGAATTTGTGAAGAGTGAGAAGAGTGTTATCCAGATAATATCTCTGTGTCTGAAGATTCTGCTCAAGTATCGTTACAGCATTTGCTCGACCATACAACAAAAGACTTATAATAAACTTAATTATCGGAAATTTGCTCTATTTGAGCATGGATTTCGGTATCTGAAACCAGCCGCTGACTTACTGAAATTACTTTAGCATCTTGCGGATTTAAATTTAAGATACAAGGTTTAATAATGTGTAAAAATTTCTCATAAAATAAAACAGCTTTAAGCCACGTTCCCCATACCATCAATACCGGCTATGGTAGGTGAAGAATGTCCAAACAAGCCTATTTAAACTCATGAATGCTTATTGGAGATTTAATAAAAACTTTTTTGGTAGAAACTATAAATTGGTACACTTTTGGATAACTGTTTCTAATAAATTCACCACAAGATGACAATCATGGAGCAAACACGTTACATGAAGCAATTGAGAATAATATTGTTTTAGTAACTTTCCAGCTTTAACCATACTCGAACCTCCATCTGTAACCAACATTACAAATTGGATTGCCGATGTATTGAACTACCCAAAGGCATGCTTCATAGTTTCTACTATCCTTTCTGCGTTTGTCTTCTGTAATATTCTACTACGTAAAGGAAGAGCCAAGGAAATCTCACGGCTTTTTGAAATGCGCACTAACACATTTAAAATACAATTCTTTCTTGCATCCGTTGTTTCATCTACGGTCAGCCATATTTTTTGATCTTTTAACTCTGCTTTTATTCGATCCGTAATCGTGTTTTTCACCCGAGTGAAATTATATTGTAATTGACCTCTTGGCAATCTCCATCCTGGAATGTATTTTCCCCAAAAGTTTCGAAATTCTTCATTGTCTACAATATTTTATGGAACGTTGCACACACTTAACATAAAAATAAAGTCATATAGAAATTTATAATGTGGTACATCACGTTGCGCATTTAACAGGGGTTGTTTGATATTAATGTCTTTTACACACAAAAATACTGACGGTAAAATGTTGATATTGCAAACAATACATTTAATATTAGTGTCAGTGTATTCTAATGTCGAAAATCGATTAAGAAATCTATTAACACTCGTCGAACATGACAAAGAACATAACTAATTCGGCATTCATACACATATTATACGCATCTGAAGTATATCATTAGCACCAATGAGTGTGCACTCGTTAAACCTGTTAATAGATTTATAGATCTATAATTAACTATAAAAACACCTAACTATAAAAGAACACCTTAATGTTAATGAATTTTTATAAAACCATAATAAATTAAAACATCTATTAACGATTTTTATTGGGACGAAAATAAATCAAATAGGGTATATCATAGTAAGGGAATGCTAGGGCTTTCTTTACGTACATTTTATTTCGGTTCCCTTTCTAATTTCGTGCTTATTTTTAACGCCACAAAGCGTCATAAGGAGCGCAGCTTATTACACTTCGTCGCGTTTTTTTATCTCAAAAGTGCCCCCTTGACCATAATGTTTCCTAAAATATAATTGTGAACCTCTCTTCTATTTCGAAAGTAAAATATCTTTCCTCCATTCCACAGTCCTTCTATACATTTTTCTGTTCGATAACTGCACGCGGTGGTTATTAAAAGTAGAACAGATGGAAGATAGGAACGAGTTCACGAAGGTGTATGATTCTATTGTCTTTATGTTGTACAGTTCTGGTTCAAATTACTAGGCCGTTTACAATTCCTTAGAAAATTTTGAGTAATTGCGTTAGAAAGTTGTTGTGTACGTTAATGTAAATGAATAGTGTATGAGAACAAAGGAAAGACATAGGTATATCTAAAATAAATTTAATAGAGACTGAGGTTGATTATTAATCAAAGAAGGTAAATAGAATGCCTTACCAATGTTCGTATTACACACATGACTAAGATGTATGTTAGCTTAGATGTAATATCACTATATACTAATAAAGTTAGCAATAAAAGCAATAGAAAAAAACTAGCAAGCCGTAGAACACCGCTACCACAAAACGAGTTCATAAATGCTGTTAAACTACATATGTTTGGGATCAATATATTTTAACTTCAACAACACTTTTTACAAACCAAAATATATCACTGCCAAGGCATCACACATTTCCACCGTAGCAGCAAATCTTGTCATGGCGAAACTAGAAAAAAAATTGCTAAATAATCCTCCTTTTCATACGAGGATAGTTTGACAAGTAGTGAGAATGACACATAGGCGGCGCTCTAATTGGTGAAACAAATGCACTGTAGTTTAGGCTGGCTATTTATATGTTTACATTCCGATATTTAGATAAATCGGTTGATTAGTTTATTTTTGACAGCTGATTGAAAAAGAAGGAACACGTCGTTTGGTTAAAAGGGAAAAAGCAGAGTATCGTGCGGTTATTAAATACTTCGTAATTAAGGGTATGAAAGCCACCGAAATAAAAGATGAGTTCCGGGAAACATTAGGTGAATCTGCTCCATCATCCGCCACAATAAGTAGATGGATAAATGAATTTAAACGTGGTAGAACAAGCTGTGTTGATAAAGCGCGCTTTGGAGCACCCAAAATCGTGACTGCTAAGGAAACGATTATAAAAATCCATAATATTATTACGCAAGATCGACGACTCAAAGTAAAAGAGATGGCAGACATGATAAACATTTCAACAGAACGCGTACACCACATTTTAACGAAAGAATTGGGCCTTTCCAAGCTTTCGGCAAGATGGGTGCCGCGATTGCTTACAGCTGATCAAAAGTTCATTCGTTTGCGCATTTCCAATGAGTGTTTGGACCTTTATAAACGGAATCCGGTTGATTTTTGTAGGCGATTTGTTACTTGCGATGAAACTTGGATACACTACAGTACACCCTAAACTAAAAACAACAGTCGAAATAATGGTTAGAACGTGGTTCTGCACCTCCAAAGAAAGCGGAAACCACTTTATCGGTTATATAAGGTGATGGCATCAATTTTTTGGGATTCAAAGGGCATTTTGCTCATTGATTACCTTCAGAAAGGTGCCACAATAAACGGACAATATTATGCAGAACTTCTACAAAAATTAAATGTTGAGATTCGTGCTAAATGGCCAGGAATGGCAAAGAAAAAATTCTGTTTCACCAAGACAACGCTCCCTCGCATACTAGCACAGTTGCGATGTTCAAAATCCACGAGTTGCATTTCCAATTAGTACCGCATGCGCCTTATTCGCCGGATCTAGCCCCTTCCGACTTCCACCTTTTTCCAAATTGAAAACGGCTCTAGATGGAAAGAAATTTTCGTCTAACGACGAGCTTATCATCTTCGTAAATGAGTATTTTGCAAGCCTTCCGGAATCGCATTTTAGAGATGGCATAAGGGCATTGGAGCACCGTTAGAATAAATGTATTGCTCTTTTAGGAGAATATATTGAAAAATAAAAATTGTTTTCTATTTAAAAAATTCGTTTTTCTTTTCCATTCTCACTACTTGTCAAACTACCCTCGTATATCCTTCTTCAAAGGATATGTTGATGACCTTATTGTAGCAATATCAATCCATCCAGACAAGCAAACTTTAAACTATTTCAAATCCTTTCAAAAAAAACTTCAATTTACAATTGAAAGCAAAAATAGCAACTGCTTGAATTTCATACACTCAGATAGGTCGACAAAACCTACTAATTCAGACAAATATCTACATTTTGTATGAAATGCTCCCATTAAATACAAGATATTATAAATACTTGGTAGACAGGTGTTGAATGAATTCTCAGACAAAAATAACGTTACAAAAAAACATAAATAAACATCAAAGAAAGGCTATTCATGCCCAAAAATAGAGAAAACACCGAGAATATCACCACAAACGGCAAACCAAAATTTATGATTCTACGATATGTACCACACCTATCAGGAAACCTAAACAAATTTTTTGGAAAATACATCAAAATAGCCCATAAATCGAAAAATACAAACAAATCCTTTTTTAGCGAAGGTAAACACGAAACACCTAAAGAAAAGAAAACACACAGTACATACAAAATAAAAAGAAAATCTTAATGTTAATAATAACAATATTATTTATTGTCTAACAGAACAAGCTATTAATAGGACAAAACAATACAGTATGTACAGTGTAGGCAGAAATGAAAAAAATCTTGGTTAAATATATAAGCCAACTAAAACATACATAGGATTTAATACATACAAAATTAAGTATATAATTACAAAATAAGGACAAAATAGAAGCCGAAGTGGACTAACGCCCGATCAAAGGGATAATTTCCCAAAAAAGGGATCAGGACGCATACTGTTAGCGTTCCTGCACATACGAGCTAGCGGTGCCGCCAGGAGAACATTTGTCCTAGCTCTCGGAGCAACAAACGAATCGCAAGATCTAGTGGCATGAGATGGTACAAGTAATCAAACCTGAGCCAACAATGATGGGGCATCTACACCACTATTAACCAAGTTAATAAGTAACTTGTCTGCATCTCCGTGTATATACGAGGGTAGTTCCAGAAGTACCCGATCCAACAAAGAAAACAAAAAAGTTCTGGAAAGAAATATATTAATTTTTCAATCTCCTTTCAGCTCTATACTCTCTTCCCAGCAATGTTCAATAAGTTCGATACCCTTTTTATAATAAGAACTGTCTTGCTACTCAAATTACTTCTTCATCGTTGGAAAATCTTTGACCGCTGAGCTATTTTTTCATGTTTGGGAACAGAAAATTATCCGATGAGGCTAAATCTGGTGAATAGGGTGCATCAGTTAGCAGCTCAAACTTTAATTCATTAATTTTGGTCATTGCAATAACGGATTTTTGAGCTAGTGCATTGTCGTGATAAAACAACACTTTCTTCTTATCCAAATCTGGCCGTTTTCGCTTGATTTCTTCGATTAAACGTTACAATAAGTTCGCATAATACTTGTCGTTGATAGTTTTTCATTTTTCAAGATAATCAATGAAAATTAGTCCAGTACCTCTTTGTGGAGTTTCTTCACCATTTCTGGAGTCGTCACCTCATTTGATCGACCACTGCGATGCTCGTGTTGGCAGCTCGTACGGCCTCGTTAAGCTTTGCTACCCAATATTTCACTGTTGTAAACGAAGGAGCAGAGTCACTCAGAGTAGAATTCAGTTCAGCTTTTATATCGGTTGGGTTGACTCCTTTCAAATAAAAGTATTATATCACGTAACGATGACCAATTTTCTCCATTTTTACAAATTCACTGAAAACGTTCATTATTGATGGCTGCCAAACAAATACTAAACAACGTGGTGTCTTCAAACTTGAAACGTATGCTTTATAGAGTGTGCAATTCCTAATACAGTGATATTTTTCAAACAATTACCGTCATCTCTAGGTCAGGCAGGGTACTTATAGGACCACCTTCGTACAAGCATCCAACAACGGGAATTCGCAAATACACGTGTAGATATATCTAATATGAGATGAAAAGGAAAAGAAAATACCAGATGTTGCTTTTAGAAAGAATCAACTAAAAACATTTTGAATGAATGTCTTTTGGCAAGTACATAATTAAAAAAAAATTGTTAATTTAAGAATTCCTGTGTGTTTATAAATTTTACAATATTGGATATATATAACTGTAGAAGGTATTGCAGATTGAGTTAAATAAATAACTTGAAAAAGGAGGACCTCACCCCCGAAACGTCATTAATATAAATTAAATATATTATTAACACAACGATCAAAATTCCCAATAAAAAACAATAAAGTTTGTATATAATTAATATAATTAATATCTTACAGTATTTAAAGTGTTTCTATTGTCGTTATTATTTACTAATATATTCTTATTTATTTGTATTTTATTTATATCATTATGTAGTGTATACATACATAAACATTAATATATACTATTATTGTTTCTTTCGGTTACGGAAACCTTCCTACACTCAGTACTTACCGCGCAGCTACGTGTCGAGTAGGGAAAGAAAACAAAAACTTCACGATCGCCATCCGAACTGAAAGCAAATTTATGGAGATTACGCGGTCTATGAATTACCTCCCAGTTGAATTTTTTGCCCCTATCTTCTCAAATTATATTCTAAGTGAGTTCGCGCACGTGTAAATAAAAAATAAAAGTTATAATGAGATTGTGGAAGTAATTTTCGGTGGGTTTTTATTTTCTTTTGTTTTCTGCCTAGGATCATTTAGTTCACTTAGAATATTATTTGGAATTATGTAGCATCTTAGTTTCGGGAAAGTATGGATTTTAAGTGTAGAAGTATATGTAAATATGGCGTTTTATTTCGGAGACTCGCTAGATGAGAATGAAGATAAGTTTATATTCGTTTCAAACGATGATCCATAGCATTACTTTTCCAGAATTTAATATAGTGTAGGTTAATTTTTTTAATAATTTCCATAGCATTACTTTTCCAGAATTTAATATAGTGAAGGTTAATTTTTTTAATAATTTGCACACGCAGGGATAACATATAATTTTAGTTGTAAACGATATTATTTGACCTTGGATTGTCGCGATTCTTGGTATCAACTGCAAATGGTAAAATATGATGAGGTTACTTTTCTTTTCAGCGGCAGGAACGTAGTCTAGAACATGCCACAGACCAGGGGAAGAAAAAGAAGAAAAAAAAACACTTTTGAAGATTTAAACTGGTTGCATGTAAAAAAGAAAGCGACACTTACTCGGAGTAGAAACAAATAAATCCTATGATCCTCGCGAACGAGTAAGAAGACGTTTCTTAATTGAATTAGCAATAAATTACCCCAACTAGCGATGCAGAGGACTCAGTAGTACAATCACAAAAGAAATCCCTCCGGGATTCTGCCATTTTAAATTTACACCTTCGCACTGCACAGCTCGGAAGACGAGTGAATGTAAGGCAACTTTTACACGAAAAATTAACAATAAGCAAAAGCGTCAAAATGTGTAGAAATTACAAAATGAAAATGAAGACAAAAGTAAGTTGACAAAGCATTTTTTAAAAGAAAACAGTAAGTAACCTACAGAAGAATAATGAGTTAATAACATTCAACATTATACGTACTTAAAGAATAAAACTTTAATTGTCGAGTATAAAGTTTGATAATAAATAAAATTAATTTAAACAGCTAAAGTTTTAAATTAAATATAATTCAACGGGATACGCATGAAAGCTCTCAGGCAGGACATACGAGGGAGCGTTTTTATATTCGCGGAATGGGGGACAAGGGGTGGAAATAAAAAAACCAAATTATTTTTCTTTTTCAATATATTCACCTGCAAAACGGATACATTTTTCACATCTTTCAATTAATTTATTTATACCCTCATAAAAAAATGATTTCTCTTTATCTGCAAAATACGCCGAAACTGCCTCCTTGACTTCATCATCGGCAGTAAATTTTTTACCCCGCAGCTCTTTTTTCATTTTCGGAAACAGGTAATAATCACTCGGGGCCAGGTCTAGGCTGTAGGGTGGGTGATTCACCATTTCGAAGCCCACCTTATGCAGGGCAGCTAACGCAACGCGCCTCTTGTGGACGGGCGCGTTGTCGTGCAAAAGCAGAACACCTTTTGTCAATTTTCCCCGTCTTTTTTCTTTAATGGGTTCTTTTAGTCGCTCTAATATTGAAGCGTAATATTCTCCGGTTATAGAAACACCTTCATCTTTATAATCAATCAACAATATTCCTTCCGAGTCCCAAAATACCGTTGCCATGAGTTTCCCAGCTGATTGTGACACTTTAAATTTCTTGGGAGGTGCTGTACCCTTTTTATGCCACTGCATGGAGCCTTGTTTGGACTCAGGTTCATAATGATGAACCCAAGTTTCGTCTACAGTAACAATTCCACTCAATACACCATCCTTGTTTTCATTACAGAGGTCCAAAAATGCATGCGAACACTCTACGCGCTGTTGTTTTTGCGGCGGCGTGAGCATTCTCGGCACCCATCTTGCGCTGACCTTAGACGTGCCGAGATAATCGTGTAGGATTTTAAAAATTGTTGTATCGGATACTCCAACCATTTCTGCGAGTTGTTTCTTCTTTAGTCGAGCATCTTCGAGTACAATTTGTTCAACTTTTTGGATAAGTGCTGGCGTGGTCACCTCAATGCTCCTGCCCGGCCTCGGGTCGTCTTCAAGGGATTCCCTTCCTTGTTTAAATAAACTATGCCACTTGTACACCATGGTTTTTCCTGTACAAGAGTCGCCGTAAACTAATGACATCTCATTCATTATGGTCGCGACTGATTTTCCTTGCCCGGTAAGGAACTTTATAACGGCACGATATTCGATTTTTTCCATATTTCACTTTTCACTCCTGATTATGTTACTTGGTTGACGATAGCTCAAAGACTAACTGTCTAATAACAATGAAACTTCGTATTTATACTAATCATGAGTCGCTGCACAGGCCACGCTCCCAATGCGCCTACTCACCCCTCTACAACCCGCTCATTCCGCGAATATAAAAACGATCCCTCGTACTAGTGTAAACGTTAAGATAAAAGGAAACGCAAAAGAATGAGGTTTAAATCATGAATAAATACATACTCGAACTGATGAACCGAGGACAGAATTAATAATAATAATAATAATAATATTTATTAAGTTACCCAACAGAGATTATTACTCCAAAACGGGTAACAAACAAAGAAATACAAAAAAAAATTAAACCATAGTTACATTGTGAAAATGAAATGTGTATCATAAAACAAATATATTTTTACAAATAGTGGTCATAGCAAATCGTACTGCAGATTATTGAAATAATTAAGTGACAAATAAAATAGCAGTAACAACGAAAGGGAAGAATGTTAAAAGGAATCGTTCAAATATCAATGACAGCCTGTTTATTACATATGTTTCAAGGATTTCAGCTATCATCAGGTAAACTTGTGTTATTAACGAATAATTTCTTTGTAGGATTTAAGGTGCTTTTCGATATAGAAAAATAATGAAAAAACTTTGTTTCCCTTCTGCCGTAGAACACACGAATGTATTGAACGACAGAACGAGAACGCGTCTATCTCGCATGTCAGCAACAAAGTTGCCAGAGTGTGTGTAGACAGAGACTTGCAATTCCGGTGATTTGCCAAAATAGATGAATGTTAAAAAGGATCGTTCAAATATTAATAACACCCTGTTCACTACACATGTTTCAAGGATTTCACCTATCATCAGGTAAACTTGTTTTATTTCATCAAAAAAAGGGAAGTTAAAGTCAAGTTTGAGGTTATTAAGATTAGTGATAAATACTCGTATGTAAAGAAATATGATAAAAATAAAGTCACGTTAACCTAGTTTAATGGATTTACGGCCACGTAACACTGTATACGAGGGTGGTCCCATAAGTACCCAGCCTGACCTAGAAATGGCGGTAGTTGTTTGAAAAGTATCACTGTATTAGAAAGTACACAATCTATAAAGCATATGTTTCAAGTTTGAAGACGCCACGTTGTTTAGTATTTGTTTGGCAGCCATCAATAGTGAACGTTTTCAGTGAATTTGTAAAAATGGAGAAAATTGGTCATCGCTGCGTGATACAATACTTTTATTTGAAAGGTCTCAGCCCAACCGACATAAAAGTTGAATTGGATTCTACTCTGGGTGAGTCTGCTCCTTCGTTTACATCAGCGAAATATTGGGTAGAAAAGTTTAAACGAGACCGTACGAGCTGCCAAGACGAGCATCGCAGTGGTCTACTAAATGAGGTGACCACTCCAGAAATGGTGAAGAAAATCCACAAAGCGGTACTGGATGATCGTCGACTAAAAGCGCGCGAGCTAGCAGACATATTAGTCATTTTAAAAAGTGCGGTATATCGCACATTATCTGAAAATTTTGACATCCGAAAGCTGCGTGCAAGATGAGTGCCGCGTTTGGTCACATTCAAGCAAAAACAGTATCGTGAAGATGTTTCAATTGAGTGTTCAGCGAAGTTTCACACCAACAAAGCAGAATTTTTGCGCCGTTTCATAACCATGGATGAAATATGGGTCCATCACTTCACACCTGAGACAAAACAACAATCAAAACAATGGACTCAAAAAGGAGAACCGGTTCCAAAGAAGACGAAGACCGTTTCATCTGGCAGGCAAGGTCATGGTATCGGTTTTTTGGATTGCGCGTGGAATAATTTCCATCGACTATCTGGAAAAAGGAAAAACTATCAACAGCGAGTATTATGCGAACTTATTGCAACGTTTGAGTGAAGAACTCGTTATTTCAATGGCCAAAATTAATGAATTAAAGTTTGAATTGCTACCTTATGCACCCTATTTGCTAGATTTAGCCCCCTCGGATTATTTTTTGTTCCCAAACTTGAAAAAATGGCTCATTGGTCAAAGATTTTCCAACGACGAAGAAGTGATGTTGGCAGCTGATGCCTATTTTGAAAAGCAAGACAGTTCTTATTATAAAAAGGTACCGAACTTATTGAACATCGCTGGGAAAATTGTATAGGCGCTGCAAGGAGTTTATGTTGAAAAATAAATATATTTCTTTCCAAAATTTTTGTCTTGTCTTTGTTGGGTCGGGTACTTCCGGAACCACCCTCGTATAAGCACCATTTGTACACCTCTAATTATTGAAACCTCGAATAGCGAAGAGATTTTCGAATGACGTTACTTACGCACACAGATTGTTAGTATTGTTCCTTTGACATTATATCAAGCCTCGCGCACTTTTGCGTCAATGGTAAATCCCTTAAGTGTGTAATTACGGTTCGCATTACCGATTTTAACGATGCCCAAAGCGACATACAGACGGTTCAAAATACCTCCTGACAAAGTGATTATTAATACAGAATAACGAGCCTAATTTATAACGTTGTTATTACGACAGATGCTCCTCTGCAGAATGTGCTCGCTGCGATTTCAGAAATTAATTAGTAAACAAACAGGCAAGAAATTGCATAGTGCTTACGGAAAAATGTCCTTACTTATCGTTTGTGCCTATCTGTGCGGATAAATAACGAGATCGACGGATGTTATCGGATTAAAATGAAACGCGCCGGGATTGTCTATCGAGCCGGATACCATTTCAGATTTTAATGGTTTCAATCCTTATTATTAAAAGCGATATCTGTTAAACAATGAAAAGAGACTAACTACGTTGTAACGCAAACAGAATTTTATGAATGGGATGCGGTCATACAAAGTTATGTTAATCCTGCTTACATATTTACCGTTAAGACTGCATATTATGGGATAAGATCTTTCTATAATGTTTTTAGATATTTCATCACTAACGTACAATTCACATTACTCATTTACAATGTGAATATGTAAATATAGTTATGCAATATGAAACTACAATTCGAGTGTACAAAAAAATGTGGTGTAAGACATACGAGGTATGGCAATTAAACAACTAGACTGCGCTCTTTCCATCGCGCAGTCGCAACGAACAAGGCTGTAATTGGAATGTCATTGACTTTGATACTTCCCAAGCAACAACCCGTAGTTTCGTCTCTCTGTCTGCTTTAGTTTACTTTCAAGCTTTAATTGTAGAGGTTACTTAGTAGCGCCGTGATGATTAACATAAAAATTGAGCAGCGAATTAACCTGAAATTCCTTGCTGAAAATTAAACAAAATCGCCGACAGAATGTTTACAAATGTTAAAGGAAGTGTTTGGTGATAATATTATGCCACGTGCGTGAGTTTTTGAATGGCAAAAACGATTTTTTAAAAGTCGATAAGAGGTCGAAGACGGTGAACATCCTGGTCGACCTGTGACTGCAAGAACTGAAGGGAAGGTTCAGAAAATTGATGAAATTTTGCGGAAAGACCGACATCTGAACATTCGGATGTCGGTAACATTAACACCACAACCTCACTCACGAACAACAAGACAATCGGATGGACATTTGCTCTGACATCAGACCGACGTCTGAACATTCGGATGATTGCCGGTAAGGTAAACATTAACAAAGAAACAGTAAGACGCATTTTACATGATGAATTAAACATGACAAAAGCTTGAGCAAAAATGGTGAAAAACCTCACTTAGGAACAAAAAGACAATAGTATGAACATTTGCTCTGACATCATGGAACGTCTCACAGAAGAACTAGACTTGCTCACAAAAATCATCACATGTGATGCGACTTCGATTTTCCAGTATGACCCGGAAACAAAGCGTCAAACGATGTACTGGAAGGCCGCTGGATCGTCAAGACAGAAAGAAGCACGAACGAGCAAGTCGAAATTTAAAGCAATGCTGATCGTTTCTTTCATTAACTTGCAACAGTAGAACTCTCAAAGACAATTGAATACAAGCCCCACGCACCAGGGACCTTGGTCTCTTTCCTGATGGTGCAATTACGCTTTTTTTCCTGTCTAAAAAAGATATTATGCTTATTATAATTATTATCATTATTATTATTATTATTGTTATTATCAGAAGGCTTCTATGGCATCTATTATTGCTTTGTTTTTTGATTGTAGAAATATATTCAAAGTATATTTTATCTAAAGTTTCAGTATGTCTTAAGAAGTTGGCATCTTCTTCAAACCGATCGTTCCTGTTCAATATTCAGCCATTCGGGAATTCATTTTGCAGATTTCTTTTCATGTCAAAATTGACAAACTTTACTATAGACGTGTTGATTAAAGATACTTAGTGCCTCCAATTCGAGGTTTTGATAATAGTATGTCACAGAAAAATAAAAAAAAGGTCAACAAAATCCCTTTCTCTAATACTACTCGTATTCGGTATACGCATTTCAACAACTAAGTTGTGATCATCAGCAGATAACTAATCAGAGTGTCGCACATGGATTCGATGTAAAAATCGCACGGAAACAAATCCGTATCAGACGTTCATCGTCAAAAGCCAAACATACACTGTAGATTCGTTTCGCATAATATAAAATGTATTTTAGTCTTAAAAGTAACTTCATATCTTAAAGTACACTCCTGCTTACACATGCGAACCTTTTTTAATGGTAGTACTCTTCTTTTCTAAGGCTTTAAACAGAAAAGAATATGTTGCTAGACCCTTGACTATGCTTTCGTAGCTATCCAATTCATGCTAATTACTTATATTTTTGATTATATGTTGACAATCTGCAGTTACATTATGATTATTTTCTAACACATGTTTTACTAAACTGCATTTCTCAGGTCGATTAAACTTGCGCCATAAGTTCTTTATAATGGGTTCCTATTTCTTTTCCTACCGTAAATTTCATTGTCGAGAATTTTGAATTTAATTGCTTGACGAAATCACCTAAGTTACATTTACGTATGTCATTATTGTGGAAACGGTTTTGTTTACCTTTTTTGATTAATTTAGTCAACCACAGTCTCCATTAACATTTACCTTCATAGAAAGAAACCTGTCATCCACCTCTCATCAACTCCGTCGGAGAACTTACCTTTTTCGAAGCACGCAATCTAATTTTTCAGTCACATATCAGAGACAATTTCATCCATTAGGTTATGCGATTCATTTCTCTCTCTCAAATACGCTATCGTTTCTCTCTAAAGTTTTGATTCCGTTTATTTCAATTGATGTTTCATTTGTAATGACTCGTCCAACAGTATTCTAACACCGAAACTCATTAAAATCGTCGCAGTTATCCTGTCTAAGGTCGAATCTATTATACATCTAAGCGTACGACATTTTATATTAAAATAAATTCAAATTAAAAGCACGGAGCGTATGCAATTCTCACTAATAACGGAAGAAAGTTAACGATTGTTATCCTTTAGTTACGAGTAATTTTAATTAATGAGCAACCTTCTTTAGTAATTTCAATTATAAATAGTAATTCAAATTAGTCGAATGTACTAGGAAAAAGTTCTTTGCCAACAAAAACAAAAGAGCAACATTCATTAAAGGGTTTCGTGTTCCCTTTAGTCATATTAAATGCAAATAACTTATTGTAGATCGGAAGTAAGATTAGCATTATTCCGTCGACATTAAGGATTGCAGGAAGGCGAAAACAATAGAAGAGATCTCAAAGAAAAATAATAAAACTTTTAATTAACATTCTTGCAGAGTTTTGTCAAAAAGTGGACTTTCAAAGTAGGTATTAACTTCATAAGAGGATTGCGAAGATGCATTTTATACTTTCTTTTATACAACGAACGTTTATACGATGCTTATTAGTAAAGCTAGGCAAACTTAACGTTTAACAGGAACCGACGCAGTCATATGCCGACTAAATGTACAATAATACGCGGGATGTCTTTTAAGCTTTACATAGTGGGACAGCTTATTAGCGAAGCTAGGCAAACTTAACGTTTAACAGGAACCGACGCAGTTACGAGAATAGTTTGACAAATAGTGAGAATGACACATAAGTGGCGCTCTAATTGGTAAAACAAATGCACTGTAATTTAGGTTGGCTATTTATATGTTATTATAAATCGGTTGATTAGTTTATTTTTGACAGCTGATTGGAAAAGAAGCAACACGTCGTTTTGTTAAAATGGAAAAAGCAGAGTATCGTGCGGTGATTAAATACTTCGTAATTAAGGGTATGAAAGCTACCGTAATAAAAGATGAGTTACGGGAAACATTAGGTGAATCTGCTCCATCATCCGCCACAATAACTAGATGGGTAAATGAATTTAAACGTGGTAGAAAAGCTATGTCGATGAAGCGCGCTCTGGAGCACCCAAAATCGTGACTTCTAAGGAAATGATTATAAAAATCCATAATATTATTACGCAAGATCGACGACTCAAAGTGAGAGAGATAGCAGACATGGTAAACATTTCACCAGAACGCGTACACCACATTTTAACGAAAGAATTGGGCCTTTCCAAGCTTTCGGCAAGATGGGTGCGCCGATTGCTTACTACTGATCAAAAGTTCACTCGTTTGCGCATTTCCAATGAGTGTTTGGACCTTTATAAGCGGAATCCGGTTGATTTTTGTAGGCGATTTGTTACTTGCGATGAAACTTGGATACACTATAGTACACCCAAAGCTAAACAACAGTCGAAACAATGGTTAGAACGTGGTTCTGCACTTCCAAAGAAAGCGAAAACCACTTTCTCGGCAAACAAGGTGATGGCATCAATTTTTTGGTATTCAAAGGGCATTTTGCTCAATGATTACCTTCAGAAAGGTGCCACAATAAACGGACAATATTCTGCAGAACTTTTACAAAAATTAAATGTTGAGATTCGTGCTAAACGGCCAGGAATGGCAAAAAGAATGATTCTGTTTCACCAAGACAACGCTCCCTCGCATACCAGCAGAGTTGCGATGTCCAAAATCCACAAGTTGCATTTTCGTCTAACGACGAGCTTATCATCTTCGTAAATGAGTATTTTGCAAGCCTTTCGGAATCGCATTTTAGAGATGGCATAAGGGCATTGGAGCACCGTTGGAATAAATGTATTGTTCTTTTAGGAGAATATATTGAAAAATAAAAATTATTTTGTATTTAAAAAGTTTGTTTTTCTTTTCTATTCTCACTACTTGTCAAACTACCCTCGTATATGCCGACGAAATGTACAATAATACGTGAGATGTCTTTTAAATTTTGCATAGTGAGATATAGAGGTATTACACTAAAAATTAATTATCTTCAGTTAACCTAAATCCAAAGTTTCAGTGTGACACGTTTAGTGGTGTTGCTACAACGAGCTGTCAGAGTTAATAAGTTAGTTGAAAAATGGAAGTAAACCGAGAACATTTTCTCGGAATAATTTATTATAATTTTCGAATTGTCTCCACTAGAATGCTTCGCCGAGTTGGTTTCTGTTTCCGGCACATCAGTCAAATCTCGTTAGTATGGGAATTCAAACGTGGACGGATTAGTTTTAGCAACGAGCAGGTTCACAAAAAGCGGCAGTCACACAGGAAAACATCGATGCTGTGCGCAAGATCATCAACAAAGATCAACACGTGACATATCTCCAGATTGAAGCATTATTGGAGATTTCTAAGACTTTAGTTCAAAAAATTTTGCATAAAGAATTGTGTGTAAAAAAATTAGTGGCCCGTTGGTTATCACATCAATTGACCGACGAACAGAAAGCATCTAGGGTAAATTGGTGTTGAAAACTTTAGATCGCTTCAACGCCGGAAATTCTAAAAACGTGTACAACATTGTCATTGGTGATAAATTTTGGATTTACTCATACGAGTCAGAAAATAAACGGCCGTCGTCTGTTTGGGTATTCCAAGGTGAAGAAAAGCCGACAAAAGACATCTATTCTCGAAGTGTCTCCAAAAAGATGATCGCGACATTTGTCACGAAAGCAAGTAATGTAGCAACAATTCCTCTACAAGGTCAAAGAACTGCTGCTGCCGATTGGTATACAACGATTCGTTTGCCGCTAGTCATCGCCGAACTTCGAAAAACCAACCCAAAACGACGAATTATCCTTCACCAAGACAATGCAAGTCCGCATATAACACGCAAGACAATTGAATTTTTAGCGTTCTAAAGGTTCCAGTCGTTAGAAGGAGCAGTCGATGCCTTCAAAACGCAATTTTGACTGTACCAACAAACGAGTGGAACAACAGCTTCCAAAGTAGGTTCGAGCACATGCAAAAGTGCATTAATCTTTGTGGAGAATACTTCGAAAAACAATGAAGTCTTCAAAAGCTATCTACTGTTTTATTCCGGTTATATATGTACATCTTAAAAGATAACCCGCATACATGTCTTATACAGAGTGAGCAACAATGATTGACCTGATCTTTTACTACTTTCCGCACGCCCTATATCAGTACTTACTTCCTTTTTTCTATCTGAAGTTAGAAGGGTAGTAATTTCTAGTGAGTTTTCCTACTCTATGTTTATGTCATTAACCTTTCATTGACGTGCAGTGTACAGAACAAAGTATTTTCTTTAATATATATTTTTATTATAATTATTAGAATTGCGTGAGACACTGTCTAATTTCACTTTTAAGAGGAAGTAAATATTGAAGTATGTATGGAAAGAAATGTAGGATCAGGTCACTCATTGATGCTCACACGTTATTTTATAGAACTTACTTCTGCTTCGTTTCAAAATAACTGCACGTAGTAATCTTAATTGAATTTCTTGTAACTGTTTGGCATTGAAGATTATTATTATTCCTTATGATGGATATTCTACATTTATGTATGAAAACTAACTTTGTTAGGAAGCGATTCTCTGCCTTACATAAGAAATACTTTACGCGAACTGAAGCGTAGATAATTTAATATGAAGGTATTTGCAATTTCATACACACGTGTAAGCAGGCTGCGAAACTTGTAAATAATAATCTCTCAAGAAGTGGCGTATTAAACTCCAATTTGGAAAACAATTTTCTACTTGAGATTGTAATTCAGCTCAGATTCGAAAGTGTTCTTATATGCCTACGTCTTCTCTATAATAAATTTTTGGGGAGGAGACTTATGAGCTTAATTAATTAAATAAACTTGGGTTAATTACAAATTAATTAGAAAAATATCTCGATGAAGTAACAAAGTTTTCGACCGAAGGCTTTATATTATATAATTATTACATATGAAAAATTTTAAAAATTTCGGCAGCAACTTGTTACGTCAACGTGCAATTTATTATTTTTCTCTTTAATTTTGAGTACGTGTGTCTTCGGACTCATTCTGGACGATTTTCTATCAATGTATGGTTCAAGTTGATAATTTGTTGTCGGTAGCTAGTAGTATTAACTGTTTCACCAAGTTTCAACAGTTCGTAATGCACCACGTCACTCTGTCCCACCAAAAACAGAGCATTGTCTTGCGACCAAAACGATTTGGTCTTGAAGTCGATTTTCCATTTGCCTGTCATTCAATTGATGTGGCACCCACTTTCCCATCTTTTGAATTTTTCCCATTGCTCGTATTCGGTCGCTAATCGTTTCTTGGACCACGTTTAACGCTTCTGCTAATTGTTTTTCAGTTTGGGTTGGGTCTTCATCCAATAACTCCTGCAGTTTCGCATCTTCAAACTTTTCCGGTCTACCAGAACGTTCTTTGTCTTGCATATCGAAATCACCACTTTCGAATTGTATAAACCACGCTTCACATGTTTTTATGGTTGGAGCATGCTCACCCTAAGTTTCTACTAGCAAACGATGACTTTCAGCGGCTTTTCTCTTTCGATTAGATAAGCAAAGTAATGCGGGCCGCAAATGCATTTTATCATGCACGAAACTCGACATTTTCAAATAGGTTTAAGCCTATGACAGTGTTACTTTCGCAAAATATAACATGTATGGCTTTGAAGCTTGATGTCAATAGAATAGAATGACATATGCGTTTAATCATAACATTGCTACTTAACTTAGCGACATCTGTTAGAAGAACCGGTAATAACTTTCAAGTACTTCCAGGAACAGAATTCATAACAGAAGTCATAAAATCTCAAATCTAAGACCAAACAAAAAAGTTAAAGTTACTATACACAATACTGGAATTGCGTCCGTTGTAGCTTTAAACGGGTGCCTACGTTAAATTTCTAGCGGTAGGCCGTTTATCCCTTTCTCAGAATCACTGAGTTGAAAATGTAAATATGCGATTTCGAAAATTGAATTTATGGCCCGCAATTTGGTACTTTGATCCCACTGTGCGTCGTCCAGCAACCGTCTGCAATCTAGTACAAAGCTTTTGTGGCACCCTTCGTATCTTTAATTGTTGTTTCGGAAAATTCTGTTTGATTTTAAATGCTATCGATTGATTCCAGCCGTCTTTCGCCCTACCCTAATCGAAAGTTATTCTTGTCAAGTCAGTCATATAATACGATGTAAATATGTTGCGGTGAAGTTTCAATTTCAAAAGTCCGAAGGCATGCGAGCAAGTTAATTTTATGTACACATCTACTGGCGAACCGTATGGTGTGGTTTAAATTGTCCCAAATTAGTTTAAATGGAAATAATGCGAGGGCTCGTTCCATTATCCTCACTTCGGGGACCCATTACTTGTGTTAACAAAATTAATTACTAGGTAATTCCAGAACTTTGCGTTTGCGAACCTTTCTAATGAAGAAACAACAATACACTTCCTTTTCGGGAAACAAACAGAAGGAAAAGAATACCGAAATAGAAATTCGTTAATGTTAGCGTCACATTTTCAGTTCTAGATAGTGCCTTTTATCCGGATTTAATCTTGCTGCTTCCGCATTGAAAGTTTTCGGACACAGACGTACTTAAGGAGCTAATAATTTAAGAAAGTTGAATATTTCAAATTAAATACGAGATATATTCCGCCATCTACTCAAGAAAATAGGAAAATTTATGTGAATATCTGTGTGGAAATGTTATAAACGAGTGCCATCTGTAAAATTCCAGAATGATATATAAAGTTTAATCAAGCGAAACTATAAACGGGCGGCGTTAAACTTTGATAATTAGGAAATACTTATCTTGGACTTGATACTCGTGTACCTTGAATGAAACATTTTTAATAACGATGAACTAGATCAACTTGCAAAGATCATAATCCTCTTTCTAAACTTGCAGATACAATTAATTAGTTATGAATTTAAACTGACAGGGAATGTGATAATCGAAGTTGAAGGGAAGTAGCGAAGCTTCACTAATTAGCAATCGATACAAATAGATAATGATACGAGGTATGGCAATTAAATAACGAGACTGCGCTCCTTCCATCGCGTAGCCGCATCGGGCGAGGCTGTAATTGGAATGTCATTGACCTTGATACTTTCCAAGCAGCAATCTGTAATTTCGTCTCTTTGTCTGCTTCAGTTTACTTTCGAGCTTTAATTGTATAGGGCACTGTTACTTAGTTGTGCAAAATCGAATAGCGAATTAATCTGAAATTTCTTGAAAAAATTAAAAAAATCGCGAATAAAATGTTTACAAATCTTAATAGAGGTGTTTGGTGATAATGTTATGTCACGAGTAATTCGTTTAGGATGCATAGGTTCCTCATGAATAATTCGTGGATTTTCCTCACCCCAGATACGGCAATTTTGTTTACTAACATAAACACCAAGTTCAAAATGTGCCTCATCGGAAAACATTATCTTTTGAGAAAAATCAGCTGGTTGTTCATTTACAAAATTAACAAATTAACGACATTTTAAATGATATAATGGCTTCAGTTCCTGTGTTATTTGAACCTCATATGCCTTCAGTGCTAAATCCTTGTGTAAAATACGCCATGTTGTTGATCCACTAAGTCCAAGTTGTTATGAACGTCGTCTAATGGACATTTCAGGATCTTTATCAACACTTTCACGAACCAAATCAATATTTTCTTGTGAACGACCACTACGACTGTATTTTTCACTTTTGTGATCTTCCACGGAACCGGTCTCTTGAAATGTTTTGATAATTCGACCAATAGTGCTTTCAGATGGACGATTATGTAAACCATAAAATTCACGCAATTTTCTAAAAATTCTATTCACAGAACGCTGATTTTCATAAAATAATTCAACAATTGGAACGCGTTGTTGTACCGTGTACGAAACCATTTTTATAAATGTCATACATTACACTTCTTAAATGCCCACATACCCAAACAAATTCAGTGCGCCATCTATATTTTATTTATTCTTAAAAAAAGCGCGCAATTTGAAACACCCTTTACTTGAACGCTATTTGCAAGCCAAAGCACACACTCAGTGTGTGTTTTAGCTTTCAACGGTATAGATCGTGTGCGGAATTTGTTTCGTACGGGCATTTTGCCATAGTTTTCCAGATGCGACACTGTTTAACTGTCTGCCGATGATGACAACTTCGTTGTTTAAATACGTATACAGAATATGAAAATCAATATGGAAAGGAGTTATATATCAACCATCAGTGATTAAGTTAATCAACCACAGGCTCCATCAAAATTACCTCTTGGTGTTGTTGATAAAGGGATCATAGCCCGACGTCGGTGGGATCACGCTGCTTACGAAGAGGAAAGGCGCATCCTCTCATTTGATATGGATTCTCTTCCTTATTAAGACGTAGAAGTGTCCAGCCGTTAAATCTGAGGGAACTAGATAACTTTTTGGTCGAAGTCGTCGATTCTGGCTTTGGGAGCTTCTTAGACGATTACAGAAACTCTTTCAGTTATCGAAATACATACACAGAGTACGAACATTGTGGTGGAAAGGAATTTGACTTACCTTTTTCAATTAAGGATGACAAATTATATAAATCAGAAGCATAGTAGGACCTAGTATAGAACAAAGACATATCTACAATAGTAGTGAAAATTCGTATTTATTAAAATTAGTTATGAATATGAATTTCCATCTAGTAAAGGTCGAACCAAGTCAATATACTTTTTTGGGTGTAGAATAAGCAAGGAGCTTAATGTCTTTAATATAAAAGCTCTAACATTAAAATCATCGAAAAACTGTATTCCTGGTTTTGAAAGGATTAAAATTATTACGCAAATTGTTTTCTTGTCAAAGTTAAAATTTAAATTTCGACGTTTTTGTTTTGCATATGGCATTTATATTGGGGGAAAATGAAGCGGAGCCCTCTTCTTAGATCAATTTACATATCTATTCTACCATTCTTAGATAATAAATATACATCACAAGCTTTCACATTAAAATTACGAAACTGTATCGAACAAAGAACTCGTTTGTTATTTTTGACGATCTCGTGGTAATTCATTATTGCTTTTCCTGTCTCCATCAACATCATTAAGTTCGAAATATATCCGTTACAATGCCGCAGACAAATTAAGGAAAGTGTCAAATACAAGCCTAAATCAATATTTAATTTAAAACGGGATCTGTTCCGAACAATACTATGTACGAGAGATGTTACTTAAATCTCTAAATGTTTATTGTTCAGTCTGAATAGAGTGTTCACTACGTCTCTCAACAGCACTCTCACTTCAATAACATAATGTTTTTTAATATCTATAGTCTCGTCCACGTATTGTAAAGGCTGTTTCAAATTTCGCGGTTTTTTTAAAGAATAAATAAAACAATTTGCATTCACTTTCAAAAACTTTTATTGGTAATTGAAGTATCAGTTATGACATTTATATGCGAAAAATAATATCTGTCAAATGGCCTACTCTTGCAGCTTCACAGACGTCCACTCTTTTGTTAAAATTTTCAATGACATTTTGATATAATTGGAGCTCAATCTCACCAATGACACGAGTAATTTCATCTTTCAAAGCAGGAATTGATTCTGGATTGTTTTTATAAACCTGACTTTTCACATAACCCCAAAGAAAATAGTCCAACGGTGTCAAATCACATGATCTTCGTGGCCAATTAACATCACCGTTTCTTGAGATTACACGTCCAGGAAATTTTTCTCTCAAAAATCAATCGATTCATTTGCAAAGTGATGTGTAGCGCCATCTTATTGAAACCACATATCCTCTGGATCAATATTCATTAATTCAGGCCACAAAAATTCGGTTATTATCCGACGATATCGATCACCATTAACAGTTACAGCTTCACTACCAGCATTTTCAAAGAAGTAAGGTCCAATTACACTACCTGATCATAATGCACACCAAACAGTAACTCGTTTAGAATACATAGGTTTCTCATGAATAATTCGTGAATTTTCCTCACCCCAGAAACGACAATTTTCTTTATTAATATAGCCACCAAGTTCAAAATGTGTCTCATCGGAAAACGTTATTTTTTGAGAAAAATCAGCTGGTTTTTCATTGGTGAAATTGACAAATGAATGATGTTTTAAACGATCTATTGGCTTCAGTTCCTGTGTTATTTGAACCTCATATGCCTTCAGAGCTAAATCCTTGTGTAAAATACGCCATATTGTTGAGCCACTAAGTCCAAGTTGTTGTGAACGTCGTTTAATGGACATTTCAGGATTTTCAGCAACACTTTCATGAACCAAATCAACATTTTCTTGTGAACGATCACTACGACTGTATTTTTCACTTTTTGATCTTCCACGGAATCAGTCTCTTGAAACTTTTTAATAATTCGACCAATAGTGCTTTCAGATGGACGATTATGTATACCATAAAGTTAGCATAATTTTCTAAAAACTCTTTTCACATAACGCTGATTTTCATAAAATAATTCAACAATTTGAACGCGTTGTTGTACCGTATACGAAGCTATTTTTATAAATGTCGTACATCACACTTTTTAAATGCCCACATACCCAGACAAATTCAGTGCGCCATCTATATTTTATTTATTCTTAAAAAAAGCCGCGCAATTTAAAACAACTTTATGTTTATCAATTCAGATTTAATGTTGTCTTTAATATCTTTGCAGTGTTCTCCGACTTGGTAATGACAAAGTAGAACGACATCAATTGCAAAAATCTCGAAATGATTATTGATCGAGATGAATTATAAATTGCAAGCTAGAAACATGGTCGTTAAATCAAATATAATTTCGCACACGAAGGAAGGTAAGTTCCTTTTTTATTTTGAATGTGTATTACGGAATCGCATTTTATTATGAGCTATGAGTTTGGTATTTAGGGCGTTATTACATTTTTATTTTTACCTCGGCTTCGCGTACAAAAATATTGCGCAATATTATGTGATGTTTGTGATGAAATGAGAGTTTTTTTTTAAATGTATTGCTCATTGGGGAATTTTTATATTACGTATGTTTGCTTTTTAAAGAATCGTGTATATATATTGTTTGGTTTCAGTACCGTATACAGTATACTTTAACGGTTAAATCTAAATTTAACCGTTAAAGTATACTGTATAAACAAACCCTCGGACCCATTAGCTCCATCGCTGACGGAAGAGCATGCTCTTGCAATATACCTAAATAGACTTCTTTTGTCGTTCTTTCTGTCATTTACACCAATTTTCCGATTTGCTCACCTCCAAAGTAACCTCAAATCGTCAGAAAAAATAATGAATAATATCATATCTCCCTCTCTCAACCAATACATAAATGTATTAACCACACGTGCGCTTCTATCTCACAAGATCTTTCTGTGTAATAGATAGAAACTCCCAATTAAAGAATGTTAAAAGGAATCATTCTATTATTAATAACACCCTATCTACAAATGTTTCATGTAGACCAATCATCAGGCAGATTCTGTGTTATTTCCAAAAATTTCAAATTTGGATTTATCACCATGTTTCACTGTCTTAACCACACGTGCATCTAACTTTCTCTCCCCGACACGACGACGAACAAAAGTAGTAGGCGCTTATTTCCAAAAATTTCAAATTTGGATTCATCTGTCCATAAAACCTGTTTCTACCTGTTTCCTACTTGTGTGTTCCCGCCCAGGCCAATCTTTTTTGTTTATGTTGTGCAGACAGACGTGGTTTTTTTACTGCTACTCGACCTCAAAGTCCAGCTTCAACTAAACGGCATTTGGTTATTGTTACGCTAAGCGTGGCTTCGCGGTGTACATTATATTGTGCTGCTATTTCCAGGGCTGTAAGGCGACGATTGCGCAATTCTCTTTATATTGTAGTTCGACGAACACAATATTCGGAAACTTTTAGTTTTCGGGCGATTGCTCTATTAGAAAGCTTAGTTTCGTGCAAAACAATAATTCTTGCCCTTTGTTCAAGAGTTAGTTGCTTACTCCTTGCCATGTTTTAAACACAATTAAAAGAAATACGCTCACTCGATAGCACTTGCTGACACTTCGTTAACAACGTGAATACTAAGTATTCACTGTGTAAGAGACATCAAATATACCCTTACAAGCGCACAAATATCGGGTAGAGAGTGGCTATTATGTCCACGTAATAAATCGAGTAAGTGATAATCTTCATAACACCCTCATTATATTTCTTATCTGAATATTATATCTTGAAATATAAAGTAAAGCGTTCATTCGTTTATACAAAATACTTCTATTAAATAATGTGCAAATATGTAAAATGATTTTAGTTTGGATGAAATTTCAATACAATAACTTAAATATTTTATTTTCTTCTGCAATTAAAATTATCTGTAGTGCGATTAAACTTATGGACGGTAGTGTATATATTCATGAATAATTAAATTTAATTTCGAATAATTTATAAGATAACTATTCTGATAATACGATTTTATATTTTATTATATATGTTTTTGTGTAAATGAAATGATTCAATTATTTAGATCTAAAAATTTTACAATTGGATTTTATTTACTGTATTTTATTAATGTTCATTCGATTTATTATGATGACTTTATATATATATATATATATATATATATATATATAAGGCATAAATAAAATCAAACAAAAGAATTATTCGTACATTACGAGCATTACTATACGAGGATAGTTTGACAAGTAGTGAGAATGACACATAAGTGGCGCTCTAATTGGTAAAACAAATGCACTGTAATTTAGGTTGCCTATTTATATGTTTACATTCCGAGATTTAGATAAATCGAATGATTAGTTTATTTTTGACAGCTGATTGAAAAAGAAGCAACACGTCGTTTTGTTAAAATGGAAAAAGCAGAGTATCGTGCGGTTATTAAATACTTCGTAATTAAGGGTATAGCTACCGAAAGCTACCGAAATAAAAGATGAGTTAAGGGAAACATTAGGTGAATCTGCTCCACCATCCGCCACAATAAGTAGACGGGTAAATGAATTTAAACGTGGTAGAACAAGCTGTGTTGATGAAGCGCGCTCTGGAGCACCCAAAATCGTGACTTCTAAGGAAATGATTATAAAAATCCATAACATTATTACGCAAGATCGACGACTCAAAGTGAGAACGATAGTAGACATGGTAAACATTTCAACAGAACGCGTACACAACATTTTAACGAAAGAATTGGGCCTTTCCAAGCTTTCGGCAAGATGGGTGCTTACGACTGAACAAAAGTTCACTCGTTTGCGCATTTCCAATTAGTGTTTGGACCTTTATAAGCGGACTCCGGTTGATTTTTGTAGGCGATTGTTACTTGCGATGAAACTTGGATACATTACAGTACACCAGAAGCTAAACAACAGTCGAAACAATGGTTAGAACGTGGTTCTGCACCTCCAAAGAAAGCGAAAACCACTTTATCGCCAAACAAGGTGATGGCATCAATTTGTTGGAATTCAAAGGGCATTTTGCTCATTGATGGCCTTCAGAAAGGTGCCACAATAAACGGACAATATTATGCAGAATCTCTACAAAAATTAAATCTTGAGATTCGTGCTAAACGGACAGGAATGGCAAAGAAAAAGATTCTGTTTCACCAAGACAAGGCTCCCTCGCATACCAGCACAGTTGCGATGTCCAAAATCCACGAGTTGCATTTTCAATTAGTACCGCATGCGGCTTATTCGCCGGATCTAGCCCCTTCCGACTTCGACTTTTTTCCAAAATTGAAAACGGCATTAGGTGGAAACAAATTTTCGTCTAACTACGAGCTTATCATCTTCGTAAATGAGTATTTTGCAAGCCTTCCGGAATCGCATTTTAGAGATGGCATAAGGGCATTGGAGCACCGTTGGAATAAATGTATTGCTCTTTTTGGAGAAAAAATAAAAATTATTTTGTATTTAAAAAATTCGTTTTTTTTTCCATTCTAACTACTTGTCAAACTACCCTCGTATATACTCGAACACAAGTCACCATTATGTTATAAATTAGACATGCTCGGACTGCCAATATTTCGTTTACATGGCGTAAAGGTCATCCTACATGAATCCGGCAGACATATTTTCGTGTACATAGTAAACCTTATTGTGGAACCCACTGTACGTGAAGTAAATAGAATAAGTATATCTTGTAAGTAATGGATGACAATTAAATATTTAAAATCCTTAACAATAGTACCCATTGTGTTATTCACATAGTATATTATATGACAATATTTATAGCCGCATAATAAAAATTACGTTTTAAATTAAACAAGGGATTTCATATTTTATGGACGCTATATGCACCATGGTTTATTATTCACGACGTTTCCCTCATATATTAGTATCCTTCGCAATAAAATGCATGTTCAAATTTATATTCAAATGAGTTTTCGTTTCTTACTAATTTTATTGTGCAGCTACTGTAGTTCTTGGGGGAGCTTACTTAGTCAGCTGATTTGCAATTTTAAAATAGTAAGTTCAAGTAAGTAACGGCACACTTTTCTCCGTTTAATGGTTTTAATTCGATCGCGATTTCCAACGTCTGCCACATAAAAATTTTATACGTTCTTTACAAAACTATTTGTAGACAAAAAAGAATAAGTAATAACTCGTTATTTTTCGCTGGCTTTGCTCTTATTCGTTTTTATAACTCTTTTGTCAAGAGAATGAAATCCTCGAGTTATTGTTTGTTGACAGTATTGATTTCGACATTATTAACAATCCCTTATATTTAGAGAGTTCCACATTTGATGCAGTCTACTTACGTGTGTCAGTAGGTTACGTGCGGCGTTGATATTTATTACATGACTGTGGATTCTGTAGGGGAGTGCTCGACTACATGCTCGTGCAGTAGTATCGACTGAGCTTTTAATATTCTTCTTAATCAAACACAATGGCAATATAACTAGAAGATTATATATTTTTTTAAGTTACTCATAGTTTATTGGATTCTTCGGGAAGTTGAAGTGTTTTTAAATCTAAAAAGCGATATCCCTACGTAATAAATTGTGAGAAGAGCAAAACATTTGTTCAATTCAATTCTATCTAAAGTACAAAGTTTCATTTTGGATATGGAAAAATTATTACTCGGTATTTGATACGATAATATACCTTGGATTTCGCTGTTTAATGTTTAATTTTTGATACTAACTCACACGTACATTTTCCTTCGAATAAAATTGGGTATACGAGGATAGTTTGACAAGTAGTGAGAATGACACATAGGTGGCGCTCTAATTGGTGAAACAAATGCACTGTAATTTAGGTTAGCTATTTATATGTTTACATTTCCATATTTAGATAAATCGGTTGATTAGTTTATTTTTGACAGCTGATTGAAAAAGTAGCAACACGTCGTTTTGTCAAAATGGAAAAAGCAGAGTATCGTGCGGGGATTAAATACTTCGTAATTAAGGGTATGAAAGCTACCGAGATAAAAGATGAGTTACGGGAAACATTAGGTGAATCTGCTCCATCATCCGCCACAATAAGTAGATGGGTAAATGAATTTAAACGTGGTAGAACAAGCTGTGTTGATGAAGCGCGCTCTGGTGCACCCAAAATCGTGACTTCTAAGGAAATGATTATAAAAGTCCATAATATTATTACGCAAGATCGACGACTCAAAGTGAGAGAGATAGCAGACATAGTAAGTATTTCAACAGAACGTGTACACCACATTTTAACGAAAGAATGGGCCTTTTTAAGCTTTCGGCAAGAAGGGTGCCGCGATTGCTTACGACTGATCAAAAGTTCACCCGTTTGCGCATTTCCAATGAGTATTTGGACCTTTATAAACGGAATCCGGTTGACTTTTGTAGGGGATTTGTTACATGCGATGAAACTTGGATACACTACAGTACACCCGAAACTAAACAACAGTCGAAACAATGGTTAGAACGTGGTTCTGCACCTCCAAAGAAAGCGAAAACCACTTTATCGCCAAACAAGGTGGTGGCATCAATTTTTTGGGATTCAAAGGGCATTTTGCTCATTGATTACCTTCAGAAAAGTGCTATAATAAACGGACAATATTATGCAGAACTTCTACAAAAATTAAATGTTGCGATTCGTGCTAAACGGCCAGGAATGGCAAAGAAAAAAATTCTGTTTCACCAAGACAACGTTCCCTCGCATACCAGCACAGTTGCGATGTCCAAAATCCACGAGTTGCATTTCCAATTAGTACCGCATGCGCCTTATTCGCCGGATCTAGCCCCTTCCGACTTCGACTTTTTTCCAAAATTGAAAACGGCACTAGGTGGAAACAAATTTTCGTCTAACGACGAGCTTATCATCTTCGTAAATGAGTATTTTGCAAGCCTTCCGGAATCGCATTTTAGAGATGGCATAAGGGCATTGGAGCACCGTTGGAATAAATGTATTGCTCTTTTAGGAGAATATATTGAAAAATAAAAATTATTTTGTATTTAAAAAATTCGTTTTTCTTTTCCATTCTCACTACTTGTCAAACTATCCTCGTATACTTCGTCGAGCCAACTCGAATCACTTATATAATGAGTAAAGCGAGGACATTTAGACATCATGCATGAGCGATGAGAAAAGGTGGTGCGGATGTCTCCGACCTATCAAGGCCGTTGATTCAGATTATGATTTTATGTTTATTGGAACCTCCTCAACAGTCAACTTCACTCTTATTAGCTAGTAAAATGCTATCAAAGTGAATCCGCGAAGCTATTCATAGTGTGTGTACACTACAATATTCATTCGATAACAAATCAAGTAGTGATGCTTGTTACTGATGTCAGCTCGTTTATGCTGCGAGATTTTGCGTAATGTGTTTATTGCATGCATTAGATCTTATCACAGAAACTATTCACAAAAATTACCTAGTTGTACATGGTTTAATAAGTAGTAGCAAAAAAGTTTTTCTGGAATCTCCGAAACAGTTAAGCGAATTTCGCAAACACAAACACAAACCACTTCTTACACGCTGGAGCACGTGGCTAAAAGCTGTTTCTTAATATTTAAAAGATGCTCATACAATAAAATTTTTAGTATTATACAGTCTGTCTCTGAGAAAATCGAACTTTTTTCAAATAAAAGCAAAAGGTTATTATTTTGTTAAAATTCATTTATTTTATTCAAAGTAGTCGCCTTTGGCTTCAATACAACGTTTTGCACGGTCAATTAAAATGTCGAATGAATTTTGAAGTTAATCTTTAGATATGTCCTTCAAGATCGCTGTCGACGCCTTTTTAATGGCTTCCACATCGGCATAACGCTGTCCTTTCATCGATAAATGTAGTTTGGAGAATAGATTGAAATCACAGTGGGCCAAATCCGGTGAATACGGTGAATGGTCGATGGTTAAAATGCCATTTGCAGTTAGAAAATCAGTGATAAGCGTCGAGCGATGAGATGGTGCATTATCATGTAACAAATGCCAACTACCGTTTTCACAGTATTGATGGCACATACGACGAATACGAGCCAAAAGACGCTTCATAACACCAAGATAATATACAGCATTGACTGTTTGATTAGTTGGTAGAAACTCTTTGTGCACTATGCCTTTCGAATCATCAAAACAAATTAACATTGTCTTCACTTTTGACTTCTCCAAATGGCTTTTTTGCGATTTTCCTTTTCTCGCATGCTTCCATTCAGAGCTTTGACGCTTATTGTCTGGATCATATTGAAAAAACACGTCTGATCGCCAGTATTGAATTCAGTTAGCTTGTGTAGTATAAACCTTGCACAAATCTTTCTCAGTCCTAAACGCTGTATCAAAATGCGATGAATTGAATTGAATATACAGCATTGACTGTTTGATTAGTTAGTACAAACTCTT